>OX411818.1:23220235-23762753 GCA_948253155.1 Leucoma salicis | reverse complement strand
AATTAAATCAAACATAAATAATACATGGTAATGTATGGTAGCGTTCATGTACAAGCGTCATCATGTGCGTTTTGTTTTCTTCGCTTGTCCACGCGTAGAAAAAGCACAAAGCGTCGCGAGATTCGACGCCAAACGCGCCGCGTGTCCCTGAATGAGGCCTAAGGGTTTTGTTTTAAGTCAACGAAGTACCAGTTGCCAAGTATAGGTGAAGATACGGCGCAAGACTTACTATTGGTAGGGTACCAAGTGGGATTAGTCACTTGTTATCTGACGGTCGACGGTGGTACTGACCTTGAAGCACTTCAGTTTTAATTGTAGCGGAAGAAAGCTGTTCAAGCATTTATTTCCCATCCGCGAACTGGAATGGTGAGCAGTGGCAGTGATATTTAGATATTTTTATACTTATATATTTTTAGCATTTGACATGCTTAGCACTATACCTACACTATACACAAAGTGAAAAATATGAAATCGAAAATAACAGTCACGAGCAGGATTTGAACCTGCATCTCCTGGATACCGTCCAGATGCTTTGCCAATTCAGCCATCGTGACAATTGCTCCTGACTGCTAATTTCGATTTCACATTTTTCACTTTGTATTTAGTGGCAGAGATCTTAGTATTCTGGAGTACATGAGTGGCGTTTACAACTTGCCATTAGGTGGCTCGTCTGCTGCGATAAGCAATAAAATATGGCAGGTTCACTAGTGGGTCAGGGCTAAGGACTACAATGTGGACCGCCTGCTGGGTATATTTGCCCGCATAAAAGGGTGTATTTTAAACGCGGACATGCGGAAAGAATGCCGGACGAGCGACTGGTTAAGATATACAATGCGAAAGTGGAAGAATGTAGGTACAGGTACAGGAGGAGATCGAGACTCACCTATCTAGACCAAATCGGTCATGTATTGAAGGAAGGTGGAGTCAGGAGTCTCCGAAACCGGCGAGCGTGTATGAAGAGAATTATAAATGTCGAGGAAGCGAGAGATGTATGCAAGAATAGAGCCTTTTGGCACTCTGTTCTCTGCCTACCTCGCAAGGGAGATGGCGTGATGGTGTAAGTATTTTAAACGCTGGTAAAGCCAGCATCAGCCCTAGGATATCCTGTGATTGATATCAGGCTATTTGTCTACAGCCATCTTGTGTCTTGTTTTACAGCTTTGGGAAGTGATAAAAACCGTTATTTGATTACCGATGGCTTATTTCCTTTACGAGACGTGAAATGGTCGTTTTATTTTTAACAATCGTATTTTATTTAACGCCGGATAATCGGATATATTTTTTGGTAGACAATGCAAATCAGTCTTAACGATTATCAGATATGATTAGATGCTATACACTCTCTTCTTATAACATCTATAAAATATGTCACTTAGAAAGCCAAAGGGGTTGTTACAAAAATGTATAAAGGCCATGTATTTATGCAATTGCTAAACACGTTCGGAACATTAAAATAATTATGATTCATATTTTATTTCTTATGAAACTATTCTATTTACGATGTAGGAAATTAGTTAAAAAAATATAATGGCACTACAATGACATAATTAAGCAGAGGTGTATTACAGACAGAGATATTGCCAACTATGGTTAAGTCCCACGTAATAGGGGGCGAGCCTATTGCCGTCTACCGAGTACATAACCAAACTCCGGGCTGCTACTGAGAATTTTTCTTTTTACGAAAAAGCTGAATAAATCTGTCACAAATGCAGTTTGACAGTTTTTAGGCTATGTCGGTTACTGCTGTTCTACGCATTTCCGTATTATGGATTTTATCACCGGTAACACACAATGGTCGTAGACCTTCGTCGTCAGACATTGGACTATGGGGAAAGAAGATCTTCCTCAGCTTTCCGAATGCTGCCTAGCTAAGCTGGATTAGTCGATTGACCTCTTTCTCGAAGTTGTGTCTGCCTAACTGGAGAGTTTGCCCCAGGTATACATATAGATACCACCGAAGGAATGTAACATAGTTCCAGTGGCCCGCCAATAAAGGCGAAGAGACGGCACACGGCGGGTTTCTTTAGTGGGTGAAGGCCCCACACTACCATGTTCGTTGCCCCGAACGACGGGGTGTGCAGTTAGGAACATTTTTTCCCGCCATAACAAAAGAAAAAAAGGTATAGGTACAGATCGACAAATTCGAGAATCGCGTTTCCGACTAGGAGCGGTGCTGAAATTACATGGTTATTGTGCATAACTTTCGTCTTGTCCAAGTTCATTTTTAGACCCACTAGTGGGGAAACACTGCTGAGGTTGTTGAGCATGGTACCAAGGTCTTCCAGCGATTCTACCATGACCACGATATTATTTGCAAATCGAAGGTGAGTGATGCGCCATTGATGTTGATGCCGAATGCGGTCTAGTCCATGTTGCTTATACCTCGTTGGAATTGAGAATATTTTTATAAAATGTTACATGGGTATCTACACCAATATATTCTATCTGAACGTACACTGAAGATGTGGGAACATTCCGAGTATTGAAATTTTGCAAATATGTATATAATTGCCCAACTAGTATTTTTATTACACACTTTTCTGCACCATAAACATGTATTGTTATTAGAAGGAAAAAACCGTAAAAAAAAAAAAAGTATATTGCTTTTTTTTAATTTGAGACCATGTTTGAAGAGGATTTCGCGCGCATTTCATGGTGGTGACGAAATCGCTGGCACAGATAGTTAGATATAAAACTGAATCCCACATGCTTGTAAATAGCAAAGACCTTACTTGGTAGAACACTAAACGAATAAAAATATTTATAGTTTTGAAAACACCTACGTTTAGAGCCGGACGAGCTATCAAGCGTACAACTCCAGCGCTCTCACTCACTGAGCGGATAGTATGAATACCTTCTTTTTAGGGTTCCGTACCCGAAGGGTCAAAACTGGACCCTATTACTAAGACTTCGCTGTCTGTCTGTCTGTCTGTCCGTCCGTCCGTCCGTCCGTCCGTCTGTCACCAGGCTGTATCTCAAGAACGGCGATAGCTAGACAGTTGAAATTTTCACAAATGATGTATTTCTGTTGCCGCTATAACAACAATAAACAACAATATATTCACTTTAAAAATAAATAATTAAATTAAAAATTAAAGAAATATTTAAGGGGGGTTCCCATACACAAACGTGTTTCTTTACTCGTTGCGCATCTAAGTCTAAGTTGAAAACCACGAAATGAGTAAATTTTACTTGCAAAATTTGGTAACAGCCAAACACCATGATTACACAGAGTTACAATAGTATAATGTTGTTTACCTAGTCAATGGTACGGAATCCTTCGTGCGCGAGTCATACTCGCACTTGGCCGGTTTTTTTTGTTAAGGCGGTAAAAATGTACCTTACCGTATACCCACCTTTTGGGGCCACGAACAGGGTGGTGATGGGCCCTCACCCACTGAATAAACCCGCCGTCTCTCTGCCAATATTGGCAGACCGCTGAAATTGTGTAACTTCAGCGGAAAACTATATTATAAATACCTATCGTTGATTGACGTTGATGTTTTGTAATTGTGCTTCCCTTGGAGTCAACAAGTAGTCTGTACTATTATAAATCTGTAACAGAGCTATGTCTGTACTCCGTAGATTAAATATATTTGAGAATATATATATACGTAAAGGCGTGAACTTTTTGAGAGGTCAGCGTAATTTGGATATGTGATGATAGATTTGTGTAAATATAGAAAATTGTTTAGCTATTTGTGTAGGGAAATGTATTTTTATTATTTAATAAGATCTTATTAAATTCAGTAAGCATGTGAAATACAGATTAATTAGGTTCACATGATCAAATCATTACGTTCATGTCGGGCACGTTCTTAGAAATTAAGTTACGCAGTGGTAAATCGTTATTCCGTAAATTTGCAGGCGAAAAAAATATCTTGGATATGTAGATAACGAAGTTGTGCACTTGCAGTTCAAACGATCGGAAGGGTTAAGCAACTTTCGCTCGGCTGGCAGTCAGATGGGTGACTAAAAAGTGATACCTATTTTTGGATACCTGATTTCCTCTGTGCTTTCCCGGTAGTTGTTATAGGTTGTGTATCTTTTTTTTGTTAAGACGGGAAAAAATGTACCTAACCGCACACCCCGTCGTTCGGGGCCACGAACAGGGTAGTGTGGGGCCCTCAACCACTAAAGAAACCCGCCGTGTGCCGTCTCTCCGCCTGTGTTGACGGTCCACTGGTACTATGTTGCATTACTTCAGTGGTGGGTTGTCAGAATAAAAAAATCTGACTTCGGTCTTGTTCTAAATTCGCCAGTTGTCCCCTTAGTTGAGTCGTGGAGGTCAGATCGGCAGTCGCTCTGTGTTGATACTGATGGATTGGTTAAAACCAAACAGATCGGAAACCGATCCCAAAAAAATGATTGGGATAACGCCAGCGAAATGACGATGTCCTCACAATATCTTCTTTCACAATTTTTCTATAAAATTGCCTCACCCTCTGGCATAACAATTTAAAAAAAATGGGCTGTCCCACAGGAACCCTTAATTTTACCAGAATAGACAGCCCTTATCTGTACTCAGTACGACCTATCCATCGGCTTTTCATCGTCCACTGCTGGACATAGGACTCCCCAAGAGAACGCCACGAATGGTCCTGTGCCGCCTGTATCCAACGACTACCTGCGACTTTGACCAACTCATCGGTCCACCTGTTGGGAGGCCTACCCACTCCATGGACTCAGTGGATTTAGTTATAATATATTCACTTTAAAAATAAATAATTAAATTAAAAATTAAAGAAATATTTAAGGGGGGTTCCCATACACAAACGTGTTTCTTTACTCGTTGCGCATCTAAGTCTAAGTTGAAAACCACGAAATGAGTAAATTTTACTTGCAAAATTTGGTAACAGCCAAACACCATGATTACACAGAGTTACAATAGTATAATGTTGTTTACCTAGTCAATGGTACGGAATCCTTCGTGCGCGAGTCATACTCGCACTTGGCCGGTTTTTTTTGTTAAGGCGGTAAAAATGTACCTTACCGTATACCCATCTTTTGGGGCCACGAACAGGATGGTGATGGGCCCTCACCCACTGAATAAACCCGCCGTCTCTCTGCCAATATTGGCAGACCGCTGAAATTGTGTAACTTCAGCGGAAAACTATATTATAAATACCTATCGTTGATTGACGTTGATGTTTTGTAATTGTGCTTCCCTTGGAGTCAACAAGTAGTCTGTACTATTATAAATCTGTAACAGAGCTATGTCTGTACTCCGTAGATTAAATATATTTGAGAATATATATATACGTAAAGGCGTCTCTGAACAAAAAAAAATTTATTTATTTATTTTTGTCGCACATCACGCATAAACCAACTGTTGATTTTATTTGTTTCATAGTTCTTGATTAGACCTAAAAACTGGTATACGCTTTATCCAGCTAATACATCTGGAACCTGAGATATAACCTAAAAGCTAGATGATGTCTGCGGCATAGCGGGAAAAGACATACCGAGAAAAGTTATTTCGTATTTTTTTTTTTACATCATTTATATAATTTATAGTTTTCTGTTTCAAGACCACCAAGCTCTTAAAAGATAACATAAAAAAACATTATCATAAAAATAATATAAATTATAAACACTTAAAACAACAAAATGGTCTTATCCATATTTAAACAATGGCGCTGATTGTGATTCGACGGCACTGAAGGCGGAGTGGTTTAGATACCGGCCTCCCGCGCGAGTGTTGTTAGATTCCCATACATGATGACAAGACATTGTGTGATCCATAAATGGTTACCCTGAGTCTGGGTGTACTTTGTGTCCGTGAAATTGTATGTTTGTAAAGTGCCCCGCGATACAAGGATTATTCCTTAGTGCGGTGTTGTATTTAAGAAAATATATATTAGATTTAATATTATTAATATATAAGTATAGAAAATAATGTTATACTCTGTTCGATCTAAATTGTTTTTGGTTGTTTCCATCGAGAAATTCTTGATCAATTAATGATTATATTCTTTATGATTCGACAACAATGCTTAGGAATTGATATTACTTTAGTACCTTCCATAGCAATATTAAGCTTCACTGTCTGTCTGTCTATCAATTAATAGTGATGATATTAAATAAAAATGAAACATTTAATGTATCTCTATTTTATAATGATTAATATTAAATAAGAAGAATATTATATTGTTAACCCCCGAAGAAAACGAGGAGGTGTTTACCTATCGGATTTTAAATCCTGATACTAACCCACAGATATCATAATCGATCTATATATTATTATAAAGCTATAACATAGCTATGTCTGTACATTTAAGATGATTGAGAAAAAAAAATGTATTCGATTATTTTTAGGCGTCTCTGAACACAAAACAATTGTTTCTGAATTTTGTATTTACTTGTTTGGGCTTCACGCAAAAACTATAGAACGGATTTTGATGAACGTCAATTATTGTTTCATAGCTCTTAATTAGACTTAAAATTAGCTATACATTTTATCCCGTTACTATATCGGGAACCTGAGATATAACCGAGGCTTTTGCTAGGGAAAAGGCTAGTATCAAATAATTACGATAAAAATATCCACAATATATTATACTGACTCCTAATAATCGGAATAATGCCGCTACCATAATTACAGTAGAAAGTTTATATAAATATGCAAAAGCTTGTAGGAGGTCGCGTTACGAAATTCTTTACTTATAATAACAGATAATAATTCCCATCTCAGATATTAATATTCAGTGACACATTATCGATAAAAAACATTTTTTTCACATTTCCAACAGAATACTTAACGCATTTCCTTAAAGGTTATGCTTTGAGTCACGCGATCTATCAATTACTGTAATTCCAACATAACTTGACCCGTTATATGTACTTCGTTGTTCACAAAGCAAAACGAATTTAGCTTTCTGATAGGCCAGTTAATAATGGTTATTATCGTAAAATCGTCCAGTGTATCTTGGCCTGCTATTTCCAGTTTTGTAGGAGATTTTGGTAAAGATGAACTTTTTGAGAGGTCAGTGTAATTTGGATATGTGATGATAGATTTGTGTAAATATAGAAAATTGTTTAGCTATTTGTGTAGGGAATTGTATTTTTATTATTTAATAAGATCTTATTAAATTCAGTAAGCATGTGAAATACAGATTAATTAGGTTCACATGATCAAATCATTACGTTCATGTCGGGCACGTTCTTAGGAATTAAGTTACGCAGTGGTTAATCCCCCCCGTCCCCCGTCGTTCGGGGGCACGAACAGGGTAGCATAGGGCCCTCAACCACTAAAGAAACCCGCCGTGTGCCGTCTCTCCGCCTGTGTTGATGGTCCACTGGTACTATGTTGCATTACTTCAGTGGTGGGTTGTCAGCCATGAATAAAAAAATCTGAGTTCGGTCTTGTTCTAAATTCGCCAGTTGTCCCCTTAGTTGAGTCGTGGAGGTCAGATCGGCAGTCGCTCCGTGTTAATACTGATGGATTGGCTAAAACCAAACAGATCGGAAACCGACCCCAAAAAAATGATTGGGATAACGCCAGCGAAATGACGATGTCCTCACAATATCTTCTTTCACAATTTTTCTATAAAATTGCCTCATCCTCTGGCATAACAATTTAAAAAAAATGGGCTGTCCCACAGGAACCCTTAATTTTACCAGAATAGACAGCCCTTATCTGTACTCAGTACTACCTATCCATCCATCCATCCATCGGCCTTTCATCGTCCACTGCTGGACATAGGACTCCCCAAAGAACACCACAGCGAATGGTTCTGTGCCGCCTGTATCCAACGACTACCTGCGACTTTGACCAACTCATTGGTCCACCTGTTGGGAGGCCTACCCACTCCATGGACTCAGTGGATCTTTGTATAACAAACTTTAAACAAAATTCTTTTGTTCCGTTTAACGCGCTTAACTTTGTAAATATCAGAGGATTTGAGAACAACGTATTTCTCCACCCTTTTTACTGTCCCAGTATTGGACACGGATTTCCCCTCATAGTAACCCTCTTACTTTAAGGCCGTACTCCACCATACTGGTCCGGTACGGGTTGGCAAACTTCACTAGCCGTCGAGAAAATCTCCTCTTTGTTAACTAATACACACATAATTTCGAAAAATCTTAGAGGTGTGTGCCGTGCGAGGTCTCGACATTTGACTGGGCATCGAACTAGATACTACTGGTTTTACCGCTAGGCTATCACTGCCTTGCGCTTGTTATAACTGTTAATTATTTGAAAAGGCTAAAAGCCTTCTAACATAACACAATGACATAGAGATTCACAAAGAGCGAGTAAATGCGAGGAGACGAATATTAGATATGGGTTTCGATCAACAATTCATAATTTAAAAAAACTAAAGGTTAAAATTTTCTGGTTATACGCATTACTTTTTGTTTAAAATGGACATCCAACTAAACCTTAGACGAAGAATAATATCCTTCGTCTAAGACCTAAACCATGGTTCTCCAAATCTCGTGTTTTGATATCCAACCCAGTTTTACATTATGATGAACATTCACATCATATCACCATCAACGACGTTTTCTTGCTCGTAAATTACATTTTAATAAAATATACTCCTCTAACGTATAAAAACGCCGAGATATATAATATTTTAAAACGTTACTCAGGGGAACCGCCGATAGATTTAAACGTCAGTGATTGATGATCGCTGATGACGTTAATGACAGTTGAGTGTGCGTTCAGAAATCTTATAAAATTAAATATGTATGTCGTTACGATTCACACAGTTAATGTTGGTAGTATTCGTAGTATTGGTGAATATTGGTCGTATGTGTCATAAATACTTAATTAATTATCTTACGCTCACAACCTTATTACCTGCTATTAGACTTGAACGGGTAGGTTACCCTGTTCTATTTTTAAACAGGTCCAATGCATCTCTTTGAGTTTCGATTATTGTTGATAGGAGCGACTATCTATCGTCGTATATTAGCATATAGGCTAGGCTACAGTAACTTTATTGTTATTAGGCGGGCCATATACTTGTATCCTACCTTTGCAGTAAAATAAAAACAATTACAATTTGTTTCACTAATTAAACTTGGTGTAAGCAAATTGACGATTAAGTAATTCGGTAACCTAACAATTTCTGTTTATAAAAATCCTGTAACTTAGCAACGTTATGTTACAAGCAAAAGAATTAACTATTTTTCAATAAAAACCTTAGTTTATTTAACAGGACGGGCCTCGTTGCGTAGTCTGTAGTGTAACCAACTTCCGTGCACGAGGTCGTGGGTTCGATTCCCACTCGGGACAATATTTGTGTGATGAACACAGATATTTGTACTGCGTCTGGGCGTTTTCTATCTATTATATGTAGGTTGCCATGCTGAAGTGGCAATGGGCAGGCCACATCGCTCGACGAACCGATAACCGTTGGGGACGACAGGTTCTCGAGTGGCGACACGTATCTGACAGCGCAGCGTAGGACGGCCCCCCACCAGATGAACCGATGATCTGGTCAAAGCTGCGGGGAGCCGTTGGATGCAGTCGGCACAGGACCGCTCGTTGTGGCGTTCTCTTGGGGAGCCCTATCTCCAGCAGTGGACGTTGAAAGGCTGATGGATGGATGATGATGATGATGATATGTAGGTATGTATTTACAAAAAAAAAGTAATTTTTGTATTATATCCGTAATCTGGTACCCATAGCAAAACGTTAAGCTTAGTTTGGGACTTTTTGGACGTTGTGTGAAATGTCCGTGAATATTTATTTATTTACTATTAGATTAAGAGGAGTAATCTTTAAAATTGTGTATCAACATTAATTTACATACAAAGCCACAAAAACACCGATATGAAATAATATTTGTATAGAGTACAGAGCAAGTACAGAGTAAACACGTATTTACTATAGTTGACTTTTCTTTTGGAGTCATTACGGAAATTCCTTTTTTAAAATTTTAAATATCATCAAGGAAGTTATGAAAGGTCTAATTACTAAACAGTTTTTAATGACACATATGTTTAAAATAACGGGCCGTTCATTTGGAATATCACTCATAAAACTGTCGTTGTAATAATATGCTAAGTTTAACTATTGAATAGTGTAGCGTGACCATGAGAAATGCAGGATTTAAGACGAGGAAAATAGCTATTTATTCTTATGAATACTTTATTTACACATTTTATAAGCCCAGTAAGAAAGAAAGAAAGAAAGAAAGATAAGTTAATTGCAACGAAACAATACAACAGGTTATGGATGAACTTAAAAAAAAAATACATGACGAAAATGCTCGTTACAAAACGACCCTGACTCAGCATTTGCAGGCTCTGAAAACCTGCGCTGATCTTCCGTCAGGCCGCCGTTGTGACGTCACGGATGACAAACAATTAGATAAAAACAAAACAAAAGAAAATAAAGACTTAAAACAAAACAATAAAATAACACAGATACAATTATAAAATGCATGTGTGTAAATTATTAACCTTATTACAAAAAGACTTGGTCTCAGAGCAAGTACAATAGACAATCAATTTTGACACAGACAATGCAGACATAGACATATAAACTAGGTATATAAAGTCAAACCATTACGGATTGACACGTCAGCATTCAGCACACATAACTTAAAAATTAAACAATACAAACTACTTGAGTTTTATATAGAAATGTATTATGTAAGAAAACTTTATCATAAAAGTAGGTATAAAAGTATCACAAATGGTTTCCAAATTAGGAAAGACTAATATCCGAATCAAAAATAATAACAACCAGCTATTTCCAACATGCAGGTTAACAAGATAATTACTAAGCATTGTTGAGAAATTTTGATAAATATATGAATATAAAAGTGGATATATGGTAAGTGAGGAATATATAAATAACATCTATGTATAAATTGTCTTATGTTATATATATATATATATATATATAATATACTTAAATCTTAAAGGTAAGTCAGTAAGGGTATGGAGGTGTGCTAAGATGGCAATAGTTAGGCCACATAGTTAGATAAATTAATATTTGGGTAAGAAAAGTTGCATGCAGCGTAGATAAGTCTCTTACTACGGAAACCACCATGGAGCCGTTGCATGCAGACGACACAAATAAATAAATAAATATTCACGGACATTTCACACAACGTCCTCTGGTCCGAAACTAAGCTTAACGCTTGTGCTATGGATAGGTACCAGATTACGGATATAATACATTATATTACTTTTTTTTTTGTAAAACATATAATAGAAAACACCCAGACGCAGTACAAATATCTGTTCATCACATAAATAATATTCCTGAGTGGGAATCGAACCCACGACCTCGTGCACGGAAGTTGGTTATATTACCGACAACGCCATGAGACCTGCAAACACACAGATCTAATCATTTTAGTTCTGAGGAAGGCAGTCTAGCAATGAATGACAAAAACGAATGGTTAACCGTCTCCCACCCAGCAACGCATTTCTGAATAATAAATTGAAAAAATAAACTTGCAGCGCCCTCTCAGGGTTTCATGTTGAGTCTATTCAATTGTATTACAAACTTTGTATAAACACATGAATGCAATAAATAAATAAATTAATTAATAGGGAAGTAAGACCAAGTTTCAAATATAAAAAAAATACGTTTCTTATAAAAGAGAGTTATTCTTTAGAAAAGTAGAGCGCTGCAGCTGACACCAACGCGAGGACACGAGAGGCCGAAATCCTCCCCTTCTTTCTTTTTACCCTCAGCCTTTACTAGAAAACTCCAAATATTGCTAGTGTCTGTTGGTTTCGTTGACCTTTTACCATCAAGCGGACTGTATGGTTTTCACCCTTGAAAGAAAGTATAGTCCTACAACTGCAATATAGTATTATCCTTAGCTCCAAGGCAAGATGGTCACCCCTCTGCTTGTTCTATTTTGATCGGCGTTAACCACGCTGTTAGCTCTAGATTTATGAGTCTACCGAATCTATGTGTAGTTTGTTTGGTGTTTTTTCAGAGTCGTCAATGGGTGCATGCGTTGCGACACTGCCTTTAGTCTTATATAATGAGAAGATTCGTGCTGTGTTTAGTGTTTTATAACAATGGAGGTGTAGTGGTTTAAATAGGGACCACCCGTGATGGGCATGGGTTCGATTGCAGTACAAGACAAATATTTATGGACATGACTACTATTTGTGTGTGTTTGTAAAATATATAATTACCAGAGATTTATTCACTGGTGTGAGGTTTGTCTTTAAAAAATGTTTGTCGACTGAGTTATGCGTCTATTAAAAGGCCTTTAGTCGCGGCTCCGATGTAGAAACTTTTGAGGAGGTGACATTCCTGGCCGAGGTGGCTAGGTGGACGAAGATCCTGGGGCTTGTCACCTATTATTCCATGGGCCAGACGTCGGCCACCTTTTGGCACATCGATCATGGTGAACGGAGTCCAAGCCGGGATCCGGGTCCAAGTCAAGTATTTGAGCCTTGTACTGAACGGGCGGTGGCGCTTCTCGAAATCGTGTTATGGCCGTAACGCAACTGTTGATATATGCGCTATAAATTTTAAATACAACGTAATATCTATGTTACGGGTATAAACTAACTAACTTATCATCACGCCATTTTCCTTGCGGGGAAACAGAGTGCCAAGAGGCTCTATTCTTGCATACATCTCTCGCTTTCTCAACATTCATAATTCTCTTCATACACGCTCGCCGGTTTCGGAGACTCCTGACTCCACCTTCCTTCAATACATGAACGATTTGGTCTAGGTAGGTGAGTCTCGGTCTCCCCCTGTGCCTACATCCTTCCTCTTTCGCATTGTATACCTTCTTAACCAGGCGCTCGTCTGGCATTCTTTCCACATGTCCGAACCATCAGAGCATACCGTTTCGCATCTTTACACCAATACTTTCTTTCATAGCTACTCGCTCTCTTACGTCGTCGTAACGAATGCGGTCAGTCAGCCTCATTCCGCAGATTCTTCGTAGATATCGCATTTCGATCGCATTGATTTTACTCTCATACTCCTTTTTGTATACCCAACTCTCGCTTCCATATAGTAACGTTGGGACAAGCACTGTATTGTGCTTTGCGACCCGTGCCTTCTAGCTGAGGTGGTGGCTGCCGAGAAGTTGTCCCAATACTCCATTCACTCTATTTCCCGCATTTACTCTTCTCTCTATATCAGTGGTGTATCTTCCATCCCGACTGAATCCACATCCAAGATATACAAATTAAACGGGTATAAAGTAATTAGAAATGTTGCGGTATGTAAGTAATCAGCAGGTAGAAAATGCCTTATTTCAGTGGGTCTGAGTGTACGTCTGTCCCGACGTATCCGCAAACAATAAGTACCTGTGGCTATGTACATGTGCCCCTTCAAAAAATACAAAACCACTAATAAATAACTTTCGCTGTCGCATTGTTGTTTAAACTCAATTAAAATTAATGTTCGGGTGGTCTGAGATCTCTGCTGTTCCCAGAAATATACCTACATAGTGTTGATAATGATTTATGAAGAAAAAGACAAGTAATTTCCTTGTAGGTAGAGAAACATGAGAATGTTATTGCTAACTTAGAGACTCAAGGTTCGATTTGTTTACGGTAGATCTGTGTATGGCAAATAAGCATACGATCTGCTAGATTGTAAGTGGCTAAGGCTGCAATATTGTGGGCATTTCTACTTGCTAAACCCAAAGAAAGGTATGGTAGGTGGAGAGGCAAGTGCCGTAGCACGCTCATACACGGATTGATACACTATGAATATCTTTCACTAGATATTCTATAAGAGAGTGATATTTCCCTTGTCGAGTTGGCTTAAGCGAACTTCTACCACCAACAGTGCGTATTAAGGGGATTTTATTAGAGTATAGGAGCAAGGAGTTTGAAAATTGCCCAGTAGACAGAGTACTCCCATAGCGGCACTATTACTTATTATTTTTTCCCGCCACTATTTATCCTCCTCTCGAACATATCTATAGTTAGCAGCAGCTTGGCCGTGTTACTTGCTAGTTTTAGCAAGTTCAATGAGCTATTTAAAAAAAAAATATGTTATCTTTATTTTATACATATAGGTAGGTAATTATGTTTCAAACGCACGCGTTTTAAACTAATCTCTTATACTCGTTGATAGCTTCCAGGTGTTTTAAATACATGTTTCAATAATATTTCATTATTTTGTTGTTGTGTTTTGAAGTGTTTTGTAACACATTATTGTAAGTGCTAACGCGCGGGAAAACTGACAGCTTTGTTTCGTTCAAATTTTGACAGTTATTTAAGCGCGATGATAGCTAGAGTTGTTTGTGTTAAACGTGCGCAAGAGCAATATTTTTTCTAATTGCTTTTAATGACAGATGACTCAAGTTAATGCTTTGGTTTGATATATACCTATGTATTTTGAGACGGTCATTGAATGCTAATGTGAAGGAGAGTAACCTAAGCACGATCAGTTTATCAGTAGGTGGGCGCCACAGTAGAATTTGAAGTTCCAGTGCTTTTACTTTATTGTTGTATAAACGTTTCCTCGAATTTTATCGAGTTGTAAAAAAAAGTTAGATTGCATAAGTTTTGGCCAGATTTACATAGCATCACGCCTGTATTCCCCGAAAGGGTAGGCAGAGGTGTATTACACACCCACGATTCGCCAGCTATGTTTAAGTCCCACGTAATAGGGGGCGAGCCTATTGACGTCTACCGGGCACATTTCCAAACTCCGGATTTAACCACTAGTTTATCGAATGTCAACTTATAGGGTAATATGGATTAGCCCTGGTTCGTATAGGATTGAAAAGAAAGATTTCGTGACAGTGGATAGGTACATACTCGTAGACCTAAAAGATCATTAGGAGGATAAGATTTATATTAAATAAAATCTGTAAATATGTTTAATTGTTGAAGTGGGAATTTAAGGACTACTGACACCACCAGTTATTATCACATTCTCTTCGCCGAGAAAGCCATGAAAATTATTAATTAGTAGTAAATTAACACAGTGTGAAAATGTGAAATCGAAAATAACAGTCACGAGCAGGATTTCAACCTGCATTTCCTGGAATACCGCCCCAGATGCTTTGCTAATTCAGCCATCGTGACAATTGCTCGGGACTGTGAATTTCGGTAACACATTCATTCTTAACCTCTATACTTATAACATAATTCTAAATCACACTTTGTGTTATATATATATGCATGTCGAGTGCTAAAAATATATATAAAAATATCAAAATAATAAGTAATGAATTAAAATTTAACTATCAATCCACTTAGTGTACAGAGGTGTGTACGTGTGATGTCTAGCTAATGACAACATATTAGTCTATTCTCGTCTAGCAGCCATTCCAGTTCTGGCCTAAATTGGCGCAACGCCAAAATAAGCTGGACTATTTCCGAATTGTCAAGCAAATTGTCGAGAAATACCGTGTTTAGATTGTTTTTGAAGTTTTCCTAATTTGTAAGACGTTAGCTATTTGTTCAAGTCGTTTCTTTATTAATGTGTGCACATATTTTTTTTATTTAAAGTGTTCTAAGTGGACGGTAAGTAATCTACATATCGTATGAAATGTGTAGGACAAGGGTTTCCTACATAATCCCAGAAGTTAGCAGGCCATTGCCATTTGCAATGAGCAAGCCATATCGTTAAAAAAACCGATAACCGTTGGGAAAAAATGTTCTCGAATGACCGTGCAAGCGATGATGCAGCGTAGGTCATCTTTGCACCAGGTAAACTAACGTCATGATATAATGATGTATGAAGAAAACATAATATACAAGAACGCTCATTGTGACAATATTGAGGAGGCTGACGTCCAGCAGTAAAAGATGAAAAGTTGATGAATGTTCATTTTTTATCTTAGAAATGAGGTCATTCTGTAGTATCCGAAAACTCCAAAACCGCTAAAGGTTTACATTTCCGCATATAAATTAATTTTCTGTAAACCACCACCAAACCCTATCAGCCAATAAAGGTCTAATATCAAACAGTCCTCTTTAAACTTATCTAAAACCGATAGTTGTTCGTTAGGAATTTGTTACTGACTGTTTTATAATTAATAGCATCACGCCTGTATTCCCCGAAGGGGTAGGCAGAGGTGTATTACACACTCACGGTTCGCCAGGTATGTTTAAGTCCCACGTAATAGGGAGCGAGCCTATAGTCGTCTACCGGGCACATTTCCAAACTCCGGGCTGCTACTGAGAATTTTTCTTTTTATGAATAAGCTCAATAATACTGCTCGACCCGGGGATCGAACCTGAGACCTCTTGGTCAGCAGTCGCTCATACTACCGCTGCGCCACAGAGGCAGTTTAAACAAATAATAATAATAAATAAATAAATATCCCGTCTCTTCCTATGGGAGTCGTAAAAGCCGACTAAGGGATTACCAGGGGATCGGGCAGCAGCGTTCCCCTGTGTACTAAAAACATCCACTGTGATCGCCAACCCGCCTGCCAAGCGTGGCGATTATGGTAAAACCCACATTTTGGGGAGGCCTATGTCCAGCAGTGGACGATGAAAAAGGCTGATGGATGGATGGAAATAAATATTCACGGACACTTTCACACAACGTCCTCTGATCCCAAACTAAGCTTTTAACGCTTTACGCTTGTGCTATGGGTACCAGATTACGGATATAATACATATATTACTTTTTTTTTGTAAATACATACATATAATAGATAGAAAACACCCAGACGCAGTACAAATATCTGTGTTCATCACACAAATAATTGTCCTGAGTGGCAATCGAACCCACGGCCTCGTGCAAGGAAGTCGGTTACACTACCGACTACGCCACGAGGCCCGTCAAATTGTGTAGTTGTATAAAATTTTTCAATATATGTACTTATTAAGGTCAAATATCATTCAAATTGTGTAGTTGTATAAAATTTTTCAATATATGTACTTATTAAGGTCAAATATCGTTCGGACTGCGAATACCAGACTTAGTGCTGGCAAACCAGATTTTAACCCTTAAACAGTTGCCTTGGTTATTATGTCTGCACATCTAGCTGCATGAATAGACACCGCTATACCGTAATTATGTTGGGATGGTTTGGTACTAAGTTAGAGTTCGCTTCTTGCCAGAATACGACGACCTTTGCTGTGTTCGCTATTCCTAATATTACCATCAGGCTATCACTGTCCTATATATTAAGAATATTAACAAATAAAGTAAATTTAGAGCTCAGTTCTCACATAGTAAGCATTAATTAAGCCATTCAACAAATGCGTCCGAGAATGCAGAGCAATTACTGCAAATTAAATTGTCCACTAGAAGTTAACGCAGATGTTTCCCACGTCATATCCGGGCTGCAACGACAATACTCCCATTTCATTGACTGCCATTTGCCAATAAATACGCCAAATACAAAATGGCTGCACAACTGTCATCTCCATTCCCGCGATTTTTGTATTTCCCATACAAAATTGTTAGATTCAATTGTTTCGTTACATTTTAGGGTACTATAACATACGAGTACAACAGATAATTTGATATCTGAATAGAGTTAATTACTACCTTTATTTATTGTATCCGTTTCATTCCGCGGGGGTGGCATCCGCCCCTATTTTATTAGCAATATTCGCCCTAAATTTTACGGTTTCCACTGGGGTGAATTGGCCATGTTGATTTATTTCTTTTGCGACGTATGGCAACATTATTTTTTGTCTGCACAAAGGAGCTTACGAGAAAGGTTGAATTTTATTGAGGTTATGTTAAAATTGGCGGAAAATACTTTATGTGTTGTTACGATTGTAAACACGTAGATTTTTGTTATTGAATCAAAAGAGGGATTTGGCTGTTGTGAAATATAAAGCAAATTCTTTTGTGAAACAAGATTAGCTGGAGTTAAGGCGACGGCTGCACGCTGGGTTACAAGTCAGTAAAATTTGCTTTTAAAAGGCACATTTATAAAATGGAGGTTAATTTATTTAATAAATCAGTGCGCAAGATGGCGGGCCGCCATTAGTCAAACGGAATCTCGAGATTCAATACAGGGATTACTGGAGACTGGCTTGCATGGCGGATGAAGAATAAATGATGGTATATATGACAAAGATGGATGATGTATCCGCCTGACTGACGACAGACATTTAACAGTGACATAGCTCTAAGTACTTGTACGTATTTGAAAAGCATACAAAGAAAAGAAAATATATATTATATTAGGTATCCATGATCAGCCTTCCATAGACAACATAGCTGTTAAAATCTGTAACTAAGTTTTATTTTTCATGAAAACAAAATTTCAATTTCATTTCTCAAACCCAAAAAATGATTTTACAGTTTCCATCTGTTTCTTTCGGAACTAATATTGATGAAACTTTTTTGTTTGATACCAAGCTTTTAATTAGATTTAAAAACTGATATCTTTGACTCGCTACTTACTGCATCGGGTGAGAAATATAGTATAAATAACCAGACTGCGAATTTCGGTAAACAATTGTTTGGTATGAATCCTAATTGTAATAATTAGGCTTACCTGGTCGGAACAATTTATGCAAATATGTACATCTAATAGAAGGCGCAAGCGTCACCCAAAATGTTAATAAGAATTTAAATGACGAAATTCGCAGTGCCGAGCAATTGTCACGATGGCTGAATTGGCATGCTTTACTCTGGGGCGGTTTCCCAGGAGAAGCAGGTTCAAATCCTGCTCGTGATTGTTATTTCCGATTTCGCATTTTTACAATAAGTATTAAAAAAAGAGTTATGCCCGAATAGGTACCTTACCTATACATAAAAAATATAAACATACAAATTGGAAACTCCTCCTTTTTTGAAGTCATTTTAAAACACGCTTTAATAGCTAATTGAACTAAAGTAGAAAATAATATCTAATTATTGTATAAAAAGGCAGATACAGGCTAAGCTATTAAAAATTTTAAAAATATATATAAGCAAGCAAAACCAAAATGGTGAAATATTATACTGTTTTTATATAATACATAGCATAGGCTTTGTACTTACTTGTCTAATGGAGAACAAATTTGCTTTGAATAAAACAATAAATTATTTTAAATCTTATTATTCAAGTTGCTTCTGTCCAATCTAAACTTACTTCCAACTCCAAGGACACTTCACATTATTCCAAATAAAAAAGTTATGCCCGTAACAAGTTCCGAAAATGTTCTTAAGAACAATATATTGATCTCAATACAGATTATCTCGACGGAAACGGTCCAATGATCTCCGGACGCAAACTTATTTCATCTTATTACAGCTTCCATAAAAATTCCGAACTGAAAAAAACTTACAGGATTTGACCAACGAAAGCTGGCAGTCCCTTTCTCAATTCCGCCATATTTAATCTGATTTTGACTGAAATGTTTTTGTTTTCGCAAGATTTATGAGCTCCCTTAAGTTTGCTGAGCTTTTTACAACGCTTACTTATGTAACTATTAGGTAGGCTATTTAGGCGTGTCTGAAAACAACAATATTTTTTAGATTTTTATCCGTTTTGTTCGCACATTACGCAAAAAATACTGAACGGAATTTGGTGCAACTTTTTTTGTTGGTCAATGTCATGTAGTCTTAAAAACTGGTATAATTATCCCGCTACTGCCTATATCGGGAACCTGAGATATAACCTAAAAAGTATATTTGGCTGTGACGGAGCTGCAGGCGAAGGCTATATTCTCGAGCAATTGTCACGATGGCTGAATTGGCAAAGCATCTGGGGCGGTATTCCAGGACATATAGGTTCAAATCCTGCTCGGTATTGTTATTTTCGATTTCACATTTTTCCACTACGTTTTAATTTATTTGGCTAAGCATGTCAAATGCTCTATCTCCCGCTAGAAACTAACCACACCGGGGTGCTTCACGGTCGGTCACGGTGACGGTGGTCCCGACCCGCCTTCTCCAATTGCTTACTTTCCTTATTCGCCTCGTAGGACACCCGAGGGTAAGAACAGGGTGGTGTCATTTGTATTCTTAGTCCGTTACTGCACGGACAAACAATTTACATCATAAGTGATGAGGGACTGTGATAAAAGCCAGTTACAATTCTAAGGTTTAGTAATTATTGATTAGTCTGAATTATGCAACAGGCAGAAGATGTACCTGAATGTAAAATTAATGTTCGAAATTTTGACAGGATCTGCTATGCTCGCTTTAAATCTAAATTACTCTCAGATGCTTTCATGGCTAATTTTAACCGATATTAATGATGATAGTATAGATTCTATTTGGCAACGAAACCCTACCAACACTGGTTGTTGAAGTTTTTTCGAGCATTACTTATTAATAAATTATCGTTTTTTAATCCTCCATCCGTCGCCTTAAGGGCACGTCCTACCGAGTCGCAGTCACGCATATAACTAGCGGATTATCGCGACATAATACCGCGGAAGTTCTATAAGGTACTTGCCCTTAATAAAGCTCAATCATAATTACAACTCTATAACCTCAGCAGTAAAGCTTAAATATAATTTGGCTAGTGTCACACGAAATTTAGTAAAAAAATAAATAAATTTGCAATGCCAAAAGAAAGGGGATCTTATTAACGTCGTATATGGTAGAATTTTGTTTGTTTGTCGCTGTACAAATATTGTGTGTGGGTCTGAACTCGTGTCTACGCATAATAATCATTGGCACAGACTCACGTTGGTGATGATTTGTAAATATAGAAAGCACACGTTCAACATAAGACCTTAAGATACAGGTTCAAGGTAGTTTTTTTTCTAAAATGATCGTTTTACTAATATTTTCTTTGTACATGAAGGTAAAAAGTCTATTCACGGTGTGATTACGTCTATGGACAGGAAATTATTATAATTTTGCTTCACGTGAACGTTTACGGAATTTTAAAAAGCATAAAAAATGGCGCCCGTCTTGATTCTCAAGTTTTCACCTTCCAGTTTTGGTAATGTCGTAACCTCTATATATGCGATACTTAGCTGGTTATGTCGAGAAAAACGAATCTACTATCTTATCTATTATAAACTAGCCTTTGCCAGCAGCTCCGCCGCAGCCAAGTTTTAAGGTTACATCTTAGGTTCCCGTATAGTAGCGGGATAAAATCTATTTTTAAGTCTTAAATATTTGAAATAACTACAGTTTTATAATAGTATAAATACCTTCGTACCTATAACTACTTATTTAGGTTCAAAAATTGAGAACCTGAACTTGGTACCTGCTGTTTCGCTATTGAGTAAGATTTTGTCGAAGGATAGAAGGATTTGGGCTTATCTTCAAATCCATCCATCCATCCATCCATCCATCCATCCATCCTTCCATCCATCAGCCTTTCAACGTCCACTGCTGGACATAGGCCTCCCAAAGAGAACGCCACAACGAGCGGTCCCGTCATGGGGGATAATGCCGTAATCGCCACGCTGGGCAGGCGGGTTGGCGATCGCAGTGGATGTTGTTAATACTCGAGGGAGTACTGCTGCCCACTCCCCCGGTATTCCCTAAGTCGGCTCTTACGACTCCCGTGGGTAGAGAGGGGTGGGACAATTCTTCAAAGCTGGCCCCACACGGCCGATCTTCACATATTTCATATATTTTATTTTCCTTAACTCACACTCTTTACCTTTTCGAATTTTAAATATACTTGCAGAGGCGGTTTTACTCTGTGGCACCATGAAAAATTCTACTCTGAAATAGCTATACATCTCAAAAATCTTATTATATTGTTTCTCTCGTCACGAATTTCGTTGCCTTTGGAAATTTGTTACCCTGGGCTCCGGCATCTAGTTCCCCAATTACTACTAGTAGATACATAAAATTATGATTAAGTATGTAGAATGAGTAATATAAACAAGGAATGTAAGCTCCGATATACAGAACGATTCCTGCACAATTTCGCCTAGAAACCTATGATTATCAG
This sequence comes from Leucoma salicis, assembly GCA_948253155.1. Lineage (NCBI taxonomy): Eukaryota > Metazoa > Arthropoda > Insecta > Lepidoptera > Erebidae > Leucoma > Leucoma salicis. The sequence goes on along the minus strand of OX411818.1, from coordinate 23,741,013 downwards.
CAGATACATTATTTATAAACGACCCAATAAATACGAATAATATATGGCTCTGGTAATGGTATTACAGCAGCTCATTGATATACAGAGACGTTTTATATGCGACTATTGATATAAGTTCTTGTGAGAAATTCATTTCATAATGAATGAAATTTTCAGTATAACTAACATATAGCTCTCAGTGTAAATTACTTATTCACCTCTGGACATATTTGTATTAAAGTCAGCCGAAATCTACGAACCGAGCTTTTCCCGGCATAGATAATTTCAAATACTTCTAGTGGTAGAACCTTGCTTATCCCAGCATTAATGGGCTAGCTAGATCGGAGAAGTACCACCTTCTCACAAAAGATCAGCGTGCAACAACGGTAGTCAATCTTACCGTTGTGTTTCGTATGGTGAGTGAGAGCGCCAGATGCCGAAACGCCCTCCCTATCCACTTTTTTTTATTCAATGTGGTGGCAGACGAGCCATCGGTCCATCTGATGGAAATGGTAACCGTCGCTCATGGACTCAACTATACCGAGAGTATTGTCAAGCCGCTGTTCACCATTTCATTTCACAGATATGAAATGAAAAAATAAACGGCTATCTCCTGCTAGTACCAAAACGCAACGATGTGCTTCATGGCCGGTTACACAGCAGATGGTGGTACCAACCCGCTCGGGCCCGATAGCAAGTGAGTACTCCCACTTGGTACCCAGCCCTACCACCAGTAGCCAGTAATGCAATGGCTGATCATTGCTTACTTCCCTTAGTCGCCTCATTCGACACCCGTGGGAAAGAATGGGGTGGTGATACTTGTATTCTTAGTCCATCACCACACTTCTTATTAACGGCGAGACGGCGACGCGCGAGTGATGTCTCTGATGTTGCTAGCGTCTATAGATTACGGTAATACCTACGCTTACCATCAGGTGGGCCGTATGCTTGTTCGCCACTCACGTAGTATAAAAAAAGCTCCCATACCTATTTTTTTATTATTTTTTGTTGTGAAATTGACGATAAAGTACTACTTTGTGATTTAATTTGTAGCATCTGTCCCAGCTACTTACTTAATTACTACTACCACAAATTATGAAGTGGAGAGTGGGAGTTACCAGCAGGTGTCTGCGATAGCTTAGTGGTCCAGAGCACTCCACCGGATAGGGAGTAACCCTGCTCGTAGTAAATCTCTTTTTCACAATAAAATGATTCTATTAAATATGTTTTATACCTCCTTACAACTTACTTACTTACTTATCATCATGCCATATCCCTTGCGGGGTAGGCAGAGAGAACAGAATGACAAGAGGCTCTATTTTTGCATACATCTCTCGCTTCCTCAACATTCATAAATATCTTCATACACGCTCGCCGGTTTCGGAGACTCCTGACTCCACCTTCCTTCAATACATGACCAATTTGGTCTAGATAGATGAGTCTCGGTCTCCCCCTGTACCTACATCCTTCCACTTTCGCATTGTATATCTTCTTAACCAGTCGCTCGTTCGGCATTCTTTCCACATGTCCGAACCATCGGAGCATTCCCTTTCGCATCTTTACACCAATATTCTCTTTCATACCTACTCGCTCTCTTACGTCGTCGTTACGAATGCGGTCAGTCAGCCTCACTCCACAGATTCTCCGCAGAGATCGCATTTTGACCGCATTTTTTTTACTCTCATGCTCCTTTTTGCATACCCAACTCTCGCTTCCATATAACAACGTCGAATTCCTTACAACAACATTAAATATTCTACCACCGATGTGCATCATGAGTCTAAATTATGAGCGGTTTATATATGCGTTGTGATTGTCGAGGATGGTGCCTCGGCTACCCAGTTGAGTTTATCCATTCGTGCCGGAATCATTCTCGGCTTCTGAGACAGGTCTGCTGAAAGCTTCGGATTATACTCTTGGTAATGCTTTTTTATAATATTTATCTATGATCTATCAATAGGTAATAATACCTTTTAATAAACCTCATGTTTTTTTTTGTTTGAATGCGCCAATATCTAAAACTACTAACCAGATTTGGAAAATATACAGACACACAGTCTGATTATCTTCTTTATCTGCGATCAACAATATACATATAGGTATAAAAAACAAAATGAATCTCCAAAATGTATTTACGCGCATAACTTCTGAACGACTGCACCAAGTTGGATAAATCTTATTTTTTGTGTTTGTTATTGTCAGGACAAGGTTTGTATCAAAGGAAATTAAAGAAAAATGGAAAAGTATTTTTAAATCTCATAATATGAAAAGCGAATGAGACAGAATACTGTGAGTTACTTTTGATACATCAAACGTGTCTGGAATTATTGATAATGTGTGTCATTCATTAATTTTCAAAATTGTTTTATAAGATATAATGTAATTTTAGTTATAAAGATTATATTAAATTGTAATAAATTGGCAATTTAAAAAAGTAGCCCATGAGTTTCTTGCCGGGTTCTTCTCATGAAAGGCTTTACTACGGAATCCGGCCGCTTGTGGCGATTGCAATCGCCACTTTGTTATTGCGGTTGCGCTCGCCTCAGGTGCTCGTGTTAATTGTTTTAATTATTAGTGTATTATTGACGATTTTAAGTGCTACTTAATAGGCCTATGAAATAAAGATATTTTTGAATTTGAATTTGAATTTGTGACTGATTTGAATTTACCGGAAGTGTTACATTTCCTTAGTCCGTGACTGTACATCACCCATGTGAAATCGAGGCGGGCATAAATGGACACGTCTTTCAGGATTTTAGAAAACATTCGTGAAATAAAAATATGGCGGTACGAAGTTCGCCGGGTCAGTTTACAAATTTAGGCGGCAGGAAACTTTCACTTGGCCTCTGAAGTAATATCACACACTAAAGGGGGAGAGACGGCATACTACGAGTTTAATTAATAGACACTACTCTGGTTGCTGCCCGTCGGGGTGAGTGGTTAAGTACCTTATTCATGCCTTAACAAAAATGCAACTCACTTGTCATATTATTACATAACGAAAGACAGATTCCTAAATCCCAAAGCGTTAGTCAGGAAGGGACCTTTTAGAAAAAAGACTTCACAGTCGGCTCACAAAAAGTTTGACAGTTTATTTTGAAGCCAGAAGTTAAAAAAAATAGAAAAATAAAGGAAGAACTGCAAAAACATTTGGCATGCCTTGCGTCCAACATCTATTGATCTTCAAACGGTCCTTACCATTGGGGAATAACGCATTAGATATCCGTATATTTTAAATGCGAAAGTTTGTGAAGACATTAAGGTACCTAGATGTTTGGATGTTGTCCGTGAATCACGCTTAAACAACTTAACTTGTTGAATTTGATGAAATTACATGGGTAAATAGAAGAGATATTATGTCACACTTTTTATTCCGAATAAATGAATAGTTAGTTCCCGTAGGATAGCTATTTTTGGCATATAGACATAAAAAAACTAAATGGGTAAAAGGTGGCTTAAACCATAACCCTTACTAATATTACAAAATGCGAAAGTTAGTTTGCTTGTTGGTTATGGTTTGATGCGGTAACTATTAAATTTACACAATTTTGCATATCTATATATTATATAAGCTTGCCGTGTGGGACCGGTTCTAGAATTGTCTCACCCCTCGCCACCCATGGGAGTCGTAAGAACCGACTGAGGGAATACCGGGGAGTGGGCAACAGCACTCCTTCGAGTATTAACAACATTCACTGCGATCGCCAACCCGCCTGCCAAGCGTGGCGATTACGGCACTATCCCCCATTCTTGAGGAGGCCTATGTTCAGCAGTGGACGTTAAAAGGCTGGTGGATGGATGGATGGATGGATACATATAGGACGAGTAGAATCTAGTTCTACAATATTTTTATGGCGATAAAAAGTTCTTGGGGGAATCTTTTTTAGTGGTAGCGCTTTGCTTATCCCAACATGAATGGGCCTTGATCGGGGAAGTACCAGGGCTCTCACGGAAGATCAACAATGCCAGGTATTCCTGCTGTTGTGTTTCGTATGAGGAGTGAGAGCGCCGCAGGCCCGAACCTTTTCCCTATCCTCTCTTTAGTATGCATCCCATCCTTTCCTTATTATGTTTGCTCTCCAACTCCTAGGGATCCTTGGAGATGGTGACGTGCGAGTGATGCCTCTGGTGTTGCTAGCGTCTATCTATAGGCCATGGTAACTGCGGACACTAACTATTTCACAATAAATATAGAACGACTTATGACGCTACTTTTTGACTTATTCTATTACTAGTACATTTCCCGCGGCTTCGCTCGCGTCACAGTATTGTCGATGAAAAACAATTTCGGATAGTATTCCTATTATTAGGTATAAGCGTCACCACGCTAACAGCCCGTTTTACCCTCCCTGCCCATTAGATCTTTCACATCAAAAATATAGATTCCGGATAAGTAATCACCAATATAATTATCATATACTAAAACCTTCTCCGAAACACGCTGCATCTTATGGTATAAGCACAGAATAGATACTAGTCCTACGGACAGAAACATCAATTCCATTAAAACTTGTCCAAAATCTCTCTATAATAGCCTACAAAATCTTAATAATAATACCGATTGTTCGTAGCGAGAAGAAATATACCTTATGTACACAGAAATACAGTTAAGAATGTTTTGCCCGCCGCATGATCTCGGGCAACCGCGTCATTCAACGAATGCGCTAGGGTTGCGCCTATGATGATTTTACTTACTTACTTATCATCACGCTATCTCCCTTGCGGGGTAGGCAGAGAGAACAGAGTGACAAAAAGCTCTATTCTTGCATACATCTCTCGCTTCCTCAACATTCATAATTCTCTTCATACACTCTCCGGCTTCCGCTCGCCGGTTTCGGAGAATCCTGACATACCTTACTTTATAAACGACACAACGTTAAAAAATATTTTTTCTGGTAGATTCTATTTGATTACTTTTTATATCATTTTAAATGTTATTTTCAAGTCGAATTATTTTTTTATAAATTGTTTTTTTTTCGATCAAATACGTTTAGTTTTACCTCTGAATTTTCGGTTATTAAATTTTATTGTCGAAATACCCTAAATCGCCTAAATAATTTTATTTAAATCAATACTTGACTTCTCTGGTTTTTGGCTGACGCAATTCCGCCAGTGTCAGTAATAACGTTAGTGTCGTAAATCAGAGGAGGATATAGCAAGTAATTATAAATTTGACCGTTTATATTAATCCTTATTCTGATGCAATCCAGAATGATAAGCCAATAGACCATAATATCTCATTGTATTGTACCCATATTGTGACTAAAAACCATAGACAAGGACAACATTTATAATATGACTTACAAGCGCGAGCGCTTAGGCGCGCGTGTGAGAGTCTTGTGTCGGTTGTACCGTGGTCGGTACGCGAAGCGGTAGGCATTTAACTCGGGGCCTTAAGCGAGCGATGTACGCCTGGTATAAGTATTATTCCGATAGGTCCGTAGTTTTCGCAGTATAACCGAACAAAGAAACCAGCTCTCCCTTTATAAGGTAGATAATCGTGGCTCATGGGCTCAACTATACTGAGTACTCTCAAGATACCTTTGTAGTCTTTCGTTTTACCACGTGTAGTAATGCTTGCCTTTTTTAGTCTGTTGATGAAACCTATAGGTTTGCATCGGGTTAGTGTCGCGTAATAGAAGACTTGAACACAATCATGTGTACAGTATACGGCTTTCTTCTAGGATTATCCCTAGAACAACAGGGCTTCCTGATTAATTGACTATAGGAAGCCTAAGGAATTTTGTGTATGAGTTCGTAGAATGCATAGGAATTGTTCGTAATATTTAAATTAGAATGGGCTTATCGATAGGTGATATTTTGTATAAGTAGAAAACGTCTCCTAGTCCCGTAGTCGCAGCAGTTGGCAATAATCAATCTTGGCAGAACTAGTAAGGAAAAAATGTACCTAACACCCTGTCGTTTGAGGTGACGAGCAGGACAGTGGCTCACACCCAAATAAATGCGCCGTGTGCTGTCTCTCCGCTGACGGACCAATGGAACTGTAGTACATTACTTTAGTGGTCCCAGTAACTTCTACGCTTCGCCATAGTAAATATGGCTTCGCTAATAATAATAAAATAGGCAGTTGTTGCGAACTACCGACAGATATGAAGATTTAAAGTGATGCATTAGCAATAAACATTGCTAATGCATAACTTTAAATCTTCATATGACCCAAAACATTAAAAAAAAAGAATGTGTACCTAATCAAAATTCGCAGTCCCGAGCAATTGTCACGATGGCTGCATTGCAAAACCATCTAGGACGGTATTACAGGAGATGCAGGTTCAAATTCTGCTCGTGACTGTTATTTTCGCTTTCACATTTTCGCACTGCGTTCAACAGTGATTTTATTTTAAAATCTAAATTTACTGTACAAACTTAAATAACGTTTTTTAATTTGTGAATAAGGAAAAAGAGTATTTTAGTACAGGCGGGAATCGAACCTGCGTCCCTTCCTATCCGGGGAAGTGCTCTAATCTACTGAGCTACAGTACTATCTTTTAGACATACCCAATCTCCTTATCACATTTGTCTTAACGACCAACGCCCTTTATCGGAACGCATTTACATGCATTAATCATCGTATCGTAGCTCAGTGGATTAGAGCACTTCCCCGGATAGGAAGGGACGCAGTTTCGATTCCCGCCTGTACTAAAATACTCTTTTTCCTTATTCACAAATTATAATTTGTACTTTAAGAGTAGCAGAGCATGTCAAGTGCTAAAATATAGATCAAAACGTTTTTAACTTCCCGCTAAGAAAATTGAAAATTATTAAAGGCTGGGAAGTTATTGGTTTTATCCCGTTTTTCGAAAATCGAGTTTTCAACGGATGTTGACGTTTTGAGGTCCTAGGAAGCTACCCCGAATGTTTCCGCTATGATGTCTGTATGTCTGCATGTATGTGTGTGAGTGTGAGAGTGTGTGCATGTGTGGTCGTATGTAAACCTCTCATAACTTTTGAACGGCTTAACCGATTTCATCGCGGTTGGCGTCATTCGAAAGGACTTGACTAAGCTTAGATTTTGAATACAATTAGGACCGATTCGAACCGGTAAATGTTGAGAAATCTCAAAAAAACTACACCTTTTTTTTTCAAATGTGGTTCTAGAATAACTTTTAAACGGTTTTACCGATCGATTCCAAAAACTAATCAGCACTTAACATCAAAAAACCACGTCGATGATCGCCGCCAGTCCGGTCAAAATCAGTTGATTCGTTCGTGAGATATCGTTGTCGAAAAAATTGGGCAAAAATGTTTTTTTTTTCAGAATTTCTATGAAATGGTCAGTCTGACCAGTTTGAGCAAAGAGCTCAAAAAGCTGCGTTGAATTTCGTTCATTCATGAAAAAGTTATTTCAATTTAAATATTCAAAAAATGCTGTTTTAATAAATTTTTATCAAGCATTCGAGCTAACTACCTTGGGTTAATTTCCAGAAACTCAGATATTGCATTCTGAAATCGGTTCAATCATTCAAAAGTTATTGCGATTTGAAAATTCAACGAATAGTGTTTTATTAAATCTCAATCAGACTTTTGAGCTCAACGAGCTCAACGAGCTCAAAAGCATAGAACAGTTATCTCTGAGCTCGGAGAGCTCAAAATGACACGAAAATTATACTTTTGAGCTCGAAGAGCTCAAAAACGTAATAAGTGCAATTTTGAGCGCTTATGTATCAAATTAGCAGAGATGGCCTTAGGGTCAAGCGTTTTCCAGATTTTTTTTTATATAAAACGCTACTATGACGATTTCGGGACAGGAGTAGGAAACCGATTCAAGTGCAGACACGAAAGTAAACTAAAGAAGTTAATATAACATTCAACGCGTAATCTACCAGCAATCAATCAAGCAAATGACATTGCTGACAAGCTTATCACCTCGATCGATCTCACAGTAGCCATTTAGATCGTTATCTAAGAAATGACATTGCCATAATGTTAGGAAAAATGTACCGACTGCGCTCCATATTTGACTCTATACTTCTTTGATTGTTTATTTAAAACAAGTCCCGCATATGGATGAAATCTTAAGATGCTTCCATGCAGCAGTTAAATAGCACTTTTAACACGAAACAACTAACATGTTAACTATTGTTAGATGTTTAAAGCTTCTACATTAATAAAACATGTTGTAGAGCATTTTCTAACATCTTATAATCACCACTTCAGATTAGTTCGGTTCTATATTTGGAAAACGCTAGTCGCTCCTGCGACGAAAATGGAAGAAGATTTGCCGATTCGATTGGCTTGTATTTTTTGTTTGAAAAGAAACAAAAACCGCTCTTATTGGATGCGCAAAATGTATAGCTATATACGCTAGATATATATTGTTACATTTTTGCTATCAATTATTTTTATTAGAAAACCTTTAATGACATAAAAATATTTAATATTTTTTATTATATTATGTTTTGTTTTGCGATAATGTTCACTAACAAATGTTTACTAACATATTTTTATCACCGGTGTGGATGCATTACTAGCAGTAGCAGTTACTACAGAAATTCTAAATATGCTGTCACTATTCTGTCTGGAACAGCATGGTGGTATACAACCTGATTTTTGTCATTTTCAGAGGAGACCCGTGCCGTATGCATTGTGCAATTAAAAAGTGGATTTTTACATCACTTGTGACTTCACGAAGAGCTTGTTTATTTAGACGCGCTAATCTCTGCAACTTTTTTTTTGTTACTACTAACCAAAAGCGGGTAATCTATAGACTAGCAACACCAGAGGTATCACTCGGACGTCGCCATCTCCAAGGAAAGGGATATTAGGTGGATAGAAATGATAATTAGGAAAGGATAGGTAGGATACTAAGGAGAGGATAGGGTGGATGGTAAGGAGAGGACACTCACCGTAGGAAACACAACGGTAGGCGTAACTACCGTTGTTACACGCTGATATTTTGTGAGAGATACTTTTTCGATGGAGCCGGCCCATTCGTGCTGGGATAACAAGGCTACCTACCTACCAGATGAATTTGAAAAATATTTTTACATTCTGTAGTACAATTTTTGAGAGAGGCTATTTAATATCAATATCAATATAATCAAGAAGCGATCTGACGTCACGAAACTTAATTTGGACCGTGATGCGATATGTGAAAAATAGATGAGGCTTTTCTAAAACATTGACTGCAAGCTGCGTTGATAAGTTTTTTTTATTAATAGTCAGATTTATAACAAATTGCCTTTGTCTACGTGGAGCGTGTGGTCCGCCGTGTGGGGCCGGCTTTAGAATTGTAATGGGAGTCGTAAGAGCCGACTGAGGGAATACCGAGGGAGTGGGCAGCAGCAATCCTTCGAGTATTAACAACATTCACTGCGATCGCCAACCCTGCCTGCCAAGCGTGGCGATTACGGCACTATCCCCCATTTCTTGGGGAGGCCTATTTCCAGCAGTGGACTTTAAAAGGCTTATGGATGGATGGATGGACGTGCAGCGTGAATTCTAAATTGGGTTCATAAAAAAACCTTATAGGAATTTTTAGATATTTTTATATATACTTTTAGCATTTGACATGCTTAGCACTATACATTTTTCACTTTGTGTTTAACTCCTTATAGGGGTAAAAAAATTAATTTATTTAGATCATAATTTATCTAAATATAACAAAGTTCATAGCGTTAGTTATTAGGTTATTTGCGAAAAATAGCTGTCCTACAGAAACTATACATTTATTTTCGGAATGTAAAGTATCCTATATGATAATCGAGTGTTTCAATTATATACCTACCAGATTTCATCCACATTCGCTTATTAATTTACGTGTATATGACAAACGTAAAAATGTTACATTAAAACATCTTATACTAACTTTTACTTTTCTAATATTGTAAGGAAGTAGAATTCAAAGCTGTGTGAAACTGCGGGGCACACTAGTATAATATGTCTACCTTGTCACAACATAAGGAGAGAAGCTGTTAGGTTTTTACGACATCTAAAAATAACATTTGTTCTTTAAAGTAGCTGAGCATGTCAAATGCTAAAATCCAAAGCTAAGCTTGCTAAGATCAAGATTAGTAGACGGAGAAGGCCAAAATCCCTACTCATCCATTCATCCATCAGCCTTTCAACGTCCACTGCTGGACATAGGCCTCCCCAAGAGAACGCCACAACGAGTGGTCCCGTCATGGGGGATAATGCCGTAATGAAAAAAATAAAAATCTGTAAATCCCTACTCATTATCTTAGTATCATATCTATTCAACAGACATGCGGTACGAAGATAGGACTCCTAAGTGTTACAACACCAAAAAAACTTACCACTGACTATAATATTAAATATATTATAGTCAGTGGTAAGTTTTAGACTACAGAGCTCTCAGTAGCAAAACTATAAATTATTTGTTGAATCCTTTATCAACTTTTATTATCACAGCTTGTGGCACGACAAACACTATTTAGTACCTGTCAGAGGTACAGTAAATATGATACAATTGGATACCATATTAGTATTATAAACGTTATATAATATTCTTTACATTTTTCATTTTCTCTATAAGGTTAACACACAGAGGTAAAACCCCCATTTTGGGGAGGCCTATGTCCAGCAGTGGACGATGAAAGGCTGATGGTTGGTTGGTTGGTTGGTAACACACAGGCATAAGGATCTGATGGTAAGTAGTTATCGTAGTAGCAACATCAACAAACTCTATAAAGTGGTGAAGAATTAGAGAGAAGACAAGGAGAAGTTTGCAAAGGAAACACAACGGTTGAAAGTTCTTTTAAAGTGTTGCACTTTCCTGGTCGAACAACATGCACATAGTTTTAACCTAGTCAAACTGAACTGAACTATAAAATACACATAATACTCGCCACAACATAAGCGCATTATTATACCTGGCAACATTATTAAATGATTAGTTGTTACTGTTGCTAGCTTAAAGGTCGTAAATTACCATGCTGGGTAATAGTCGTTTTGGAAAGTGATATGGGCTTGTACCACGTGTTTTACGTATAAAAGCACAATTTTACTGCTAATCAACTAAGCAGGAACTAGTGATAATTATTTATTGATAGTTTATATACAATGTATTAATAAGCAGATTGACACTTAACTTTATGAGTAAGTTAGTTCAAGACAATGTTTTCTAATTATTGAATTTAGTGCTGAACGGATGGCAAATACTCTGGCCTGGTCTAGTCGTATTTTAGCAGTAGTATTGTAGTATATAGGTAGTTATTAAAGAAAGGAAACCGAAAAAATAATACTTATAATGCAAAAAGTAAGAGTTTTTGCATGGGAAAAATAAATAAAGCTTTTTTTGCCGAAGTTTCAAAAAAGAGGTAGCAACCCTGCCGGCTGACTACATTAAATAAAAAAATAAGCAGAATAATGTATTTAGAACATAGAATATTGTTGCATATTGCTTTTCAGAATTCCTTTATACAAAGTTGTGTACAAAAGAATATCTTGGCAACACTGTACGTAGGCGTAAATGTATTGGTACAAATAGCAACCAGTTTTAAAACATAAATATATTTTCGTTCGATAACTGCATTAGTTTATAGACACTAGTGTTTTAATAGCACATATTTATACTTTGTATTTATGACTAGCTGAAGCTCGCCACAGAACTCTTTCGATATTTTCGATAAGGATAAATGGCATAATATAAATCCTTGTACACGAACGCACTTCTATCTGCCGAATCTAATAAAGAACCTAAACTATCCAGGACACTCAAATATAAAATAGTTTTATTAAAATCTGTCCCGTCGTTTGCGAGTTTTTGTGAAACTAACGCACGGCAATATTCATTTTAAACATTTTGATCTATATTTTTAGCACTTGATTTGCTCAGCTACTTTTAAAGTACTAATTATTATTTGTGAATGAGGAAAAAGACAACTTTAGTACGAGCGGAAATTCCCGCGGGAATTCACAAATAATAATTGATATTGATTGTATTAATTTCTCCGCTATGGAAACGACAAAACCAGTGTCCAACGATGGTGTAATAATGTGTAAAAGATTACGCCTACGCTTAGTGTTTTGTGTGGGAACTATTATTAATTTTCTATTAAGTATGTTTATTCTTGGAACCAATATAAATTCCTATCACATTTAGATAATAATATGTTTTCTTGTTACAGGTAATTATGTATACAATTCTTTGGCGTGTGGTGAGCATATAAATGATAATATACGCTTTATCTATGGCTTCGTAATTATGTGAGTATTAATCACAAATTATCACGTGGCATTTCTTAAATTTTCGTGTATTACATTCATGAGTATGAGTGAGCGAATGACTTTCGCTGCGTCTAAATCGTTATAAAATCGGATTTTTTTCAGGAAAAAGGCTTTCTAATATTTAAAATTAAAATGTAAAGCCTTGCCTAAATACAAAATTTAATCAGAGTAAGATTCGTTTCCGAGATATTCGAAATATTATTATATATTATGTAATTAAAAAATAACATATATCTAATGGTTCTCTATAACGCGTCGTGTTGTTATTGTATCTGAAGCAGAATTCTTCAACACCATGTAAACTGACTTACATGTCAGTGGAATACTTCATTAGCCTTATACATTTTTGTAATTTTCAGTAAATTAATAAATTTACTGGAGTATGTGACAGGTTTCACCACAGGTACAACCGCTTGCCATGATGTCCCGCCAAAACTCACGCTACATGTGTTTTAAAAATGGATGGAATGGATGTCAAAGTTATAATCATAGTATATCCAGGCAGACGAGGTCGCCGCCGTCAACTAATAAATAATACTGATGGCGGTAGAACATGTACATGGTTCCAGCTTAATGGGGTTACTCGACCTGATGCCAATCTCTCTGAAGTCATGTCACATAGTTCCAGTGGTCCGCCAATATAGGCGGAGAGACGGACGGACTGTTCGTTGCCCCCAACGACGGGGTGGGTACATGATTATTATGCGCGCTCCGTGTATTCTAATCTGTTCGAATTATTCATTGTAATAAGGTCACATAAAAATACCTTTTGAAAATTAATCCATTATAGTTTAAATAGTGATGTGATGTTTATAAACATACACAGTTATTATGTGTTTTTTATAACTCATTAAATATTTATGTAGCTGTTAGACAGATCAACATTTTTATTTGATTGCTGTTTAAAACAGAATATATAAGCTGTTACTTGAAATTCATCGGTCGTGAAACGCTAGTTTGCGAAAATTATTGCATAAGGCATAAGCTATTAATCATCTCATTTGTTCTATACCTTTCTTCGCACTACTTAAACAATGTCAAACAGTCCCAGTGGTCAACCAATATAAGTGGAGAGCCATCTCTCCACTTATATTGGCCGACACACGGGTGGTTGTTATAGCGGTTGCGGACCCTACACTACCCTGCTCAATACTCCAAACGGCGGGTGGTCAGTTAGGTATATTTTATTCCCCTTTAGCAGAAAAAAAATCGGTTTACGCATGAGTGGTGCTGCTAGCGTCTATAGGCGGTAAACGCTTACCTTACCACTAAGGGCACATGCTTGATTGCCACTCTTCTAGCATAAAAAAAAACCTAGCATCGTGTGATACGTAGTTTTTTTTTTCTAGGGCGTAGAGATAGTACCTCTGAAGTAATGCAACATAGTACCAGTGGCCCGCCAACACAGGCGGAGAGACGGCATATGGCGAGTTTCTTTAGTGGGCGAGGGCCCATAACACCCTGTTCTTTGCCCCGTACGACGGGGTGTCCGGTTAGGTACATCTTTTCGCGCCTTAACAAAAAAGGGAGTAGAGATAGCGCACGCGGTGGTTTCTTTAGTAACAAGCTTCACACCACCCCGTTGCCTCTCTAAATTATAAGACTAATAGTCTGATAATCCACACATCGACGATGAAGTGACATGAACTCCTAACTGACATTTTGGTGATTTTGAGCTTTATACGTATATAGAATTTAAATAATCGTTTTGGTCAGCTGGCAAGAGCAGGTAACTTAATTTTATAATTTTAGCGAGTTATTGATAAATGACAATAAATTCTAAGTATTTGCGTATAAAATTTGCTGGGAATACCTCCTATAAACAACTAGCAATAACAACTATTAACGTAAGCGTATTATTATTTCTGGCAATACCTCCTATCTTCACTTTAATATGTGTTTACGCCTGCACTGCCGCCAATCGTCTAATAAAAATATAAAATAAAATTATGATTAGTAATGACTAATAATGATGCGTAAAATTCGTGGGTGGATTCTTATTGCATCACGTAATTATTTTGTGCTAACTGTATCTTACTAAAGTGATATGTGTGTCGATTACTAATATTGTTTTGGATTTAGTTTTCGGAGGGGTATACTTAGTTTTAATCAAAAATTCCTACAACATCACTTATTTCCAATGAAACTGTTTATTTTAATCGCGCTGTATAAGGCCAATGTTTTTTTTTTTGTTACACAATATAATTTCATCAGATTATTATGTAGGTACCTTACCTGCCATCGTTCACAATTTTAGTTTGTATGTTTGAAGTAGATAAGAGTTGATTGTTTTACTAAAGTTATTGTTTAGCCAAAACTTTTATTTAACACAGACAAATTATCCTACTGTATTTCATCAATAGGTTCCATTTTTATAGACAAATGGCTCGATTCCTTCAAAGCGTAAGAGGAAAGAAAATTCTTAGTGAACTTCAAAATGATAATTTTGTAACAGTACTAAGACAGTAAAAAACCCAGAAGCTGGATGTTAGTACAAGTTAAGCACAAGGTTATTTCTTTTAGCTTGAAGATGATAACAAGAGCGCTTGCTCTCAGAACTGTAGTAGTCCTGATCAAAGTCATTTCACTATTTATGCCATCACTGTCCCGATTAATGCTGATCCGAAGAAGCCCAATTATAATATCTCAAGTCCTCAAGACAATCTTAGCCTCAAGTCAACAGAAAATTCTGACAATTGTGAATTTGATAGAATGCCTTTAGATCCTGCCATCGGCGCAAATTACTTAGGTCGTGGTCATTATCTGATTTAACACTAGATGCAAAAAAATATGACTACTTTATTAAAAAAAATACCATTGGCCCCTGTACTGTCGGATATTTCAATAAATAGTCCCGATTTATTTATATTTTTTAATAAACAGACAACGGATATCAATATTAACCAAAGTGATGATGATAGGTTTACCACGGGTAAATCAGATAGTGAGAATTAACAGGATTATGGTGTTATGAGTGAAGGTCGTAAATGCCGTCTTATTGCTGACCCTACATCATGGAAAAGGAATAAGGCTCAATTAAAGCGAATGCGAGGTGAAGAATATTTATAGGTTAGTCTAAACCAAAACATAGCAAAATTCCAGCAAGATATGATAAGACATCCGAAAGAGATGGGACCAACATGCGTATCTGCTTTTTGCAAGAAGAGTAAGGTAAGGCTATCATAGATTTACTGAGGAGTGTCGAAAGAATAATATTTAGGGAGAAGGAGAGTTCAAGGGAGAGTTTATGTAACTGAATTAGTGACGCTCCAGTACATCTTGTGAAACAAAAACTGTTGGTGAAATATCCAGGCGGGAAGGAACGTAGTCCTATTTTTCTGCAAAGTTGGCGACCCACAGGTCGTGGACATTAGAGCATTGAAATATAATACAATGACTATTGAAGTAAAATTAGGTTTGATGAGGATTGGATTCCTCTACCAAAAAGACCTAAGTTATTAACTTCGGAAGTGACCTATTCTAAACTTCGTCTCAACAAGATCCCAATTATATAATCAAAGTACAACCATCCTCAACAACTAAAATCAGTATTACCTTAAGATTGTCATAATTTTTAGGATACTTTACCATTTATATAAAATCTTTATAAGCCCTGAGTAGAGTCACAATAGAATAGGTTACTTACAAAGTTAATAACTTGACCTAAGTTATTAACTTTGTAAGTACTTTTTTAGAGGAATCCAATCCTCATAATCAAAACCTAATTTCATTAAATCATTCTAGAAAGTCACAGTAAAAAATGACTAAAATTAATTCATTTAACTGTTGTATAAACCATTAAAGCTAATTTGTTTAAAAAGTACGTGTTTTCCTATATTTCCTTATAAGAAGCATCTTCTGTCTTCACTAGTATAATCTGTATTGAAAATAAATAAGTAACAATGTCGCCTATCTACGCCTAATTCAAAGAGTTGCTTATTTATCTGCCAGTCTAACACATCCTCTTAACATCTGCATCTTATATAATATAATACCAATAGTTACTTTTTTCGTACCTTATGTATAAAAGAAATAAAATGTTTTTTTTAATTTCCTGTAAAGTTTAGTTTTAGCAGATACCAGTTCTTGTCACTTCATCGTCGACATGCTGCTTTCGTGAACAATGTGTATATAAAACATAATGTACTACTTAATCTTGCTTACATCACTATTGTGTACAATTAGTCAACTTCTACAGCCAACTTGCACAACCACTGATGTACCCATCACTAATTATCCAATAGGATTTGTAGACGTAACTATCACCAAATATTTATTCAAAATTATGCCTTAAAGTGATGTTACTAAGTGTAAAAATGTAATCGAATATATTGATAGTTATATCGGTTTTATTTGAACGAGTATTGCCACGTAGATTACGTAAAATATGGTAAAATAATTATGGTATATTTAAAATGAATATGGACCTTGAGAATATGTTTTGTATTTTAGTAATGCGTTATACGGTATGCGTTAATTGTCGATTATTGGTTTTTGATTTAATGGATTTTGTTTTTTTTTTAAATTAATCTACTACTCACTAACGTCAAAATGTTATTCAGAACAGAATAAACATATTATCTACTTGTCAAAGAATTTAGTGCTTTAAAGCTTATGAGCTATGGTTCACTTGATGGCAAGTGGTAAACAAACCATTAGTCTTGAGAGATGTGGGAATGGATTGGCTAACTTTTGAAGCACATGGAGATGGTTCACGGCCTTTTAAAATGTCTGTCTTTTAAAACGCTATGCCATACGTTGTCGTAGAGCCTTTGCTTGTTGCAGCATGAATGGGCTGGCTCGATCGGGGAAGTATTACCCTCCCTCAAAAGATCAGAGTGAAGTAACACCGGAGGCCAAAAACCCCCTCCTTATCATCACTTTCCTTGGAGATAACGTCGCGCGAGTGATTGCTCTGGTGTTGCTAGCGTCTATTAGGCTACGGTGGTGATCACCAGGTGGGCCGTATGCTTGCCCACGTAGTAAATAAAAAATGCGTCGACCGTGGGGCCAGCTTAGTAGCAGACTCGAAGAACGTGAAGAAAAACCTGAGGATACCTACATACCTGAAAGGTTTTCTCGAGGGTTTGTGAAGTCTGTCAACCCACACTGCGCCAGTGTGGGTTGACAGACTACGTTCTAAATCCTTCTCACTCGGAGGGGCTATCCGTGGCCATAGTGAGAAAAAAAAGGAGGTTGAGAAAAAAAGAGTTCACTACACAACTAAACTAGTAGTCGATAGTACTTAAATGTCTTAAAAGCGCGCTAAATAGCTCTGGAAGGCCCGAGTTTTGGCGGGAAAATAAAAGAAGCATGGCGTCGCTCTACATTATTTTCCAAAACTTGTGTTATTTCAAGTATTAATGTGTAAAAGTAGTGGCATTTTACTAATTATTTATTTGTGTAAGTGCATAAGTATTAGCAAATGATACAACGCGGCGAACGTGTTTTTAAGTGTTGCCTCCAAAACTCCATAGAAGCTTCCAGTAAAGTCGCCACCACTTTGCGGAGGCATGACTGACTTGACTAGACTATGGTTCGCAAGCTATGTTTAAGTCCCACGTAATAGGGGGCGAGCCTATTGCCGTCTACCGGGCACATTTCCAAACTCTGGGCTGCTACTGAGTATTTTTCTTTTTAGGAAAAAGCTCAATAACACTGCCCATCCCGGGGATCGAACCGTAGACCTCATGATCAACAGTTGCACACACTACAGCTGCACCACCCAGGCAGTTATCTCATGTATCTTCCTTTGAATTAAAATATACGGCTTTTTCAGAACACTCCACAGCGAAGCAGTAAACTTGTTGTTAATAAAACGAAATATCTTTTACCATTAAATTATAACTAATAGTTAAAGTACTTACATATGCAAACATGCTCTTCACAGTTTAACAAACGATGTCGATAAAAGGTGTCAACATCCTTACTAATATTTATTATAAATGCGAAATTTAGTTTGTTTGTCTGTTACGCTTTCACGTTGTAACTACTGAACCAATCTTGGATCTCTGGAGCCCAGAAAAGACTTAAGCTATTTACCTACATCTTAAAAAAAAATAATGGTTTCCGTATGATAGATATTTGGCTTAGCGATAATTTATGTACTAGATTGATGTACGTGACCATTTATTTTTCCGAACAGAACGCGACCCCTACTAAAAAAAAACTCGTTTTTGATCTGTATTTTAGCACTTGACATGCTCAGCTACTTTAACGAACAAATTATTTGTGAATGTGGAAAAAGAGGATATTGGATTAATGCATGTAAATGCATGGCCGTTGGTCAGTGCGATAGCTTAGCTGCTTAGAGCACTTCCCCGGATTGGAAGGGACGCAGGTTTGAATACCGGTCACACTAAAGTTCTATTTTGCCAAATTCACAAATAATTTGTTCTTTAAAAAAATCGGATCTAAAAATTTTAAATCTGTACCTGAGTTTTTTTCCGAAAATATTTTTTCTACTGTAGTATTTGTAGCAGGTAGACATAAAATATATTTAATTAAAATAGACAAGTTTTCAAGCTCAAAATTGTTGATGGGAAAGTGTTTGAATACCTCACCGAGTTTTTGTGAAAACATTTAATTTATCCCATTCTATAATTTGCAAAGAAAAAAAGATGTACTTAGAAATTAACGAAAATTTCTGAAAACGTGACTATTTTGCGTCCTGAAGCTTTGTTTGGGTACAACGGGACAGATAACCGAAAAAAGAGCTGGTCCCGTTCAAAACGGGACGAATGGACTGACTTTAGTGATGTATTAATATTCGCCAGTTTACGCGGATAGAGTTACTCGAATTTAGTTTAAAATAAAACTAATATAATATATCGATATATTTACTACCCCTTCACTACGGATATTGACACATTAATGTGGTACTTATTATATTAATGTGGTATATTTTAATTAATCTTCCAATCGAGAATTTCGATCTGGAACTAGTGTTTGTTTAATCAGCTTCGGATCTGGGATTCGGTCTGAAGTAGTTATCAGTATGACACAAGACTACTGACGAATCAACATGGACAGAAAGACGAATCAAAGTGGCGAGAAAGAATGATAGAACAGGAGTGAAGAATGGGTTTAGTTTACACCTCCAGCGTTCTCATTCACATAAAAACGCACCAATAGGATATATATTTATCGCGATATACGTCATATCACGTCAATATACTATGAACCCGTTGAAGGCCGAGACTCACGTTATTTTTTTTTTTGTTAAGGCGGGAAAAAATGTTCCTAACCGCACACCCCATCGTTCGGGGCAACGACCAGGGTAGTGTGGGGCCTTCACCCACTAAAGAAACCCGCCGTGTGCCGTCTCTCCGCCTTTATTGGCGGGCCACTGGAACTATGTTACATTTCTTCGGTGGTAGGCCGAGACTCGCCTACCTAGACCAAATCGGTCATGTATTGAAGAAAGGTGGAGTTAGAAGTCTACGAAACCGGCGAGCGTGTATAAAGAGAATTATGAATGTTGAGGAAGCGAAAGATGTATGCAAAAATGTAGCCTTTGAAACTTTGTTCTCTCTGCCTACCCCGCAAGGCAGATGGCGTGATGATAAGAAAGTAAGTATACTATGAAAAGGTAGTACACCTTGGAAAGTGCGGGAAGTGTTGGGAATTAGAATTATTAAGGTTTTATGGTGAGTGCCACCGATTATGCTTTCCAGGTGCACTAGCTTTGATTTACAAGCGAATCGCTACCTTCTACGCTTTGACCAGTCGGGAGACAGCAGGGGTCATATAATTTATCTGAAAGCTGTACCTACATCAACTGGTCTGGTAAGTATTATTCATACACTTTGTAACACATACTTTTGTATAGGTAGTTGTCGAGAATGCACTCTGCCGTTGTCATGTAAACAGTGTTAGTTTATATCGGTTATTTAAGTACTTATCGAGAGAAATTATATGCTACTAGCCTTTGCTTGCGGCTCGCCGTAACCAAAAGCTAGTTTTTAGGTTATATTTTAGTTTGATGATATAGTAGCGGGATAAATTGTATTCCAGTTTTTAAGTCTAATCAAGAGCAATCAAACAAAAAAGTTTCATCAAAATCCGTTCAGTAGCTTTTGCGTGGTGCCCGAACAAACAAAGAGATATACAGAAAAAATCAAAAAAAAATGTTGTGTGTTCAAAGATGCCTAAATGTAAATAGTCATTAATTTTTTGCAGTAAAACTAAGATAAGTTATTAAAAAATTGGTTCATTAGTTTAAGAGTACATCGCGAACAAACAACATTTAATTTGATTGGGATAACAAATAATTTAAAAGTAAGTATATCGCCCGCCGTATATATGACCGCATTCGTAACGATGACGTAAGAGAGCGAGTAGGTATGAAAGAGAGTAATGGTGTAAAGATGCGAAAGGGAATGGTCCGGACATGTGGAAAGAATGCCGGACGAGCGACTGGTTAAGAAGATATACAATGCGAAAGTGGAAGAATGTAGGTACAGGGGCAGACCGAGACTCACCTACCTAGACCAAATCGGTCATGTATTGAAGGAAGGTGGAGTCAGGAGTCTCCGAAACCGGCGAGCGTGTATGAAGAGAGTTATGAATGTTGAGGAAGCGAGAAATGTATGCAAGAATAGAACCTCTTGGCACTCTGTTCTCTCTGCCTACCCCGCAAGGGAAATGGCGTGATGATAAGTAAGTATATCGCTTTAAAAGTAGTCTCTCCCAGATCTCTATTTAAAGTGAAGGTATTTTTTTACAACCATTACTTACTGGCCTGAAAATGGCAGGAATTTAAACTATGGGTCCAATGCAGGTTGGCAGCTCAAGGGACCACTGAATTAATGTCCCACACTTCCAGTGGTCCGCCACTACATGCGGAGAGACGGCACACAGCGGGTTTATTTAGTGGGTGAGGGCACTACCCTGTTCGTTTCCCTGATCGACGGGGTGTGCAGTTAGGTACATTTTTGCCCGCCTTAATTAAAAAAACGGTCGGCAGCAACCAGCAACCTCTCAAGCGTTTTGCCTTTATGCAAAACCTAAAAAAAATTGCCTTTAGTGGCAGACGAGCAACGGCCCATCTGATGATGGTAAATGGTAACCGTCGCTCATGGACTCAACTATACTGAAAGCATTGTCAAGCCGCTGCTCACCATTTCATTTCACAGATATGAAATGAGAGCATAAGCGGCTATCTCCTGCTACAGCCAAAACGCAACGATGTGCTTCATGGCCGGTCACACGGGAGATGGTGGTACCAACCCGCTCGGGCCCGATATCAAGTGAGTACTCCCACTTGGTACCCAGCCCTACCACCAGTCACGCAATAGATGATAATTTACTTACTTCCCTTAGTCGCCTTGTACGACACCCGTGGGAAAGGATGGGGTGGTGACACTTGTATTCTTAGCCCGTCACCACACGGACAAAATTGTAAAATTGAAATACCCCAATTAGAGTAAACCATATTTTTAGAGATTATGATACGTGTGGGATTTTTCTTGTCATTCAATACCACCCACTTTTAGTTGAATGGTATTTATTTATAGATTTTCTACAAAGCTTAGACGCGTCGTAAATTCGTAATACACTTTACTGCTCATAAATTTGTGTCTTGATATGTTCAAACATGTCTGTGCATTTATAATGGCCGTAAACTCAGATATAGGTTACATTTTATGGATTTTTAAACTGCTGATTGGATTGGACAAACACAAATATTTGTGCGATGAATAGTTTTGAGTGTAATTATAATAATTTATAGCAACATAGTAGCCTGGTGGTAAGACCTAAGTTTACGAAGATTATATAACAGTAGAAATGTTTGGATGTTTGTCCCTCAATCACGCTTTAACGACGGGACCGATTTGGATGAAATTTAATGGCCTGCAAGCTGGCTTATAATTCCATTTCCCGTAGAAAAAATGTAATTTCCTGTAGAATCGGTATTTTTGCCATATGTTGTTAAGGATTAAATGGATATAAACGAAGTCTGGTACTGTAAAATCCATAAATTGTTCTAAAATAAATTATCAACACTAAATCGACTAAATCGTATCGTGACATTGTCATTGAGTGTGCGATTATTGTGACATCACGCGTCTATATTTTTACCAATCACAAATAAGACGATACGATGTCGATACGATTTTGTGAATCACACTAAGCTGCCTCCTTCGACATTACCGTTCGGTAAAACGTTTTCTTAAAATAAATTGTGTAATTATTGCAAAATTTTGTCATTCCTGATAAAGGAATGATCTGTGGCTGGAATGAAGACATAATATTTTTAACACGGTAAGAAATTGCTGTGAGATACTCGTAAGCGGCTTAATGGATTTAGACAGAAGACTTCTTGCCTATCTTTACTAAATATCTAGTGTTAATATTATATCTGAGATAAAATGTAAACCAGTTTTAAAGGGCTACCAGCTAAAGAAGCTAAATAAGTTTCATCAAAATTCGTTCAGTAGTTTTTGCGAGATGTGCGAACAAACAAACAGACAATAATTCCAATTCGTATTGTTTTGTGTTCAGAGATGCCTTCTCAAATATCTTAAATGTACTAGCTAGCTCTGTTACAGTTTTATCGTATGTGAATTTTATGATGGCCAGCCATTTAACAATGTACCTATAACTATTTCTGCGAAGTCAATTTGAAAGTGTAATGAAGTGCAATTGTTACAATTCCATTAATTAACCCAGTGGTATCGTATAGTTTGATTCCTTGACGCGTACTATCTAATCTTATCGCTTATCAGACTTACTAATGGAACTAGTGGTACACGCAATATCATGCGGGAACTTAATTATGGACTTTAAGTGCCTTTTTATATACTATAACCCCCTTACTAATAAACACTGTGTAAGCTCCAGTGTTTTGTTTCGTTCTTTCAACGTCAAACTGTCATATTAGTGACAAAGACAAAACACTGAATAACTATTCAAAGTTTATACAACGTTTATTAGTAAGGCAGTGGTATTAAACTAACATCCCGCTTTCCTGATGTTAGTGAAGTAATTGATTAATATATTTACATTTTGATCTGTATTTTAGCACTTGACATGTTCAGCTACTTTTAAAGAACCAATTTTTAAAAAAACAATCCGGGGAAGTGCTTTAGACAGCTAAGCTATCGCACTGACCGACGATCATTCCCAATCTCCACATCACATTTGTCTTTGATTGGAAGAGACGCAGGTTCAAATCCCGCTCGCACTAAACTTCTCTTTTTCCACGTTCACAAATAATATGTTCTTTAATATACTTACTTTACTAGTAGAGCTTTGCTTGTCTCAAAGGAAAGTATCCACCTCTCACAGAAGATCAGGGTGAAACAACGGCCGGTTCCCCTAGAGTCCCAAACTCCCTTATTATACTCCATTCTCTTTATTATTCTTCCTCTGGAAGATGACGTGCGAGTGATGCCTGTAGTGTTGCTAGCGTCTGTAGACTACGGTAAATGCTTACCATCAGGGGGTCGCATGCTTGTTTGCTACCGGCGTGGTATAAAATACTTATATCGAGGTAGGTGATATCTTCGGTTATCTTAGATATCTTAGGTTAAGAAGGTATACAATGTGAAAGTGGAAGGATGTAGATACAGGGGGAGATCGAGATTCACCTACCTAGACCAAATCGGATATGTATTGAAAGAAGGTGGAGTCAGGAGTCTCCGAAACCGGCGAGCGTGTATGAAGAGAATTATGAATGTTGAGGAAGAGAGACGTATGCAAGAATAGAGCCTATTCGCACTCTGTTCTCTCTGCCTACCCCGCAAGGGAGATGGTGTGATGATAAGTAAGTGATATCTTGTGTCGCTTTAATAGAATAGCTTTAAATTAGCTCTTTTTTGGGAACATCGAATATAATTTAGCGAATTCTGGCTATCCCACAGGAAACGTCCAATATTCCGGGACAAGAAGTAGGTAGCCTATGTCCTATTCTGGATTCCGGACTATAAGCTCTATCAGATTATCGAAATGATCCAATGTCGGAACTACCAGCCTTATAACAACCACCACCTTTCTCAATGACGATCTACCCAAATTATCATAGATTGCGGCATTTGTCTCACCGACAGCGATAAGCGGGTAGCGTTTTAAAAACTTTTTTTTCGGTTGGTACTGCAGAAAAAGTATAGCAGGATTAGCATGGGTTTGATACCCCGCCAGGAAAAGTTAGACTCTATAAAAAAATATATTACTGGCTTTTTCTACACTAAAATTGAAAAAAAAAAGGTTTGCAAAATGGGTATTTCAAAGGGAATCTAAAATAAAAGTAAATTAGAGATTATGCGCTTATAGAAATTTTCCTTAAATGTTCTTTTTACCGAAATTCTTTAGCTTCCCCCACATCGGTAGTAATAATATTTTATCTAACATAGCTCTACCCTGGCGAAAATTTCGAAAAAAAGGCTGTATAGTCATATTAACCGTATTTTTTTTTTGATAGGATTAAAGTTAGTGGTCTTTACGACCCACGCTACCCATCGGATGTATTTACATGCCTTAATACAATATAGTATGTTAAATTTTGCAATTAAAATTCATAATATTCGATGGCGCGACTGACTTCTATTTACTTTTTCGGTGTATTTTTACAATCAACTACTAAAAAAGATTATGAAAAATCATAGCTCGACAAAACGTTTGTCTTCAGAGGTTCGTAATAGTAAAAATATCAATCTAATTTGACGCATGCTTGTCTTGCTATGCTGTTGGGGTCGGACGAGCCAGCCTTGTTAATTTATCAGGCAAAGCGTATTGTCTCATGCTTAATCCGCAGTAAGACCTGTACCTTACCAATAATGACGCAGCCTTCAGAACCCTCATTATACCATAAATAACTCTTGTTATTATAATTGTAACAGTTATCGATATTTATAGTGAAT
The DNA here is from genome assembly GCA_948253155.1 of Leucoma salicis. NCBI lineage: Eukaryota > Metazoa > Arthropoda > Insecta > Lepidoptera > Erebidae > Leucoma > Leucoma salicis. Next base: position 23,715,964 of record OX411818.1, on the reverse strand, counting down.
TAAATGGAATTTGATCCCGTTTTCAACGTCTCGAGCGATAAAATCGCTTGAGTAAGCACTCTTACAGAAATAAATTATTTATTTATGGTTTTTAGAGAACCATTTAGAATTACGACATTAGATTTTTAGGTAAAGGCAATTCTGGATTTACAATTCAAAATTATTCTTCAGAATTTTATTGGGCCCAGAAAAATTCATTTCATTCAGACAAAGGGAAAAGAAAAATTCATTAGGTAGTTATATCGTTTTTCCCACCTAACCGGAAAAAAAGTATCGTTTCCGCTATAACAGAGAAAAATAACTGCAGTATAAGGCAGCGCCATCCTGTGACGAAGAGAAGAAGTTTTTTTTTTATTACCACGGTCCACCTGATGGTAAATGGTAACCGTCGCTCATGGACTCAACTATACCGGGAGTATTGTCAAGCCGCTGCTCACCATTTCATTTCACAGATATATGAAGTGAAAGAATAAACGGCTATTTCCTACTACAACCAAAACACATCGATGTGCTTCATGGCCGGTCACACTGGAGATGGTGGTACCAACCCGCTCGGGCCTGATAGCAAATGAGTACTCCCACTTGGTACCCAGCCTAACACCAGTATTGCAATGGGTGATAATTGCTTACTTCCCTTAATCGCCTCGTACGACACCCGTGGGAAAGAACGGGGTAGTGACACTCGTAGTCTTAGTCCGTCACAATACGGACGGATTATGGCGGATAAAAACTATAATTATGTTTGTAATTGCGTGTAACTAAACAAAGTTTTAAATTTATATTAATAGTAAATATTGGTATGACTATGACTTTTCTATTTTACAGCTCTTTAGATCGCCAACATTTAGTCCACACCACACCACTCTGTCCGCATGTACGTCGGTAGACTTAAACTATCGAGATCTCTCACAAGTTTTCTCAAGAAGTTTTCCTTCATCTGTCATAAAATATGCACAAAATGTTGTGTCTTCTGTGTTTTAAATGTCAGACTGCTGTTCGAATTCCATGCAACTGTCGCGGCAGTCCTTGTCCTCTACTAGGCTATCTTTGCACATTTTTTTATTGTATCAAATACTCGTAATCACAGTTAATGCTAAGGTTCACGCTACGGTTAAATAATCAACTATTTGTTGCTGCTGCTGTAGATACATCACTGTTTTTTTGTTAAGGCGGGAAAAAATTTACACCCCGTCGTTAGGAGCAACTAACAGGGTAGTGTGGGGCCGTCACCCACTAAATAAACTCGCCGTATGCCGTCTCTCCGTCCGTATTGGCGGGCCACTTGAACTGTGTTACATTACTTCAGTGGTTGCGACTGTTGCGAGACGACACCCTGCACTATAAAATAATCCCTTTATCGCTTGATTCATCCATCCATCCATCAGCCCTTTAACGTCCACTGCTGGACATATGCCTCCCGAAGAATGGGGGATAGTGCCGTAATCGCCACGCTTGGCAGGCGGGTTGGCGATCGCAGTGGATCGCTTGATTACAAACATATAATTCAACGGTTAGTGGCTTCCGGTATAAATCCTCGTTTCTGAAAGAAGACGCATGCCCCAATGGTGAAGCAGTAAAGAGTTGAAAAAAGAAATTAGCTCTGCAGCTTTTTTCGTTACTTGGTTACAAAATATTGAATTTACAAAATTTTAATTATAAGTAGGTAAGTGGTATAAAAAGGTAAAGGTAAAATCTTTAAATATTATACTAATTAATAAAATTGAAGTGTCTGTGTGTAATGTCTAAATCACAGCTTTTTACTAAATGCGAATTAGAGTTTATACGTTAGCAAATAGCAAACTACCAATTTTTAAAGTTGTCTATCTGTCTGGCTGTTTGTTCCGGCTAATCTCCAGAAACAGCTGGACACATTTGAAATAAAAAAAATAAAACCTGTGAATTCCACGCGGTCGCGGGTGGCAGGCGCAGCTAGTAAATATATATAAATTAGAGTAAAAGTCGTGTCAAAATCGATTGCGTGGTTTAGGACAAGTAACAGACCAACCAGAGGCGGTCAACGACTTTAAAAGAGTTAATTACCGTTTGTACTAGATAAATAAATAAAAGCTGGTCTATTACACTCCAAATTATAAGTGACACTAAATATCCCTTACAACAGAAACAAAGATTTATACTCTAAATAAATTAAGTGTAAATCGCTGTTTAATTGAAACAGTATTATCGGCCGCCATCTCAGATGTAATTGATAAAACAAAATGGCGGCTTTGTCCCATTGACTTTATAAATGGCCCAGATAACGAAATGATACGATTTATTACATTTGTAAGATATGGTAACATGTTATTATTGTATTGTAAGCTCTACTTACGACTACTTATACGACTAAAGATAGATAGATAACCTTTTATTTTGTATTCACTGTTGGGCAGTGTTGCAAGCATGTCAAATGCTAAAATATTTTTATAAAAATTAAAAAAAAAAAACGTACAAAAAAATATATAAAGAATAAAGATTTGGAACAGACTTCAAAGAAGTATTAAGTCCAATTTTTTTTTCAATAATTTATTTAAATAAATAGCCAAACATACCATCAAGTTCTTAAAAATAAATTATAATCCAATACAACAGTTATTTATAGATCACGAGCTGTATAAATAACTTCCTAATAACCTGCATCATGATGACGGTGATCGATTTAATAATTTAAAGATGGATGCATTAGAAGCTAAGTCGGATTCGATCACGTTGAAATTAACAGTCATCGTAGTGAACAGAATTATGCATTTGACGCGTGGTGCAAGTGATAAATAAAGAGCGAGAGATAATATATTGGACTCTTTTTTTGTTAAGGCAGGAAAAATATATCTGATCGCACACTACGTCATTCTTGGGAACTATCAAGATAGTGTGGGGCGTTCATCCACTAAAATAACCCCTCTTCCTGTATTGGCAGACCACTGGGACTGTTTAAAATTAATTAATTGGTGATAAATTTTGACTTTCGTATTTGATTTTTCGGGAAAATGCACTTCTCAACTAAAAGTAAAAGCTAGGTACTATGTTTGACTATATGTATTGTTTTTCTTTTATACATAATAATACTAAGTGAACATCAATTTAGTCGTCAATTGTGGACCGATTATCAAATTTAGAGATAGTATGATGTCGTTTTTTATTTTCATTTTATAAAATATATTATATTTCACCCATTAAACGAACTCGAACTTAAAAAGAGTATTCAGGTACGCAACAAAACACATTTAAACAACACTGTGGCTAGAAATGAAATTGTGATATTTTGATGATTAAAAATGTATTGAACTTTCTTTGAGTTATCTTTTTAATTTGGTTACGCAGTTCTATAAAAGTCGACTCTTATTAATGAACTAGTTGATACTCGGGACTTCTTCTGCGTTGCATATTATGTGCTTATTGATCGTTATTTTTTAAATAGCTTTGTATTACTTATATGAAGTTATCGCATTTATTTTTAGGTATGAGCCAAGTTTCTAAGAAATGAAACTTCAAACACTTTGAATATTTACAATAGTTTTTCCGTAATTCATGCACAAGGACAGACTTATATAATTTTATTTATATAAAATCTATATTATAGATGAATAAACTATTAAATTTTATCAGTATCGCTATCTCTTATTACTTAAATCGAAGTTACGACGGCTCCTCTAGGCGGTATCACACCTACTGACTTTATCATTATATTATCGACACGAGAAGAACCTTTTCTTGTATAGATTGAAAATTATATATAATCATATTGTTTTAAACCGAAACAAATATCTATAAAAACTGTAGTTTGATAATTTTTAAATTGCTCTCGTTTTTCTTGGAAGAAACTACAAAATGACTGTATAATTTAGGTTATTAAATATTGTATATCAAAGGGAAACATGTGTATTCTAGAACCGCATACATTTTGGTGCCAAGCGAGGACTCAGACTTGTTGTCGGGTCTCTGTGCCTACTCTGTTTAAGATGATGTAAAGGGTATAGAAAGATAGCAGACTGCTCTTTTGCCCAGTGATGGCCTTTCATGGTAGGCTGGGGCTTAGGGTCTTTCTGGTATTATTCATGACTGGCAGATACTCGTAAGCGACAGAAGAGGTAGTTGACTTGTTCTTTTTATTGCTTATAGAAGAAGGGTAGCTAAAGATCAACCTGATGGTAAATGGTAACCGCTAGGGACACCAGCTATACCAACGATACAATCGTACGAGAAACCAGAAATGTAAGAAATTTTTGTTAAAATTTTTTTTACTTTAGTTTTCTTTTTCTTTTGGACATTGTTCTTACTACTTATGGAGTCAGCCTAGATACTTTTTTTAAAGACAACAACATGCGCTAAGGTATAATCCTTGTATTGCTGGGGGCTTTACGAATACAAAAATGAAGTGGGGAATCTTGGTGGAGTACAACTTTGCTGTCCACTGTAAATTGCATTTCAAACTAGTAAGACAGGATTGACTGTCTTTGAATGTAACATGTCATATTGATTTTTCACGACTGTTTAAGACAAAGGAAAAACTGGTAACCTACCCGTTTGGGTCCGAAAAGAGTGTGAATTTTTACTACCAAAGCCTACCAGTGCAGTTTCACTTCGAGATTTTCTTAATTTGGCACATTTCACACGCTGTTCCAATGGATATAATTCCTTAAAATATTTCCTTCAATATTAAATCAACTAACAATTTATTGCTAATAACACATTCTGAAGTAATCGCGTGAAGATCATACCACCCACTCGAAAGCTATCAAGCAAACAAATTAAACTGCCACAAGACACGACAATTTTATTACTCAGCAAACATTAATATCCGCAACAGATTATATATTAAAAAAACAAAATGCCTGTATAGAGGTATAATACGCACAGAGTAGGCAAGCTAAACCACAAGTTGTGGAGTCGATTGATAACAAGAATAAAATAATTTAGTACTAGTTTATCTTTATAAAGACGCGTCAATTACCGAAGAAGCTAATCAGATAAAATTGTATAACGTCCGTAAGAGAGACCCACGTATACCAAACGTATGTCTATTTTATGTCTATCAACGGCTTATTTTCATTTGTAAATGCACATATGTCTGCCTGCTCTATCTGTAAAATGTCTCTATGGATGCCTCTAAACAAAATGCGTTACATTCCACGCTGCGGCCAGAATTATAATTGCCTTAACCGCTGCCGTTATAAATCTTTCACCAACCGAGATTAGACTGGAATAAAAATAAACAGTCTCTCGCGATGATAGTATGACAAATTAATAGGAACGCGCCATGTAATAATTTGAAAATAGAATGTCGTGGCTGAATAGCATTTAATCCATGCTTTTAGATTCAATGGCGAGAAAAGAGGACAAACTGGCGGGAATATTTTGTTTTTGTAAAAGGAGTTGATAAGCATTTTAATGAATTTGTAACGACAGCACATCTCGTTCGCCTCGCTCTTTAACTTAAAACCATTATTTTTATTTTGTGATGAATAAAACTTTTTTTGGTCTCATAATGCTGGTGTCGTGAACGTAATTATACAAAGTCTGAGCATAAATACTGTCAAAATAAAAAAAAAACAATGAAAATACATTTAAATTTGGAACCTGTAATTCATAAATATATAATATTCATAGTGTTTTCTCATTTGCGCGCCTATTTGAGTTAAATATTCTTGTGATATTAAAATCGAGTAGGATGATAAATAGAACAGAATTGCTATTATAGCTTTACACAAAGTAAGTATGGAGCCAAATACAATTTTTGATACTCTCCATCCGCTTGATATTAGATTGAATGTTTGTATACTGTTTATCAGCCTGTATATCAGTCGTGTGGGGTCGGCATCGAGAATAGCTCCACCCCGTCTCTTCCTATGGGAGTCGTAAAAGCCGACTAGGGGATTACCGGGGGACTGGGCAGCAGCGTTCCCCTGTGTACTAAAAACATCCACTGCTATCGCCAACCCGCCTGACAAGCGTGGTGATTATGGCAATACCCCCCTAGGGAAGGCCTATGTCTAATAGTGGACGATGAAACGCTGATAGATAGATGGATGGATACTATTTATTATTTATAGGTACAATAAAAGGTTCCTTTGGTTTTAACGTAGTATTCGTACTAAAAGGCAATCAATACAGATAAGGAAAGAATACGAAGAAATCAAAAGATTTTATTTTGACAAATGAATATAGCACCTAGAACCACGTCGCGTATTTTAAAATATTGGAGACTAGACTTAGGACTTTCAGCTTATAAAAGACGCACTGTTCTTTATTTAAACGATTATTTAAAAAATAATAGGGTGGTTAAATCAAAACAACTTCGTGGCACGCAAAGGGAGGTCATAGAAAGAAAATATTTAAGTACTAATGATTTTTTTTTATTATAGGTAAAGCAACATTTTAACAAGCAGAATGACTTTACGCTCAAAGCTCTGTAGACGCTTCTTAATTATAGTCTGCAGAGTACAGCGAGGGTATAATCCGACTTACTTTCTTTTTTTTTTTTATTGCATGTAGTGGCAGACGAGCCACGGTCCATCTGATGGTAAATGGTAACCGTCGCCCATGGACTCGACTATACCAAGAGTATTGTCAAGCCGCTGCTCACCAATTCATTTCACATATATGAAATGAAACATAAACGGCTATCTCCTGCTACAGCCAAAACGCAACGATGTGCTTCATGGCCGGTCACACGGGAGATGGTGGTACCAACCCGCTCGGGCCCGATACTAAATGAGTACTCCCACTTGGTACCCAGCTCTACCACCAGTCATGCAATGGATGACAATTATTGCTTACTTCCCTTAGTCGCCTCATACGACACCCATGGGAAATAATGGGGTGGTGACACTTGTATTCTTAGTCCGTCACCACACGGACAAATTATTATTGATGGTTTGGTGGGGTGTTAACTATCAGGAAGTTTTTCAGAAAAATATGCCTCAGATATTTTTGTGAAAAAGGTGTCTACAAACAACGGCGCAGGTGTATCAAGATACGATTCTTGAATGGGGGTTAAGCCTTTAACAACACTGTGTTCTAAAATTAAGAATAGTACTTTCAGCAAGACTCAGCACCGGGTCTAATCCACACACGCGTGTTTGAAAATGAACGTTTCTGACTTCATCAGAGCTGAAGACTGGCCGTCATCTAGTCCCTATCTTAATCCGTTGGATTATCATTTATGGTCAGTTTAAAAGAGTATGGCATGCTCTAATGATAATTTAGATTATCTAAAGTAATCTATAGGATTGGCAGTGAAGAAGAATTTTCGCAAGGAGAAAGTGCGTGTTTCAATTGATAACTGGCCTCAACGTTTAAAGTATTGTATTAAGGCCAATGGAGATCATTTTGAATGAGTTACATATTTTAATGATATTTACATTAATGTAAGAAATGGTTTACACTACAGTAATCATTATTTGCCGTGTGGGGCCGGCTTTAGAATTTTCCCACCCCTCTCCACCCATGGGAGTCGTAAGAGCCGACTGAGGCAATACCGGGGGGAGTGGGCAGCAGCACTCCCTCGAGTATTAACAACATCCACTGCGATCGTCAACCCGCCTGCCAAGCGTGGCGATTACGGCACTATAACCCCAACTTGGGGAGGCCTATGTCGAGCAGTGGACGTCGAAAGGCTGATGGATGGATAGTATGTATCCATCAGCCTTTTGACGTCCACTGCTGGCCATAGGCCTCCTACAATCTACTATTATAGTAGTAGTTTATGGCAAGACGTTTATGACGAGCGGTTGAAATCCTATCACAAACTCCAGTTTTAGAAATCTATAAAATATTTTGATCTGTTTTTCTGTTCACTTGACATGCTCAGCTACCTTAAAGAACAAAATTATTTGTGAAACTGTAAAAGGAGAGGTTTACTGCAAGCGGGATTCGAGCCTGCGTCCCTTCCATTTCGGGGAAGTGCTCTAGACCGCTAAGCCATCGCAGTCGCTGACAGCGATTCCCAATCTCCGCTTCACAATTGCTTTTAGATGTCTTTACGACTCACGCCAAATATCGAATGCACTTCATACATTATTCCAATTTAGGATGTTTAATTTTGCAATTAAAATGCATACTATTTGATGGCGTGATTTTTTGAATTATAATACGAAGTATAAAATAATATTAAGTATTCCACTGATGAATTAAGGTGACTGTACAGATGGCGGAGTGGTTCCTCCCGCCCGACTATTGTGGGTTCGATTCCCACACAGGACAACTCTTAGAACTCTTAGTGTGATCCACAAATGATTGTTCTGAGTCTGGATGTACGTTGTGTTCGTGAAATTGTATATTTATAAAGTCTCCCGCGATACAGGGATTATTCCTTCGTGCAGGGTGTTGTGCTTCAGTAAAAAAAGCGTCATGTCGATTTAAATGTTGGGTTCCTAATACCAATATTGACTACACCCCGTGAATTGGTTCTCCCTCTCGGCGGTAGTGTAGGCTAAACAGTATACTTTCACCGTAAACGCATTACCCCATTGTTTTGTAGTAATGAGATTACAATATAGACGGACTCTCGTATTTCACTTGATTTATAGAGCGTGGGTGCGACTGGGTCGCCTGCACTCAATAATTAGATTTTCCAATAGCTGTAGTTGAGAGAGAAACTTTTTTATTTTCTGACCTAGCAACTCCATATTTGTCGGTATTAATTATTGTACTTTTAGGCGTGACGTCATGGCGAGCGGTTGAAATCTTGTCACAAATATGATGAAGTATTCCACGGACGAACAGTGGATTCATGGTCAAGACGAAAGACGCTCAAGATAAAATCAAGATACACCATAGACTAAGAGATACACCATAATCATTGTATGCCAAAGAGTATAAAGTAGTAGAGTAAAGCTAAAGACTGAATGCGCTATGCTCGCACAACACAGGAATCATTTTCATAGAGAAGATAGGCAAGGGGTTTAGTTCTCTGACGTTATCACTCGCCATACGGAGCACAATGGTAGGAGTAGGTATCTAACATTGCTTTACGCTAATCTTCTGTGAGATGGTGGTATTTCCCTGATGAGCCGGCCTATGCGTGCTGGGACAAGCAAGGCTAAAGATACTATTCAAGTTTGTAGTCTTCAACACAAATTATAGGTACCACAACTCGATTTATTTTAAACATTTTGATCTGTATTTTTAACACTTGACATGCTCAGCTACTTTAAAGTACAAATTATTATTTGAGAATGAGGAAAAAGAGAACTTTACTTCCCGCTCGCACAAAAGTTCTCTTTTTCCTCATTCACAAATAATAATTCCATTTATTTTTATTACACATTCATTTGGTGTCGATTTACATTTTTTACTTTGGCGTGTCGTTGAAGTTGATGTACGAATACTGTAATGAATTGCATATTGTGTTTTCAAGAGCAAAATGGACGCGAAACATGTCGAAGGAGTTACGACTTCCCGAATTTGTAGCAACTTGTACCATCACTTCTTCATATTATATCATTCCTCTGTTCGTGTATATATCACTGAACTCGTCCTTATTTGATCGATATGAATGAAGTTTTTTATGTGCGTTTGAATGGTTCCCGAAATGGTTTAATATTACAATTGGGCCCGTTAGGTTGTTTATTTAATTTATTCTAATGTAAAAAATTATAACGTAACAATCAAATTTCACACACCAACAACCCTATTTTTTTAAGGAAAACATAATAGGTATATCCTCAGTAGTTGATATAAATAAATAAATTACTCGATCCAAACGTAACGCTAATGTTCGGGCATGAGAACGTCTGTTAGCTCCGCTAGTCTATATAATTCTATATAATAAAAATGAATCTATATTTCCCTTGGTCATCGTATCATCCGTGAACGGATGGAACAATTTCGCTAATTCTTTTTTGTTTTGTTTATTATTGTAAGGAGAAGGTTCTTATAAAAGAAAAAATTAAGAAAATTGCGCATATAATTGAACAATTTCAGAAAACTTAGCACGTTTGACGACTATTTTAACTTAGCACGTTTTATCGTTCGCAAGTAATTGAATGTTCATAGCTAAGACAGGACAACGTCTGTCGGGTCAGCTAGTAATTATATTCTTATACTTACGTTTTTATGCTATAATAAGATATATTTTGTTAGCCAAATTGAGCTGTGGAAAAAATAACTAAATAACCACAGATATCAGAAACAAGGTTTGTTTCTGATATCTATGTAAATAACAATGACAACCGTATCAAAATTCATTGCGTGGTTTAGAAGAACTAAGCAGAGAAACAGACAGAGATCAAATTTATTTAGTACTATTTAGCGAAGCTTTGATATGAACCGCCACGGCCGAACAATTCAATGTAGCTCCGGGCTACGAAGTATTTTCTTGAACAGTTCACGTCGCTAAGAGTTATGACATAATCCTAACTTCCTATTTTCTTAATAAAGATTGTAGTCAGATACTTGTCGTAGATAAAGGATATGATAGACTCGCTACTATTTTAATACGAAGGATGAAGATAAAGATGCACATATTAGGTCATAGCAAGAGTGAGCGAGACACATGTATATTGAGTTTTTAATCATTTTCGCGTATGCGTTGTTTTTGTTGGTAAGCTTGTTTTTGTATTTGCGTAAAAGAACGATAATTAATCACGTTATATACGCTAATGTTACACGTTATATTTTAAGCAAAATATAAGCATAACTGCAATTTCTTTGGAGTTATCCGGCTAAAACAGGTAAGAAGTGCATTTTTAGTCTACAAAGTTATAATCATAGTTATCTTCTAAAATTATTCCGGTTATCATATGTCAAACTATTGCTATCTCGACCGTAGACAGAGAAACTAATAGACCCTCTTACTTGGCGTGACCACATGGGATAGAGATAAACGAATGACGATATGATACTAGTGTGGCAATACTAAAAACCGTTACCTAGATTTAAGGAAAATATATATGAAATTATTGACACCAATATTTTGTTAAATTAAATTTTATCATCGTACTTACTTCATTAGTTTTTCATTAGTTTATATTATAAACTTTGGCCGCAATTTCTAAGATATATTATGTATAACATTGTTAAATTTCATCAAAAATACATAGTTGTAGGTATATCGTGTGATTGTATCTTTATTGTAAGATATTTACAAGGTTATTGAAAGAGATTTCCCATCAAACAACCTTCTAAAAGGGGGAATTGATTACAAGGTATAAATAAAACATATTATTAAATATAACTTTGTTGCTCTTTGAACAAAACCAATAAAATTTACTATAAATATTTCAAATCCTCTCTTTTTTGCACAGAAAATTGCTTTGTTTTGTAATGAATGCAAACCTCCAAATATTTCATCGCTATTGCTTTTATTTACATTATTTTGGAACTTTTCTTTGGTTCCCATCTCTTGCGATTAGTGGCAGCTATGCAAATGTCACGCAAATTCTCTTTGGTTGGAAAACTGTAACAAATGTATATCTGGTATATATATTTTATATTGTTCGTGTGGTGATGGATTAAGAATACTAGTGTCACCACCCCATCTTATTTTTTACCCTTTCTCGCGGGTGTCGTACAAGGCGACTAAGCAATTATCACCCGTTGCATTACTGGTGGGTACCAAGTGAGAGTACTTACTTGCTTTCGGGCCCGAATGGGCCGGTACTACCGTCTCCTGTGTGACCGGTCATGAAGCACGTCAGTGTGTGTTGGCTGTAGCAGAAGATAGATTTATTCTTTCATTTCATATCTGAGAAATGAAATGGTGCACAGCGGCTTGACAATACCCTCGGTATAGTTGGGATGGTGATGGTTACTACTTACCATCAGGTGGGCTGTGGCTCGTCTGCCATCATAAGCAATAAAAAAAAATATGCACTTACAAATTTCAGAAATAATAATACTTTTTATTCCTTGAATCAAAATAAATAGAAACATTGATTATTATTATTGTTGCCACCCGACCCTAGCAACACAGAAAATAGGTTGTGAAATATTATTGAACATTAATAGACGCTTTAACTGGCTTTAAGTCACATAACTGCAGATTATAAAGATTTTTAATGATCTAGTAATATAAATACACGTGTCGCAATATACAACGCAGTGCTTGTCCCAACGTTATTATATGGAAGCGAGAGTTGGGTATGCAAAAAGGAGCATGAGAGTAAAATGAATGTCGAAATGCGATCTCTGCAGAGAATCTGTGGAGTGAGGCTGACTGACCGCATTAGTAACAGCGACGTAAGAGAGCGAGTAGGTATGAAAGAGAATATTGGTGTAAAGATGCGAAAGGGAATGCTCCGATGGTTCGGACATGTGGAAAGAATGCCGGACGAGCGACTGGTTAAGAAGATATACAATGCGAAAGTGGAAGGATGTAAGTACAGGTGGAGACCGAGACTCGCTTACCTAGACCATATCGGTCATGTATTGAAGGAAGGTGGAGTCTGGAGTCTCCGAAACCGGCGAGCGTGTATGAAGAGAGTTATGAATGCTGAGGAAGCGAAAGATGTATGCAAGAATAGAGTCTCTAGACACTCTGTTCTCTCTGCCTACCCCGCAAGGGAAATGGCGTGATGATAAGTTAGTTTTTTTTTTAATATAAATATTTAACAAAATTCACTTCAAAGGTAAACATGAACAATACAAATATACTCACGAATGGAAAGAATCCTGTAATTTTTCGCTCACTATCACTTTTACAGTTAATAATACTACATGAAACCATTTTTTTGATAAACACAAATGATAGGTTTATCTGAAATGACGTAAAGAAAAGCGTAAAATACATAAATTTGCTAAAATAGAAATTTGTTTTGCACGCCAAAGCGGACATGTCAAACGTCAATCTTGTTTAGCAAAATGTTGTTGCTGACCTTGAAAAAAAAAAAAAAAAAAAAAAAGCTGGCACGCCTTGAGGCATGCAAATAGTTATGCTTTATCTCTTTCCTGCAAACTGGTATTATCTATTTTCTTTTCTCTTTGTGGTAATGAAAGAAAATTTGTCACGCAGTCTATAGGTTTCTCTGTCTACGTATCTCGACACTGCATACTCTGTGAACGTGTCTATTACATTATATCCTCTGTCTAGGAACCATGATACTTCTGTTTTCTGAATAAGCTAACGCCATCTATCGGATGTTAAAATCGTTTTTATATGTATTTACATTTTTTTGTGTATCAATGTTCCCTAAACTAGTTCATTTATTAAAAAAAGAACCTGCATGCCTAGTTTGCAAATAATTATGATTTAATACAACAAGGTTCAATTCCCGCCAAAAGCTTTCAACAAATATGTGTGCTTGTTGATAATATAAACGATGACATTACATTATTCTGCATCAGTGGTCGACGTATTTAATAAAAACACCATTTGTCCCAGTTACACTGATCAAATAATACTGCCCGTGTGGTCGTTTAACTATACTAAATAATGCCAAACTGATTTCCCGCCTTTTTGTTTTTTTTTAAACATAGGTTTAATATTTTTTCAGTCGCTAAGAAAATTGTTTTGCCAATGGAGGCACATGATGTAGACATAAAATACCTAAATAAATGCTTTTAAGATAATTTTTTTCCAGAAAGTTGTAAGGCTGTTGCTGGTCATTATTGGTGGCAAATAAGGAGATGTCACGTGATTTGTGAGCGTTGTACACCCCGCCGTTCGGGGTAACGAACAGGGTAGTGTGGGGCCCTCAACCACTTAATAAACCCGCCGTGTACCGTCTTTCCACCTTTATTGGTAGACCACTGGAACAGTGTGAAATTACTTCAGTGGTCAGTGGCTCTACCCTGCTTGTCCTATCATGAATGGGCCTGGCTTGATCGGGGAAGTACGAGGGTAGTACTACAAAGAAGATCAGCGTGAAATAATGGTAGTTACTCCTTGGTTTCCCTCTCCGTTTTCTTTCGTTTTATCTTTCCTCTTTCCTTGGAGTTGGCGACGCGCGAGTTATGACTCTGGTATTGCTAGCGTCTATAGGGTACGGTAATCTCTTACAATCAGGTGAGCCGTATGCTTGTTTGCCACGCTTAGGTACTATAAAAATACTTTGGAAGATCCAAAAGTGCACGCCTCATAATCTTCATTTTTCACAATAAAATTGATTATTTGATAAGTAACTAATAATGTATTGGTCTTACTAAGTAGTTCTCAATTTTTTAGAGAGTTCAGTATTTTTTGTTTATTTAATAACAATTAAACCACATCGAATCAGACCGTGAAAAGTAATAGGGCTCTATTCGTAGTTATACTCAAGTTAAAAAGAAAAAAAAAGACTCGATTAGTAAAGTTATTCGGTTGTTATCGTGTTAATATACATTACCTACAACAAACGAACGTCCAAGACAGAACTTTTTTAAACAGTTTTTTAACTAGTTTAAATAACAAAAATTGCATAAAAAATATCACGAGTGTCAAAAATTGTATTTTTTCTTGATATGTGTGTGTATATATTGTTTTACAAGTGTAATATATGATAAATAGAGACATTTTAAGTTTCAAAAATCAGTTGTTCTGTGTAAAACGATAATAGTAACCACTTCAACGCTTCGCTTATGAGGCGTTCAAAAATTCTACCAAAGGAAGCATGGGGTTGTTGAGAGTTCTGTAGTATTCACTTAAAGACTGGGAGGGGTACACCATTTCTGAGTAAACTGTGTAATGGCGTAAAGTTAGGATTTGGTGTTAGCAAGTGAAAGCTCTCATATAGGTTTTTGGACCTCCGGCGCCCTCACTCACCTATGCAAATGCGCGATAGGAAGTTTTAGCTTTTCCCTGACAGTTAAAGCGGATTTCTAGAAAGTCGTATGTTTGGATCCATGTTGTAGTAATCTTTTTCTATTTTAATTTAATTCGTTGTAAATGTTGTACTTAATATTTATTTTAAAGTATTCGCCTGCATCACCACGTTTGTAAGAATCGTGAGCACAGCTAGGCATTACAAAATATTGTTTCGTTATTCCACGATAATCGATTTAAAATGGTGGCCGAGAATCGATATCCGATGTATAATGCACGTCTTCGGGCACCAACTAGCTACGTTGCTACTTTAGTTGTTAAGAAGTGATATTTCTTGTTTTATTTTGTTAAATGTTATGTGATATGTACTAATTACTTTTTACTAAAACTTGTACTTGGGCGGCCTTATTACTATAAGGCCGCCCATTGTACTACATAATGTAAGAATTGTTTCTGTATTTCTCTACTACTGTAGTTGGTGTACAATAAAGTATATAATAAATAAATATGTAAGGGTTATCATAGCGGCCGCCGGCGGACCACCGAAGGAATGTAACACAGTTCCAGTGGCCCGCCAATAAAGGCGGAGAGACGGCACACGGCGGGTTTCTTTAGTGGGTGCAGGCCCCATACTACCCTGTTCGTTGCCCCGAACGACGGAGTGTGCGGTTAGGAAATTTTTTTCCCGCCTTAACAAAAATAGAAAAGGGAGTTATCTTAGCGTTTGGTTAGGTGTTAGCGACACCAAGAGCATCACACCCACGTTTCCAGAAAGGAATAGGGCGAAGTATTAAGGGAAGGTTGGACGGGGAGGGGTAGAGCTACCGATGCTCTCACTCACCGTACGAAAATGTAGGAGGAACATAACGTTATTTTGCAATGATATTCTGTAAGAGGGTCCTCCGTCGAACCATCTATGTTGGAGAATATCGAAAACTCTGCCACAAATACCTTAACGATTTGTGACTGTACAGATGGCGACTGTGCACATGGCCAACTGGTGAAGATACCGTCATCAACGAAATTTCGAAGGACTTGGTACTAATTTAGAGTTCTCACTTGTCGAATCCGAACTGGTAACTCCTTTCTTGATGGACTTTCACAAGCCTTGTTAAGTCCAGTCCAGCTGGACTGGATTTAGCTTACCATAAGGTAATTACCTTATGGTAAGTGGTAACTTACTAAGTATCTGGTGGAAAGTGGTTACTACCACTTACCATCAGGTAGTCCGTAACTCCTCTGCCATTGATAACAATAAAAAAGTAGTATTGTTATTGACATAACACGTGCCACAACGGATCTTCAGTGTTTACTTTTTAAGAATGCACATAAAATTCAAATCGACGTGTTCTATCGACGACCGTTATTTCAAATTATGTGGTAACTGGTCGAATACGAGTAAATTACTGTTATTTTCTTGATTTGTTTGAAAGATAACCTCATAGACGCAAATAATGTATAATGTTTATTTGTATAATAATCACATAATTTAAGTATATTAAAAGGGCCAGTTTAATTAAGTACATTTTAAAATCATTTAATATGCTCAGATTAAAGTAAATTATTAGTTGCGATAAATAGAAAATATAACCGAGACATTCGAACCCGACTCTTGGATTGTCGGTCCATTCACTTTAAATCCAGGCACAGAAAAAATCTGCGTGTGTGAATGTGAGGTGATTGGTTTTTATATCACATTCTTTTTTACTATCGACTAGCTGCTACCCGCTAATTCATCGTCGCGTGGAATAGAGTTGTTTGTATCTGCACGGAACCTTAATTATTTTTATAAAATAAAAGCAACATAAATTATGCCTTATAACATCAGCTATCTGCCACTAAAAGTGCCGTCCCCCAAATCGGTCCAGCCGTTTCGGATATTAACCGGAACAAACAGACAGAGCGACATTTTTTTGTTAGGAGTATCATATTTACTTTCATAATTATTTTATTATGCATTTAGTAAAAACCCGTTACAAAAAGACACTTTAATTTTATTTATTTGTAGATTGGCATTGGGAGAAGCAGAAACGTGTGTTGGATGCAGCATTTAGCAATTAAATGAAATAAACCAAAGATTACTCGTATTTTTACGTTTACAACTCCACACCTTGCATTAAGGAATAATGTCTGTGGTAGAGCCGTGCTTATCCTAGCATGAATTGGTCAGCTCAATCGGGGAAGTACCACCCTCTCAAAAAATATTAACGTGAAACAACGATAGGCACTACTACCACCATTGTGTCCCGTATGGTGAGTGAGAGCGCCGGAGGCCTAAATCCCCTCCCTATCATCTTCTTATTATTTTTTGTCTTTCCTTGGAGTTGACGATGATGAGAATTGGTGACGTCAAAAAAAAACAGCATCTCGCCTGTATTCCCCGAAGGGGTAGGCAGAGGTGTATTACACACCCACGATTTGCCAGCTATGTTTAAGTCCCACGTAATAGGGGGCGAGCCTATTGCCGTCTACCGGGCACATTTCCAAACTCCGGGCTGCTACTGAGAATTTTTCTTTTTACGAAAAAGCCCCATACTTAACACTGCCCGACCCGGGAATCGAACCCGAGACCTTATGATCAGCAGTCGCTTACTCTACTGCTGCACCACAAAGGCAGTTATTTTCGAGATAAAAACTATCTCTGTGTCAAATTTTACCCAAATCTAAACAGCCGTTTTTGAGATTGAGTAACGCATTTTTTACACTTTTGTTTGTAATCACGTAAAAACTACTGAACGGATTTTGATGAAAGTTTTTTGTTTGATAGCTCTTAATTAGACATTAAAAACTGCTAAAAGTTTTATCCCGCTACTGTCTCTGGACGGGAACCTGCTATAGGTACATGATAACCTAAAAACTAGCATTTGTATGCGGCAGAGCATGCGGGAATAGGCTAGTTTATAATAATTAGGTATATATAATTTCTATGAAGATATTATATACTTAATTGTCATTGTCCAATATTAATTAAAGTGCACTCTATGTTCCCTCACTCTCATAGTCCCACCCGAGAATCGAACCCGAAGCCTCATGATCCTCAGTTGCATACATTACCGCTATATCACCGAGGTATATTAGATACTATTAATTAAAAACCGTCGTATCAAGTACGAAAGTCGCTGGACATTTTTCACTATAGGGGTATTCGAACTCCCCGAACCTTGCATTGGCTCCAATTTCAATGACTTTTAAGCTTGAACGCAATGTACAGATCTGAACAATATCCTTTATTGAATTTTATAATGGACAAAGTTATTTTGATATTTTTATATTATATTTTTTAAGCATTTGTAGGCTTAATTATATTATAAGCCAGATTTATTCTCAGTTTTAGTTAAGTATCATAGATTAATTAATCGATTAATGTAAATCGTCATGTTAGTTAAAACTGCAAAGCTAGAAGTAATTTTATTGTGTTTAACTGAGCTCGCCCCAGCAGGATATTACACATTTGACATGACTAGTCATTTAAACTAAAATAAAGTGCGAAAATGTGAAATCGTAAATAACAGTCACGAGCAGGATTTGATTTTGTGTCTGACGTTAAAAAGGAATGTGGTATCGAAATTCGCAGTCCCGAGCAATTGTCACGGTTGATGAATTGGCAAAGCATCTGGTACGGTATTCCAGGAGATGCAGGTTCAAATCCTGTTCGTGACTGTAATTTTCGATTTAAAATTTTCACCCTTTGTCATAATGGACAAAGCTTTTATCCAGCACTGGCCTAGCGTGGTGGACTGTGGCCTAAATTCCTCCTATTTAAGCGGTAACCGCCGCTCATGGTCTCATCAACAATACTAAAAATTCTGCCAACCCGCTGCTTACCAATTCATTTCTTTGGAAATTAAATAATAAATAGCTATATCCTGCTACAACCAAAAGACATTGAGGAGCTTCACGGGCGGTGACATAGGAGATGGTGGACCTGGTAAGAGCGGTAGGTATTTAGATTTAAATTCCAATAATAGCTATCCTGTGAGAGCTTATCATTTTTCCAAGGTAAAAACTATGCTAATAAATTAATCTAGTGTCTCATCTATCTATCTACCTTTCACCCAAATCCGTTAAATAGTTTAGGCGTAATTTACGGACAAATATCTAAATCTTGATTAAATTATATATCTAGATGGACTGTCACTCTTATAAACGTCATAAAAATCGGGCGGGAATTATTATGCTAGTGTGCGTGACAGCTATCATTACGCTTGTGCAATTTGTGTTTGTGTGTGTGCGTAATGATACCAGTTTCAGTAGTAGTATTAAATTATGGGAAAATTATATTATCTTAGATTCAAGACATTCTTATACTACAAAATATTTCGTAGGTATATAGTCTATTATCTTTTATATTATATTTACTCTCATAATCTTAATATATTATAACCTCTTCTTTAATGATAATACTACTATAACCCACGATAATTATAAATTTAAAAATGTAAACAATCTTCATCATTAAAATAAATAATAATATTACAAATAGTAATATTGTAATTAATTCTGAAAATGACGACTCTGCAGCTTTATGGATCCATTAAAACGCTAATAATTATGTTAGGTAATGTTTCTATTACTCTCTATCGTTAAAATATCATCAACTTTGCAAGATTACGTGGGAAATTTAAGTTCATAAACTGGTATCACAAAAAAAATACGAGCTAAAATTAATTTCTTTTCGGAATATTTAAATGACTTATTTAGCCAGTTATTGTATGAAATAATGTTACTAACCGATGATAAGAGATATCTATAGTGCTCATTTTCCGATTTTTGTAGGTTCGGCACACTTTAATTACACACGTTGACATTTTAAATGACACACTAATGCTCCTGGATACGACCTTGTCAACTGACGTCATGATTGACACTAACAGCCATAGAAAAGCATTGGGATGAAAAGTTCGCCCCAATTTTTTTTGACGCGTTTATAACGCCGAGTATTCGTCTAGAAATATAATTAATCTAAGATCTAAATATATACATATCTTCACGAACTTTCACATCTATACAAATATGTAAATAAAATTAAAGTGTATGTTGTAATGTCTCAATAACAGATTTCTACTGAATACATATGAAAGTATATGCAACAATTTTTTGTTCGTCTGGTCTGGTTAATCTCTGAAACGGCTGGACCGATTTAAGCCGTCCAAAACTGTCACTGGCAGATTGCTGATGTTATTTGGACTAACTAAGGCTACTTTTATTACTAAATTCAAGCAGACTAACTTACGAGTACTAACTGTTGTATAATATTCATAAAATTAGTTAAAGACTTTTGTTATTAAATGTATTCATGGCCTGCAGCGTCCACTGATCCGAACATTTCATTACAAGTCCACACTGTCCAATACTCCTAGACCCCTCATTACACTATATCCCACCCCTAAAACCCCCGCCATTCAAACAACCCGCAGGGGGCTGCAGATCAGCTTTTTTGGTCTACAATTTGCACTGTGTTGTATTACTTGTTTCTGTCAGTTTGTTTGGAAATTTGCATAGTCATTGGCCCCGGCGTTGTTTGCTTAATGCCCTATATTTGTATTTAACTTTGAAACATTTGCGAGGGTAGTTTTCAATTATGTCTGGATTAACTATGGATTAAAATGAGTTTTTTTTTAAATTGAAATTGATTTTAATTATACCTCTTTTATATGACGTTGCGGTTTAAAGTAAGTTCAATTCTCTTAAAACTGTTTTGGCAAATTTTAGTACTTCTTTCAGGGACTTAATATCGTAGGAGTTATTTAAAGTAGCTTGCGGTGGTCAACTAATGCTTATCCATCTAAAGACCTACGCCGGCTGAACTGGGTCAGCTCAAGGACACATTTTTTTTTATTGCCTATAATGACAGACGAGCCACGGCCCATCTGATGGTAAATGGTAACCGTCGCTCATGGACTCAATTATACCGAGATTATTATCAAGACGCTGCTCAGGCTCACCATTTCATTTCACCGACATGAAATGAAAGAATAAACGGCTATCTCCTGCTATAGACAAAACGCAACGATATGCTTCATGGCCGGTCACACGGGAGATGGTGGTACCAACCCGCTCGGGCCTGCTACCAAGTGAGTACTCCCACTCGGTTTCCAGCTCTACCACCAGTCATGCAATGGATGATAATTGCTTACTTCCCTTAGTCGCTTCATACGACACCCGTGGGAAAGAATGGGGTGGTGACACTTGTATTCTTAGTCCGTCACCACACGGAACAAAATAAGCTTGACATTTGCAAAAAAGTCAATTTAAATATTGTTTTTGCTTCTAAGCATGTAGTGTAGCATTGTATTCGTTTTTATTTATGTAATGCCTCAATAGATATGAGAGCATATAACATTTTAGAGAATATTATTAAGGCCTCAAAATCCACCGTTTTCATTTTTCAAAATGTTATATTCCTAGTACATAGTGGCCGTGTGTGGCCGGCTTTAGAATTGTTCCACCCCTATCTACCCACGGGAGTCGTAAGAGCCGCCTGAGGGAATGCCGGGGGAGTGGGCAGCAGCACTCCCTCGAGTATTAACAACATCCACTGCGATCGCTAACCCGCCTGCCAAGCGTGGCGATCTGACGGGACCGCTTGTTGTGGCGTTCTCTTGGGGAGGCCTATGTCCAGCAGTGGACGTTGAAAGGCTGATGGACGAATGGAAACAATATTCTATATCGGTACCCTACTCTTTTATAAATGAAATATATCTCATTAAAAGACAATACTTTTCACTAGGGAACAATATTATTCTTCTTCATGGCATTAGAGGTGGAGAACACCTCTAACATTTTTTCCCGCCTTAACAAAAAAAAAAGATACCTATTTGTTAAAAGTGTTACCAAAATATTGTCTATGAAACATAGCATCACGCCTGCATTCCTCGAAAGGTTAATCAGAGGTGTATTATACCCCACGATTCGCCAGCTGTGTTTTAGTCCCACGTAATAGGGGGCGAGCCTGTTGCCGTCTACCGGACACATTTCCAAACTCCGGGCTGCTACGGAGAATTTTCCCTTTTACGAAAAAACTCAATAGCACCGCCCGACCCGGAGGTCGAACCCGAGATGATCAGCAGTCGCTTACACTGCTGCGCCACCGAGGCCGTTAAAAATTAGCTATTATAATATATTTGTTAAAATTACTGAAATATTGTCTATGTAAATCACAAATGGCAATAACAAAAGTTGCAAAGAGGTTGCTACACCTCGCCAAGATCAAAATATTTGACTAAACTTACAAACAGATACGCGTAGGTCTGTTTGTCACAGCGGCCATTGTCCTGTCTATGGATCTAGGAAGTACACAATACGCCTGCATGCCTCTTATTCTCATATTTATTATAACTCAAATCTTGTTCATGTTTAAAACATTGAACCATGGTTTAAAGGAGTGCACTTAACTTTGCAACGTTTACGAGAGTCAACTTGCTGTACATAATTGTACGGATTTTACCGCATTTAAATTAGTTTGTGCTATCGTTACGTCGGATAATTTACGTTAATCGATATCTCATTTTTATATGCAATTAGATGACCCTGTGAACTTGTTACTACCTACGAATTATTTTATCAGCAATATCAATGCTAATCAACCTGCAGCGACTAAGGTTTGAATTTAAATAGATTTATTTAAATAGAGAAACTTGCTTGTAATTTTTATTCCTTTTAAATTATGGCTACTTGATTTGAATATTTGCCTTTACATAATATAAAGTTTGTGTTATCCTCCTAAGTAAGACACTCCTTTGATCGTCGGCCAGGGTGGTTTTGGTATATATATTTGGCCGTGAGCCGACTGAGGGAAACCGGCGGAGTGGGCAGCAGCACTCCCTCGAGTATTAACAACATCCACTGCGATCGCCAACCCGCCTGCCAAGCGTGGCGATTACGGCACTATCCCCCATATGAGCGAAACACATGTTGTGGCGTTGTCTTGGGGAGGCCTATGTCCAGCAGTGGACGTCAAAAGGCTGATGGATGGATGAATATAAAATGAAGTCGCTTCCGCTGTCTATTCGCTTGAATCTTTTAAACTATTCGACGGATTTGAATGCAGTTTTCAGTAACTTGGCTACTTTTATTTTGGAAAAATAATTAGGGTCCTGCCAAAAAAAAGGCCCATGGAATGAGTACCGATTCCAATAGATAAGTATCTATACGCGGAATACACATCCACGACTAATCTCCTGAATGGCTGGATCGATTTGGACGGAACTCACAATTTACATGGGGATCACAATTTTTTTTTTTTTAAAGTAATTAGGATTCTGCACTAAAAAAGAAAATAACTAAATTCCACGTAGACGAAGTTGCGGGTAGTAGCTAGTCATGGATATATTTCTTTTTCACAGGTAATTTTAATTCATCAAACAAGTCACTCACTTGCCAGCAGTTATACACATATCTATATTTTTTAGCATTTGACATGCTCAGCTACTTTTAAAGTACAAATTATTTGTGAATGAGGAAAAAGAGATTTTTTGTACGAGCGGGATAATCTCTCACAAATAATTTGTACTTTTAGTAAAATACTAAATTATACTTAAATTAACACAAGTTTTGTAAAATAATGTAGTGCAACGACATGTTGCTTGTAATTTAAACCAACTTGCTTGTAATTTAAATGAATTGGAACGAATGACAGTTGCTTCCCTAATCCAAAGATGCAATTCCTATATTACAAAATTACCAATTTTGACGTTTTTTAATGTTTAACTATTTTTATGGGTTTTCCCTATTTGTTTCTATTAAAGCACTTCTGACTAGTGCGAAAAAAACAATTATTCCAATTGGTCAAGCCATTTTTGAGTTTTAGCGAGACTAACGAACATCAATTGATTTTTATTTATGTAAGTAGATAGATAAGTAAAATAATCTCATTTCTGCTTACAGCGCCATGTGTATATGTGAGAATATCGATTGTTTATGTGAAATAAATATAACTTTTGAAAAGTAATTAGGTCGAATTTATGTAAAAT
Organism: Leucoma salicis; assembly: GCA_948253155.1. NCBI lineage: Eukaryota > Metazoa > Arthropoda > Insecta > Lepidoptera > Erebidae > Leucoma > Leucoma salicis. Next base: position 23,692,315 of record OX411818.1, on the reverse strand, counting down.
TCCTTATAAACTATATTACTATATTTTTTAGAAATAGATTCATTTATTTGTAAAGATGTTATAGTTACGATAAAAACATTATAAAAACGAACAAATTATTTAAGAAAAATGTGAGCTTTATTGCGAGCAGGATTCGAACCTGCGTCCCATCCAACCCGGAGACCAACAACTTCACATTTGTTTTACATCTAAAAATTTAAAAACATCTCTTTAAGACCCACGCCACCTATCGGATTCATTTACAAACAAGTGCTAAAACGCAGATACAAAATATTATAAAAACTGTTGAATTTATAGTAGCCTGTGCACTCATAAGTTCTATAACCATGTTTATTATAATGTGTGAAATATTTACAATTGTGTTGTAAAATATAAAATAATAAGTGATAAAGTATACAATTAAAAGTATTGCAGTGTATTCTTGATTTAATCGTACGTTAGCCTCAAACCCGTTACATAAGGCCACGCTCCGACATACCTGCTATCCTTTTTTTTTGTTTAGGCGGGAAAAAATTTACCTAACCGTACACCCCGTCATTCAGAGCAACGAACAGGGTAGTGTGGGGCCCTCACCCACCAAAGAAACCCGCCGTGTGCCGTCTCTCCGCCTTTATTGGCGGGCCACCGGAACCATATTGCATTCCTTCAGTGGTATACCTACTATCCTGCGGAAATTATTTATAATTATTATAGCACAGGATGAAAAAAAAAAATCCTATATGTTTTTCCAATTTCATCCAAATCCATTTTCTTTTATGAAAAGTCCCGTCTTCTCATAAAATACTGTTTTGCCTGTAGGGATTACGATCGCGTTCTCTGGATCTAGGAAGATATTCCAAAGGCTTGTGTCAGTAATATTGTAGAGTGCTCTAGATATTTTTATAAATGTTGATGATCGGTACATTGTTATCACTGGCATTGATTGTTTGCGCAGAATGTATTCATCGTATAGGTATATAATAGAATAATAATTATATTTAAATTTTTCTATGGACCGACCTCGTACGTTTTCACTCTCAACTCAATGTTATACGATACGTTCATCACTGCAATCAACGACTTTGACGTTTGAGACACGGAGGAAGCGACTACTTGCTACTAAATAAGCACTCCAACTTTAAAAATCAGAAGTCCTCGTTGCTTAATAGAGCCGAAAGACAATTTTCACTTTTGAAAATAGCCGCCATATTGATATTGTTCAAATAAATTATAACCATTGTCACTCGGGATGAGGTGTATATACATCCAAATCGGTTCAGGCATTTAAAAGTCATAGTGGAATAAAGGAACTTACATTGTACATGAACCTTAATAACATAAATCATTCCTTTTTTGGGCAGTCGTGTAATAAATAAATATATATATTCTCACAGGAAGCCGAAATAGCACCAACTCTTAGTCGTTGCAAACGGCTTATGTAGAGCTATTTAAGATAATATAAGTAATTATATAACGTGGTATTCAAACTAAATAAATTGATAATTGAAAAAACTCACTTTCTTATTTTAAAAACATCTAGGTAATACGTTGAGCACTAGCGCTACCATTGCATTGCTGCGTGACGTAGAGTGACTCACATTATCCAACCAATCAGAGAAGCGCTCCTGGATCGCGATATTAAAGTTTTCCATTGTTTTTGTATATATAGAATGGATTTCGTTCATGGTGTGGGGAGTCCGTAGCTACCGAGTAAATCGGTCTTGGCGGGGGGCCGATCTAAGCCCCTGCTAAAAGAATGTACTTGATTGATATTGAATATTAATACAAAGTAGGATTTTCTTTAATATGTTGATGAAGCAATGATTGATGAATATACAATTAAACGCGAATTATTCGCACACACTCTGGCAGCTGATTTGACTCCCTATTTTGATTCCCAGAACTTTATTTTCATTAAAACAAGGTGTGGTCTTCACACTAAGGAAATTACCTTTTATGCAAATTACAGTGATTATAAAAGCCTATATATACAGTAATTACAAGTTTAATTTCATTTTTTTAAGTCTTATAACAAATGATACCTATTTTTTTTAAGATTCAAAAATGTTTTGTGACTACTATTAAGCATGCCTATTTCCCCCAGATACGTGTGAATATATAATATTTTTTGTTGAAAAAACAGACTTTAATAGCTAGTTGAACATAAAAGTGCTTGACATCAAATATTACAAATAGGTCATTGGTAATTATAAGATTTATTATGATTATTAAGATATATTAGAAACTGCCTCTGCGGTGCAGCGGTAGTGTAAGCGACTGCCGATCATGAGGTCTCGGGTTCGATCCTCGGGTCGGTAAATGTTATTGAGATATTTCGTAAAAAAAAAAGAAAAATTCTCAGTAGCAGCCCGGAGTTTGGAAATGTGCCTGGTAGACGTCAATAGGCTCGCCCCCTATTACGTGGGACTTAAACAGCTTGCGAATCGTGGGTGTGTAATACATCTCTGCCTACCCCTTCGGGGAATACAGGCGTGATGCTATTAAAAATAAATTTTACATTCATTATTTATTATTGCTTGTTATATTCGTAGATCTTTGCTTGTCTCATCATAAATGGGCCGGCTATATCGGAGATGTGCCACCCTCTCACAGAAGATGAGCGCGAGACAACAGTAGGTACTTTGATCTGTATTTTAGCACTTGACATGCTCAACTAGGTACTTTAAACAACAAATTATTGTGAATGTCAAAATTGAGAACTTTTAGCGTAAAGACAACTATAAATGCAAATGTGAAGTGGAGATTGGGCGTAGCCGTCGGCTACTGCGATGGCTTAGCGGTCTAGAGCACCCGCTCGCAGTAAAGCTCTTTTTTTTTACCACTTTCACAATAATTTGTTGTTCGACTGTAGGTACTCCAAACAGCTGTGTTACGTATTGAGAGTGCCGGAGGCTCCAACCCTATCCTTATCCACCTCTTATATCCTTCCCACCTCCTATAATAGGATCTCCTTGGAGATAGCGACGCGTGAGTGACGCCTCTGGTGTTGCTAGCGTCTTTAGACTACGGTGACCGCTTACCATCCAGTGGGCCGTATGATTGTGCCAGCCTTTTAGTAAAAAAAAATCTACGAAAAAGCTTAAAAAAACAGTTATTTTATTTATTTCATGGCTCTAGGGACGTCCTTATAATTCATCGTTGGGGGCCGAAATTCAACACCGCTTTGTATTCACTGACTCCGAGTTCCGAGCGAGCACGCTTCCTCAAAGAAGCGGCAGTGCCCCTTCCTATGTAAAAACAAGTTTTGTGAACGAGATATTCGCGCTATTATTATATTTTGTTTTGCCGTGACCGCGTGCGTGAACAGATATCGAGTTCGGGGGTTATTCTAATTAAGGTCGACAATTCAAACTAAACATACCTCTGATATTTTTACTTATGAGCACTTTATATGTTCGATCGCTTACATGAATACAAAGTGCGAAAATGTAAAACAGGTAATAGCCACGGGTGAGGTTAAACCTACGTATTACAAGATTAAATAGACGGTAAGAAAGAATGTGATGTGGAAATTGGGGGCCCCGAGCTAATATCACGATGGCTCAGTCGGTAGAGCAATTGGAACGGTAATACCGAAGACATGGTTTTAAACCCAAACAGCATTTTTTTCGCATTTTATATAGCATAATATTTGAGGAAGCCTGTAAGTCTATACATGGTATACCCTTAAAAATAAAAAATAAAACAATCAACAATCACAGATATTTTTATATACGTCTTTGGGTGACGCCTGCGCTATCTGTCGGAAGTATTTTCATACATTATACCGACCAGATAAACTTAATTTTACAATTAAGGTTTTCACCTAATAATGACGCTAACCCTATAAATATTTAGATATTTTTATATATATTTTTAGCACACTTAACGTCTTTGGGTGACCCAAAGACGTTAAGTATGAATGTGGTATCGAAATTAGAAGTCACGAGCAACTGTCACGATGGCTGAATTGGCAAAGCATCTGGACGGTATCCAGGAGATGCAGGTTCAAATCCTGCTCGTGACTGTTATTTTCGATTTCACATTTTTCACTTTGTGTTTAACAATCACAGAATTCAGAACAAGATGATCAGTTTTCTCTCAACAATCAAATAATCTGACATCTGAAAAAATAAAACTGGACTGCGATGTGTACATAATGAAATATAGATGGCGTTTTTCTAAAACAAAATGATACCAACTATTGTTGTTGATGCCTTTGCCCGCCACCACAGCTAGATGGTTTTTAGGTTATATATCAAGTATCTATATAGTAGCGGGATAAAACGTAGGTATAGTATACCAGTTTTTAAGTCTAATCAAGATCTATCAACATAATCCGTTCAGCAGATTTGGCGTGATGTGCGAATAAACAAACAGACTAATAATCTAGAAAATGATTATCTGCAAACCCCTAAATAGCCTTAAACATTATTTTTTTCTCAAATAACTTAAATATAGAGACATGGCTCTATTACAGCTTTTAATTTAAAAGGTGGGAGAAACCAAAAGGCACAGCTAGTTTCATAATAAGCAATTATTTCCTAGCCGTCGTTAGTAATATAAACTGCTGTAATATTTTGTAGAGTGACGTGCACTACCCCTGGGGTCCTTGGGCTCTTAATAATGAGACAATAAGTTAATTAAGTGGAGATTTCCGCAGGCAGTGACCGCTCTTCCACATCTATAAAGAAGCCACGATCCCTGTATAATGAATTATGTATAAAACTATATAATTTACGAATTTTTTGTATTAGACGGAGAAAATTAACGTTTTGTCTCTTGTTATTAATGAGACACGTGATACTTCGCACGGATGGGATGCAATGTGTTAATAAAGTGCACGTATTCTACATATAAACTTTTCGGAAGAAATTATTTATATGATTGTGAAAATCGCTTCCAAATCTGTTGCGTGGTTTAGGACTTACAGCGGAAATACAGACAGACGCGGATCGCGATTATGTTTACACTTTGTAAGGATAAAAGCATTTTCTTTTACTTTTTTAATGTTGCCAGCAATTGGTCAGAATGGTGAACTATGCTGTAAATTACTTCCGATTTTTTGGGAAATTTCTGTGCGACTGGAGTGGTAATAATTTGAAATAAAATAAAAATGTTATCACCAATACCATGGCACTCGATCACACCCAATATATCTCGATTGTTATAAAGTAGGTATTACGACAGCAATAGCAGTCGAAAACGACATTTGCTGTCGTTTATCATTGTAATCCCAAGTTATTTCTACCACAGAGCACGTGAGAAAGATTGCCATGTAAACATGGACTATAAACAAATCGATATAATGTCGAGTTTATGTGCAAGCTTAAAAATTAGTCGCTCTGTGGAAAAATTGGAACTAATTGTTTCATTTTTCACCGGTTTTACTGTCACACTATTGGGGGATACGGGTCTTCTCTCAAAGTTCACTACACTGGATCAGTGCGGGTGCAGTGGTCCAAGAACGTTTTGCCGGGATAAGAAGAAGCCGGGACATAGGCCTTTTTCTGCTCTCTGCTTGTTTTCTGGGCTATATGTGTGCACCACTGAAGTATTGTCACACAGTTCCAGTGGTCCTCCAGTGCAGGCGGAGACGGCACGCTGTGCATTTACTTAGTGGGTGAGGGCCAACAGTAGCCTTTTTCCCGCCAGAACAAAAAAAGGGCCGACTGTAGCCTGTTCGTTCCCCCGAACGATGAGGTGTGCGTGCGTCTCTAAAAAAAGGCTATATGCATGCCAAATTTTAGGATTTAATAGTTAGTGGTTTAGGGTAGTTATGGTTTGACCACTGAAGGAATGTAATATGGTCCCGGTGGCCCGCCAATAGAGGCGGAGAGACGGCACACGGCGGGTTTCAATAGTAGATGAAGGCCCTACATTACCCTATTCGTTGCCGCGAACGACAGGGTGTGCGGTTAGGAACATTTTTTTCACGCCTTAACAAAAAAAAGCGTAGTTATGGTGTAAAAGAATTATAAATAAACTTACTTTCGCATTTATAATATTAGTAAGGTTATATTTTATTTCCAACACGTTAAATAACAGGGGCACACAATACTACAACGTAAATTAGAATTGTTTAACTTTATGAAATTGTTGTGAGGTTCAAACATCAATTGCTGGGGCTCAGGACCTGCTACTGCAGTCCATGGCGGAGTGGGGCATAGACCTGGCGGTGGCCTGCGAGCCATATTTTGTCCCCCATCAACCGAACTGGGTGGGAGACCTGAATGACGATGTCGCTGTCCTATGCAGAGGAAGCGCCGGCCCTCCTCTCTCCGTTCTCGAGAGAGGATCTGGCTACGTCGTGGCGGGGTGGCGGGGCTTCGCAGTAGTAGGAATCTACTTTTCCCCCAACCGCGGCCTGGCGGAGTTCGAGTTATTCCTGCACAACGTCGGTGCCGCGGTCTGCAGACAGTCCCCGAGGCCTACTATTGTCTTCGGGGACTTCAATGCGAACTCCCAAGTGTGGGGGGAACCCCGCTACGAATGCCAAAGGTAGGGCCGTCGAAGAGTGGTCCCTACTCTCCGGTCTGTCCCTTCTCAACAGAGGGACCGCCCGCACCTGCGTGCGGCAACTGGGGGGGTCCGTGGTGGACCTATCGTTCGCTACCCCTGATGTCGCACGGGGTGTGAGAGGCTGGAGGGTGGAAGAGGAGGTGGAGACGCTATCGGAACATCTATACATTCGGTTCGAGCTCTCCACCTCTCTAGGGCCACTGGGGTCTCAGCGCGGGATCGGCAGACTCCCCAAATGGGTAGGTCAGTTCGATCCTGAAATGGCCCGGGAGGCTGCTATAGTGCAGCGCTGGGGCTCTGCAGGAGGACAGGACAGCGACGACGTAAAAGGGCTCGCAAGCCAAATAAAATAAATATTAACGGTGGTATGCGATGCGGCGATGCCGAGGGCCCGGCGGAGGCCGCCGCGCCGACAGGTCTACTGATGGTCGCCCGAAATCGCAAAAAGTCTCCACATGAGACGTTGAAGGAGGCGCTCCGGTTTCATGGAGTGCCATCTCCGGAGGTTGTTGGAGGCGTACCTCTAGGGGAGGCACGTGCTCTGGGAGGGGGGCGACGGGCGCTTATACCGCCATCGGGTAGAGCTCGGCGTTCCGCAGGGATCCGTCCTTGGCCCGATCCTATGGAACGTCGGGTTCGATTGGGTCCTGCGGGGCCGGCTCCTGCCCGGTATGGGGGTGATCTGTTACGCGGACGACACCCTCGTCACGGTGAGGAGGGCCGGCTTTCAAGAGGCCGCCCGATCGGCGGAGGTCGGAGTTGCGCTCGTTGTTGACCGGATCGGTATGCTGGGTCTGAGGGTTTCGTTGCAAAAAACTGAGGCCCTCCTATTTCACGGCCCTCGCCGAGGTCCCCCCCGAGGAGCATGCCTGAATGTGCCCCTGCACTGTTGGTTGTTTTTGGCTCGTTAATTAGTGTAAATAATTGAAATTCCGAATTTTATGATCTGCTCAAAAGAAATAAACGTAACTGCATTTTAGACATTCCACGGATTAAGTCTTTGTGATTTATTGTAACAAGCGTATAGTATTATCGTTGAATTAGATTAGATGTACATACATGTGTTACAAATAAAGGAGATGTGCCAAATGCCCATACATTCTCGGCCTGGAAAGGACATACATAAAACAATATGTTATTTGAAGATAAATGACTACCCTATTGCCCTGTGTAATTCTTTTTATGCTAAAACTTGGGGATGATGAGATAAAGGACATCTAAGATGGATATGATTTTTAAATTGAAATTCCTCAAAATCGAATATTTGATCAAAAATAACACCATAGTAGTTGCCACTAAAAATTCTGACCAAAATACTTTTTCAATTATTCAGGACTCCGATACCTCTCGACAAAGTTGCACAGTACATGACTACTAGACTAGCGCAGCTAACTCTTTAGTATTCGTCAAACATCTTCAAAAGGGTAATTTGATAAAGTTGAATGAAGATGGATCGGTTATCGTAAAGGGACGCTGCGTTACAAAACTCTATAAACTCTATGTGCCTTGTTATCTAAAGTTAGATACAGTTGTGAATGTTAATCAAAATATTTCCGAATGCCAACAAGCAGAGAACATTATTGCATTATATATTTATGCAATACTAGTGACCCGGCCCGGCTTCGCACGGGTGCAATGTACTAATAACGTGTATCTATTATACATATAAACCTTCCGGAAGAAATTGTCTAACTGATGGTGAAGACCGCATCAAAACTCGTTGGGTGGTTTAGGAAGATTTGGCGGATATACATGCAGACAGGCTATTTAACATGACTCTACAAACCTCAGTGATTGAGCAAAATAGAAAAGTCTCAAAGAACACGAACCGAAACCGAACCCTTCGTTTTATAGTGAAGACGATACTAAAAGATGACTGAATATATTTATTTTGGAGCACATAATTATTAATAAATAATCAGATTTTTTCCCCGGCACAAGTACTTTTGTTATACATGTGAAATAATAACTTTGTACTCAATAGTAAATACATTTAATCAATGTCTTGACGCCTAAGCCACATAATAAATACTAGTACTAAGCCACGTGTAATAATAATCTTTTCCTTTTATCAAAAATAATGATACGAAACGAAACGGAAGCCGATCAACGATCTCTTATTCTGGGAATCTATCGGATAAGAATTCAGAGATTCATCCCACGGGACTAAAATATTACAACTCACTCAATATTTAATAGCAGGTAGTTAACCGCCATTTTGTGTTGTTATTTTTTTAACTTAGTCGAGTCGCCGGCTCTCAATGGAGGACGATTTACGACAGACATCATGGCAACAAAAAGAACCTTTTTTTTTCCACTTTTCGAATTTCGAATACGGCTGGCCATTCATAAAGATGGTCGTGTGCTCGTGTTTAAAATGTCTCTGGTAGAACAGTTTAAGCTATATCTTGTTATACTTAGAGTTTACTTTTTTTAGTAATGTTAGTCAATATGATTTTTTTTTATATCTTGGATAATGGTTTATTTAGGACAATTATTTACTCTGATGTAGCGTTATATTTTTTTGGTAGTTGACAAAATTATTTGCGGCGAACGACAATATGGACGTTTAAAATTGAAATAAATATCGGGATTATGGCCATTACTTTAGTGTAATGCCTTCTTTAGCTGCTCGTTTCGACGTTTACTTTGACGAAACATGTTTTAATTTTGGATTACGGCATCTTACATGGGCGGAATCACAGTAATATACCTACACAAATTTTACTTAAAGAATGGTTTTTCTAGTTTTGTTTCTAGTGTTTGTTTTCTGGCAGACGAACTGTCTACATTCCATTCCATTAGCGGTGCATCTGATTTAAATTCTACTTATATTTTAAGGTTTGACAACAATAAATTTGGATTAAAAATTTAAGTCAATGACTTCCGATCTATTCCAAGAATATATTTCACCAATAATATCATGAGTACGGCAATAGATATTGTGATTAATCACAAAAAAAAATTTAGTAATTTGGTATACATATATGATAGAAGTGGAACTTAATATAAATAGATGTGTTGTACCTACAACATTTCTGAATTACGTATTACTACGCCCGTGGTATAAAGTGGTATAGTAGGGGTTACCAAAAGACACTGTCTTATTCAATCACTTTGTATCAGTCCAATTTTATGTCAACTAGCTGACCCGGCAGACGTTGTCCTGTCATAACTATGACTATAGGTATAATTATTTGCAAACGGTCGAACGTGCGAAATTACGTTTTCTAAAAATTTCCATTTTTTTTTGTATTTTACGCAATTTTCTTATTTTTTCTTTTCATAAGAAAAATTCTACAAAATATTAGAAAACTTAATAAAAAAGATGACCAGTTCGGTAAGTTGTTCTCAAGTTATGACGTTACCAAGGGTAATAGAGATTCATTTTTATATGAATAAAAAAAAAAATTATATAAATACTCACCCGGCGAACTTCGTACCGCAATACTTTTTTTCGTGAATATTTTGCAATGAAAATTATTAGAGTACTAATATCGCTACTAAAAAATAGGGGTTGGAAGTAGAAGGAAAAAAATTTAGGGCTTTATGTATTCTTTAATGCCGAATCATAAAACAATTAAAATAAAAAATGTTGTCCAAAAAATTAAAAAGAAAATGTTTAGGGTGGACCCTTATCACTTAGGGCTAAGAAAAATAGTTTACATCCTATTCTCAGGCCTACTGAATATACATACGAAACATAAGAATCAGTTAAGCCGGAGGACAATGGCGACAAACACTTACACACGAGAATTTTATATGAGATAATAAAAATTACGAAATCGCTGCTGAGAAGTTTTACTTCAAAAACACCTAATTAGGGTTACAATAAACAGTTTTTGAGTTTAATTTATTTTAATTCATAATGACTAAATGCTGTGGTACACCAAGTATAAATGTACGATAACTTCGACATAGCCCCAGTTCACCCAAGTTCAGTTAAAAATACCAGAGCGAGCACAATCAAACAAGTTAATTACAAACTAACAACATTTACGATTGTTACGTGTAAACATCGTGCGGCAGACATAACAGTGTAACGTTGTTAATACACGTAAATATTTGTGTGTCCGCCTTTCTGTATGAGGGGCTGTGCTCCCGCTTTGTTACTAAATATTCATTTTTTTAATGACATGTGGTTTGTTTATTTTTAATTTTTCTTAATATTTAATAATTTCGTGAAATGAAATGAGAGCGTGTCCACTTCGGAGGGCTTGAAAGAATAAAGATTGAAAAGTTGCAAGAAGAGAGTGTAAGAGCAAAGTATGTAGAGGGTGTCCGTGAACGGCTGACTATGGCAAGTCAGCCGGGATCTGACATAGAAGAATGCTGGAGAGTATTGAAAGATAGTATGGTAAAGACAGCGAAAGAAGTATGTGGATGCTCAAAGAAGCATAGGAAAATGAAAGGTGATGCATGGTGGGATGTGGAATTAGCAGCTTCCGTAGACCAAAAGAAGAAAGCGTGGCTGGACTATGTATCTTCTTTGAACCTGAGTGCAAGTAAGAAAGAACCGAAGAAAGAAATATACTGGCTACGTAAGAATGACACCAAAGGCTTAGTAAAAGAGAAGCGTGATAGAGCAAATATGATTGCAGAAGTAAGGCTGACCAAAAACTTCGAGAGCAACACCAAACTTTTCTGGAGGGAGGTGAAGAAATCTCGGAGTGGTTGGTCAGCTTTCAGAATGAATAAAATAAGGTCTAAAGGTGGAGACATTCTTACGCAAACACAAGATGTGTTAAGCCGATGGAGTGAATATTTTAGAGATATGTATGCAGATGTTCAGGGTGATGCTGGTGCCACATGTGGTCTAACAGATCTGCATTCGGTACCGGCATCCTCTGATGACATTAGTATGGATGAAGTTGAATGGGCGATTAGAAGTTTGAAAAATGGTAAGGTAGCGGGTATTGATATGGTGTGTCTGCTGAGGTGATCAAGCTTGGAGGCTCATGTGTCTGGGAATCCTTCCTGATGCTTCTCAATTTATGTTGGAGCTCAGGAATGGTTCCCAAGGACTGAAGAAGCGCAGTCATCGTGCCCTTGTTTAAAAACAAGGGTTCACGTTATGACTATGCAAACTACACAGTCATAAACTTGACCAGTTTGGCAGCCAAAGTGTATGGTAAGATTATTGAAAGGAGAATGAGGATGGTGTCTGATGAATTTTTGTGTGAGGCACAAGGAGGTTTCAGGTGTAGACGAGGATGTATGGATCAAGTGTTTTCTCTGCGCAACATTGTTGAGAAGCAGCTGGCTGTAGGCCAGAGGGTTTTCTGCAGTTTTGTGGATTTGGAAAAAGCATTTGACACTGTTGTACGAAAGGAACTTTGGGACATTTTGCCGGAGTATGGTATTAACGGTAGACTGCTACAAGCGGTGCGGTCCAACTACATGGACTGCAGAGCTTGTGTGCGGCTGGATGATGGAATGTCACCCTGGTTTGATGTCAATATCGGCGTTAAACAGGGCTGCGTTCTATCAGCCAGACTGTTTATCATATATCTGGATAAATGTCTACAAAGGTTGAATGAAATGAATGTGGGAGTTCAGATGGGTGACTCAGTGGTTAACTCGCTGCTATATGCAGACGATGCGGTCCTATTAGCGCAGTCTGCGACTGACCTGCAAACCCTAGTCGACGTAATGGCAGAAGATTGTAAGAAAAGGGGCCTACGTGTGAATGTGAGCAAAACCAAAGTAATGGTTTTTGAGAGAAGAAGCCAGAACAGATGTTAGAGTAGCAATAGGAAATGGTGTGCTAGAACAAGTGGATGTATTTGAATATCTTGGATGTGGATTCAGTCGGGATGGAAGGTACACCACTGATGCAGAGAGAAGAGTGAATGTGGGAAATTGAGTGAACGGAGCATTGGGACAACTTTTCGGCAGCCACCACCTCAGCCAGAAGGCACGTGTCGCAATACACAACGCAGTGCTTGTTCCAACGTTATTATATGGAAGCGAGAGTTGGGTATGTAAAAAGGAGCATGAGAGTAAAATCAATGCGGTCGTAATGCGATCTCTGCGGACAATCTGTGGAGTGAGGCTGACTGACCGCATTCGTAACAATAACGTGAGAGAGCGAGTAGGTATGAAAGAGAGTATTGGTGTAAAGATGCGAAAGGGAATGCTCCGCTGGTTCGGACATGTGGAAAGAATGCCGGACGAGCGACTGGCTAAGAAGATATACAATGCGAAAGTGGAAGGATGTAGGTACAGGGAGAGACCGAGACTCACCTACCTAGACCAAATTGGTCATGTATTGAAGGAAGGTGGAGTCAGGAGTCTCCGAAGCCGGCGAGTGAGTATGAAGAGAGTTATGAATATTGAGGAAGCGAGAGATGTATGCAAGAATAGAGCCTCTTGGCACTCTGTTTTCTCTGCCTATCCCGCAAGGGAAATGGCGTGATGATAAGTAAGTAAGTAAGTAATTAATAATTTCCGTTTTGCCGTGTGGAGCCGGCTTTAGAATTGTCCTACCCCTCTCCACCCATGGGAGTCATAAGAGCCGACTGAGGGAATACCGGGGGAGTGGGCAGCAGCACTCCTTCGAGTATTAACAACATCTACTGCGATCGCCAACCCGCCTGCCAAGCGTGGCGATTACGGCACTATCCCCCATTCTTGGGGAGGCCTATATCCAGCAATGAACGTTAAACGGCTGAGGGATGGATGGATGGATGGAATATATAATCATTTCTTGGTAGCTCGTCTCGTACCTACTCTCCCTATTATCCTGTCCTCTCCATCGTCCTTCCTACCCACCTCGTATCCCTTTGATTTCTAAAGCCTAAGCCTCTGGTATTACTCGTGCTTCTATAAGCTACGGTGACTGCTTACCATCAGGTCTTTTTTTATTCACCTGTTGGTAAGCGGGCTCGTAGCATATAGACGCTAGCAACACCAGAGGGATCACTTGCGGGTCGCCATCTGCAAGAAAAGGGATAGGAGGTGAATAGGAAGTATATATAGAAGAGAGAGGCTGCTTGATGGGCAGCAATTTAGAATATAGACAATAAAAAGAAGTTTCTTTTATTTCCCCGGATAGGAAGGGACGCAGGTTCGATTCCCGCCTGTACTTAAATACTCTTTTTCCATATTCACAAATTATGATTCGTACTTTAAGAGTAGCGGAGCATGTTAAGTGCTAAAATATAGATCAAAATGTTTAAAAAATCACGCCATCAAATAGTATGAATTTTAATTGCAAAATGAAACTTACTATATCGGATGCATGTAAATGCGTTCCGATAGAGGGCTTTGGTCGTTAAGACAAATGTGATAAGGAGATTGGGTATGTCTAAAAGATAGTACTGTAGCTCAGTGGATTAGAGCACTTCCCCGGATAGGAAGGGACGCAGGTTCGATTCCCGCCTGTACTAAAATACTCTTTTTCCTTATTCACAAATTATGATTTGTATTTTCAGTTAGTATCTTACAAAGTAGGTAAGTTCAGTAACAATATAAAATATCTATATATTAATACGTGAAGAGAAAACTTTTTACCCCTTTTTTAGCACATTTCGCGCACCGGGATGTGTGAGATTTGGAACAGTTAGATACTTTTTAAATGGAGGAGTATAGTAACATAATATTTTTATATAACATGCATTATAAATAAATTAATTCAATAAAAATACATTTTATACGATTGATTGTATGTACGGTCAGTGTATGGTCGAATGTTGACCGCCGAACGACCACTTCTAGTAGTAAATAATGTGTTAGAACCGCCACGGCCAATCAAATTATTACATAATATCGCCGGGCTACGATGAATTTTCTTGAACGTTTATCGCTAAGATATATAGCATAATTGTAACTGATTGGATATATAATTGTATTCGAGCCACGGACCAAGGGATTCGTGGATTGGTCCCTGATTCGAGCACATTACTTAAGATACATTCAAAGGGTCAAGGTTTTTATGCCTGACAACTGAAACGCTGGTGATAACACATCTATACAGCATTTTTAACTGTCATCATAATTTTATTTTCGTGTGTCGTGATCTCGTGGCTGTTATTTTGTTAACGAAACGCGTATGGTCTATTCGCGTTTTGTTCGTTGGATGTTTTATCATGTATACGTGCTATACCTAATAGCGATGTAACGAAAGTTAGTTTATAAGCATTCGCGAACGCGAATGCGGATGCGAATGTTTCCCTCCAACATTCGCGAATGCGAATGTTGATTTTCAAATAAGCGCGCGCAAAATATCATACGGGTTTCACATCATAGTGTCACTGTCAGTCACCCATGTTTAAACCGAATATAGCCGAGGTTCATTTTGACAAGTAGATTGAATGAAGTTAGTCGGATTGAGTTCATTCAAAAATATTCGTTGTTCTCCGCCCACACAGGTGCGTGTACAACGCCATCGACCGGACCACCCCTGCGTAAAGCCGTCGGCACGCATTGTTTAGTCCGCCTATATTCGGCATGAGCCGTGCAAGCCTCGGGGACAGTTCACGGAAGTGCTCGCGAAAGCGCCATCGCCCGTCCAGCACCAGACCCAGATACTTGATCTGGGCCGTCACCTCAATTTGGACCCCGTCCATCATGATTGAGGTGCCAGTCGGTGGCCGACGTCGGGGCCCATGGAAAAGTAGGGCCTCTGACTTATCTAGGGCCACTCTAAGCCCAGCGCCCCAATCCTCCTGACCGCCTCCGGCCTTCAGGCGCATGATCGCGCCAACCGTCAAACAACCAGCTCGAAAACCGAACTGGGCGTCTGACAAGTCCGGTCCGACGTCGCGCAGGTGCTGGACGATGCGGGCAGTGAGGATCCTCTCCAGCAGCTTACCCGCCTCGTCCAGCAGCACGATGGGCCTGAAGGCCCTGACCAAATCCGTAATTCACCCCGGCTTCGGCAGGACTACCAGCCTCCCCTCCTTTCAGCAGCCAGGGAACCATCCGGACGCTGATGAGGAGGCTGGGCTGAAGGGTCTTTGTGTGACCTGAGTGCGGAGGTAATACAAAACTAAGCCTAATGGTTCGTTTTTATCGTATTCTTACGAGTATTCAAGAACACCGTCAACTTTGGAGCGCTGTAAAACCCACATAAATTAATGAAATTAAATAAATTTATAGTGGACATTATTCGTTAAAAAACCCTCTATAAGATTGCTCTAATGTGATTTTATTGTAAAATGACCAGGAAAAAAGTTATAACAGCCAAAAGAAAAGTTGTTCAAAAATTTACAGTTATTTTTGCTTATAACTTTTTTCTTTTCGATTGTAGGGTAAAAAGTAATAAGTTAAGAAGTAGACAATTTAATTTGCTACAAATAATGTTTTACAGAATTTTCTGTAGGTTTGCTAGTTTACGAGTTACAGCGCGAAAACCCTTTGCACCCCTTTTTTCAAGATGACGTCCGGGTGACAAGGGTGGCGACCCCACAAACTTGAATTTACGTTTATACTAACCGACAATACACTTCAAAAAAATAAAAATGCGTACTCTAAAAAACGCAACCCTAAATGTAACTTTTCAATGGACTAAATATATTCGCAAAACATTCGCATCGTTTCATGCGAATACGAATGCGAATTGTTAAAAACAGGCGAATATTCGCGAATGCGAATGCGAATGCGAACATTCGTTTCATCACTAGTACCTACCTAATACTCGAAAGCTATTATAGATTACTACTAGAATCAAATCTCGCTCTTCTAAATTTGAAAATCAGAGAAATCAATATTGTTGGTATTCAAATAACCGATGCTTTGATTATTATTTAGTGTTCGGTCGAACGTATTTTCATACGGGTTTGGTTTTAGGCGGTCGGTCATAAACTTTAACCAAAACTAGTCTGCTTCCACCTACGTATAAAGGAAGAATGCTTTGAAAGACAGATGAAGAACAATGATAAAAATATACATATTATGAATTACTTAATATAACCTTTACATAATGTACACCAAAAAGGCCTTAAAAATTTTCGAATTGCGAATTTCAATTTACTTTCTATTAAAAGTTATTCGCTCGTGGGAACGCAATGGATTTTTAGTAACAAACATCAGAATGGCGGCGATGTGGTTCGCCACCCGTTGCGTCTCGTTCCCTAGGGGGCGAAATATGGGCAGCTAAGTTATATATGTATAAGCGGCTTTACTTGCCCCTTTGGGAAAATGGTGTGAATCTATGTGTGTATAAAAAGTATTTTTGTTTTTCAAAACATTTTGATCTGTATTTTAGCACTTGACATGCTCAGCTGCTTCAAAGAACAAATTATTTGTGAAAGTGGAAAAAGAGAGCTTTACTGCCAGCGGGAGTCGTAAAGAGATCTAAAAGAAGATTGGGAGTCACCGTCGGTGACTGTGATGGCTTAACGGTCTAAAGCACTTCCCCGGATCGGAAGGGACGCAGGTTCGCATTCCGCTCGCAGTAAAACTCTCTTTTTCCACTTTCACAAATAATTATTCAAAACTTTAATAATCATGTATTCAGTACAACTCTACGAGTTATCGTTTTTATATACATATAGTGCCAAAATCCTATACATTTTTCCAAATAAATAAATTTATGTGTATGTTTGTAATGTCTACTAAATTCATGCAAAAGTAGGTAGGAATGTGTTACCTATAATAAAAATCAATTTTTAAAGATTTTGTCTGTCTGATGTTTGTTTTGGCTAATCTCCAAAACGGCTAGATTAGGACAGGACTTTCACTGGCAGAGTAACTTTGAATATTGAAATTCCGCATAAAAAAGAAAATAACTAAAATCCACTCGTTGCTTTTAAAATAAAATAAATATAATTTAGGTACATACCTACTCATAATACGTCCATGATTTATTATAATGACTAGGTACCTACCTACATCTCTAGTACATACAACATGAACACTGTGAACACCACACCTCGTCGACATTCTAAATTTAAATCAAACTTCGTTTCAGAACTGACAACTGAAAATTTAAAAACTTTACGGTCGATGAGCGCAAACAATGGCTTTTGAGACAACATGGCTTTACTTTATGGCTCTTTGTTTACCCAAGCGTGGTGAACTGATTACTGTGCGTTTGTCTTCAGGCAATGACACTTGTCATTTCTTACATTGCAATTTTGGGTCCCCAGATGACAAATTACTGCGATATTATCAGAAATCCCAAGTCTTTATTATAATTTTGCTAGAAATTTTTGATAAATTTATGTACGATAGGGTTTCCGTTCTAAAAATAGGTTTAACAATTTTTTTTTAGTAGTAATATTTTGATTCTAACTTGATCTAGATGAACTAGCAGTATTCAGCAAGTTCATACGCCATTTAATTCTAGCAACATGGTCAGTCGTAACATGCTGTTAAGTAGTCTTTCTATTAAAAGCCACACGTTTATAAGCTCTTCAATTGATTACTTTCAGACGATCATTACGCCTATATTCTCCTTAAAGGGTAGGCAGAGGTATATAACACACCCACGGTTTGCCAGCTATGTTTGAGTCCCACGTAATAGGAAGCGAGCCTATTGCCGTCTACCATTTCATTAGAGCATTTTTTTAAATGCATTTGAAAAAATATAGTTATTGAGAAGAAGATAGCATTTTTTTTTTCATACCATAAAGTACTGATTTAGCCTCGTGACTTCATCCGCGTGAATTTAAGAATATAAATATATCTCTCTACGGCACATTAATAATCATTATGCAAAAATAGTTATCCCATAGGAACTATATATTTCTCTGGAATAAAAACTAGTCTATGTCTTTTTCTGGGTTATACTAGATACATATACAAAATTTCATAATGATTGGTTGAATAGTTATGGCGTAAAAGAGAAACAAATAAACGCACTTTCGCATTTATAATAATAAGCGAGGGCTAGCCCGTAGCTCCGCTGCAGACAAAAGATTTGGTCCGTGTGGTGACGGTCTAAGAATACAAGTGTCACCACCCCATTCTTTCCCACGGGTGTCGTATGAGGCGACTAAGGGAAGTAAGCAATTGTCATCCATTGCATGACTGGTGGTAGGGCTGGGTACCGAGTGGGAGTACTCACTTGGTATCGGGCCCGAGCCGATTGGTACCACCATCTCCCGTGTGACCGGTCATGAAGCACATCGTTGCATTTTGGCTGTAGCAGGAGATAGCCGTTTATATTTCATTTCATATCTGTGAAATGAATTGGTGAGCAGCGGCTTGACAATACTCTCGGTATAGTCGAGTCCATGGGCGACGGTTACCATTTACCATCAGACGGATCGTGGCTCGTATGCCACCACACGCAATAAAAAAAAGATAGTTTTTTAGGTTAGGTTTATCTCAGATTAGTATATTGAATCGGGATGAAACATATAACAGATTTTAAGTCCTATCAAAATCTTTTTTAAGTGCAAATTATTTGTGAATAAGGAAAAAGAGATTTTTTGTATTAGCGGGAATCGAACTCGCGTCTTTTCCAATCCGGGGAAGTGCTCTAAGCCATTGAGCTATAGTACAGATCTTTCGATCATCCGAATCTCCTTATCACATTTGTCTTAACGACGCGCGCGGGTTCGATTCCCGCTAGTACAAAAAATCTCTTTTTCCTTATTCACAAATAATATGCACTTTAAAAAGTGGCGGAGCATGTCAAATGCTAAGAAATATAGATCAAAAATCCTATCAAAATCTATAAAACAAAAGTCTCATAAAAATCCGTTTAGTAGTTTTTGCATGATGGTCGCACAAATCTCTAAAAAAGTTATATTGTGTTTAGTCACGCCTTTCCTCAACTATCTATGTACAGACACAGTTCTGTTATAGCTTTATTATACTACTATTGTACCGATAAAGACGTTCAAAGTACTTCGAACTGAAGTTCTATATCCATAAAAAGTTTATGATACTCCATACCGGAGCTGCATCCCTTTATTATGAGCTATACCATTCATTCGATATTTCTCAACAACTCGCTAATTTTACACAATTGAAAAGCATTAGTTCGCTAAATATTTATTTGTATTTAAGAAGGTTCCTCGCGAATGCCTCGCCCTTTGGTTTTGCGCTAAACTTCGAAAGTTTGTCTTTCCAATCAAAGCTTTTAATAAAATTGTTTACCAATGTCAAACGGACTTTAAGGAGGCTTGAAGACGTAGTTCGTAAGGTTTTAATATTTAAATTAAATAGTTTTATCGACACTTCTTGTGTCTGTACATTTTAGATATTTGAGACAAAAGTACTGTATTAGGCTATATAGGCGTGTCTGAACACAAAACAATTAATTATAGATTTTTGTCCGTTTGTTCGTTCGCGCATCGCGCAAAAACTACTGTACGGATTTTGTTGCAACTTTTTTGGTTGATAGCTCTTGATTAGACAACAACTGGTATACATTTTATCCCGCTACTATATCGAGAACCTGAGCAATAACTCAAAAACTAGCTTTTGGCTGTGGCGGAGCCGCGGTCAAAGGCTAGTATATTATATAATTAAAAACTCTTATTGTGGTGGGTTATTGCGATTTAACTAAATACTATATCTATCAATATATGTTCTAATACTTAAATACCAGTGGCGTAGCGTGCCTTGTCGGGGCCCCGTATAAAAATTTTTTTGGAGGCCCTTATATGGAGGTAAAGATTTTTCACAAAAGAAAAAAAATATTGTGAGAAGTAATATTTATTTATCACATAATTTACCCATTTTACAAATAAAAATCGAATTTTAAATATTCACTCTCCTTGCCTTTTTATCGGCAAACTGATTTATTAAATCATTTATGGCTGATGATGATTTTAGTTTTTCTAAAGTTTCTGCCTCTATGGACAATAGTGAGATGTCTGACAGCCGTTCTTGTCCCATCGAAGTTCTTAAGTAATTTTTTATTAGTTTTAATTTTGAAAAACTTCTTTCTGCCGTTGCGGTTGTAACTGGAAGGGTCAAGAATAAAAAGCATGCTGTGATTACCTCGGGAAAACTGGATGCAAGACTATTGAATTTTACTAGCAATAATTCAAGGAGTTCTTTAATGGAATAAATTTTTTTAATTTCAGAATTTAAGCATGTTTTTAGAGCCTTTAATTGGTCACAAAGATTAAGTGAGATGTCTTTACTGTATTTAGCAGACAGTTTTCCGGAAGCGTTTAATATCTCTTCGCTTGAAGAAGATAGGAGTTTCTCCGGTTGTAATATTTCGAATATACTACTCAGGTTGCAAAGGCTCTGAAATCTTTCTTTAGTTTGAGAAATTAATATATCTAAACAGCAATAGTATACATTGACTTTGAAATAGGATTCCGGGTCGGAAATTCTCTCATCTTGTGATAACTCATCAAAAAAACGCTTCGTTATCTTTCGCCTACTGTTTTTAAAAACAGTTGTTACCCCCCACTTTTTTGCTTAATCTTTGGATTCATTTAGCAAACTATTAAATGAATTCTGATTTCTTAATTGGCACAGTCTATTTAAAAGATTACTTAATAAAATACTAGATTTCTGTAAGTCATTATTTTCATGCTGTAGAGCTTTAGAAACAGGATTAATAATTTCAAATAGTGAAGAAAAAAATGTAACGAGCACTAAGAAATTAAAACTCTCTAAAATATTAATTATACTTTTACATTCTTCACGTTCATCTTTTTTATTTGAAATTAAATTTAGTTGGTACAAAGTTTTCATGATTAGTAAAAAATTTTTCTTTACTGCTAATAAAGCGTCGTTCCTAGAAGACCATCTGGTAGGACATACCTTTTTAAGGGTAATCAAATATTTTTCAGATGAATTGTCACTTAGCATAGCCCAGCGTTTTATACTATTGCCAAAAAAAGTATATATTTTTTCTAAATTATCGAAAAAAGTCGATACTTCACGAACATGTCTCGCAGCATCGTTCAAAACCAAGTTTAAAGCGTGCGCAGCACAATGAACATAATCGGCATTTGGAGCATGCTCTTTTATTAGGGTTTGTAATCCTCCATACACACCCGACATAACATTTGCTCCATCGTATCCCTGTCCTCTACATTTAGTCAAATCAATTCCATATTCTTTAGTCAAATTTAAAATGACAGTTTTCAGACCTGCAGCACTGCAATCGGTTACTGCTATGAATCCTAAAAAGGACTCACAGATTTTTATTTCTTTAGGCACATTATCATCATTTTCTGTAACCGAGATATATCGAAAAACTACAGATAGTTGGTCAATTTTTGACAAGTCTTGTGTTGTATCCAGAATTATTGTCAGAAATGGAGCTTTTTTAATTTCTGAGATAATACTGTTCCTAACGTTAGTACCAAGCAAACTAATAATTTCGTTTTGAATCGTAGGGCTTAAATAATTTATTTCACCTTTCGGTTTTAGAAAAAGTTCTTTTAAAGTTGCATCATAGTTAGATAGCAGACGTGAAATTGCCATAAAATTGCCAGAATCAGAATCATGCCCCCTCAAAGGTAGATTACAAGATACTAAAGTAATTATAACATTAATTATACGATGCAGTACATCTCTCCAGAATGTAATTTTACTATCGATTTCACTTTTCAATAGAGTATCGATGGTATTTCCTTGCAACCAATTATTATAAGAGAGGCACTAATATGCTGCTGTGACTTTTCATGGTCAAGAATAGTTTGTGTGAAATTGCTTCTAACCGAAACACCGTTAACCCAAGCAGAGGAGTACGATTTGTTTTGACGATCTGCTAATAACCAACAGAAGTGACAGTACGGTTTGTTTAAAACGTTAGAATAACATAACCATGGTCTTATAATTTTTATGCCTGCCTGATTGAAATATGAATAATAATAAGCTGAAAAAGGTCGGTTATTTTCTGAAACTTTTGGAAATGGTCCTTGTGGTTTAAATGGACCCAATTTAAAAATTATTTTTCGTTCGCATTCAGTTAAATTGTCACCAAAATTTCCTCTATCTGATGAAGTTATATTACAATCTGCATTATCTGCAGATATATCAGAATCGTTGACTTGGGGTTCCTCGATTTCTGGATGGACATCCGATAAAGTATGTGCTTGGCTTTCTTCTATTTCTGGATGGATATGTGACGAAGAACATGCTTCAGAAGAATCTAAAAATAAACGAGTAATTGTTAAAAAATAAATACGAATGCTTTGATACTAAACTAAAAAGAGTTATATATAAATAAATAACGTTACTAAGGGTCACAGTTAGAGAGTGTTCAGTTCAGACGCACACAGATTCTACGCGGATTGTGCTCGTACCTATTAGTAGATACAAAATCACCTGCAGCCCGTCCGTGCATTACTATACACCTGCGTGCTATTTAAACGCAGCGCGTAGTGTAGTGGCCATACAAAACGAGAACCCGAAAGCGAGTCTGCACATCTGAAGTTCTCAACACGCAATTAACGATACGATACGGACTGATAAACAAACAACAAAACAAATCGATCCTATAGATAAGTTAGAATTTTGTTTTTTTTAATCAAGGCACGGAACCCTAAAAACAGTATAATTGTGAAAATCGAGGGGGGAGACAACTTTTTGTGACGGACAGATGGACAGACCGAAATTAAAAGATTTCCTTGTTTATCACTACGGGCCCCTAATAAATGGGTTGGGTAGTAGTGTAGTACTTACCTTTCCAATCTAAATCACTCACAGTATCTTGTCTCTGAAAAAATGAAGAAATTTTGGGCACTTTTTTTATAACCTCGTCCCTTTTCTGTTTAATTTTTCTTTTCTCAGCGCCGCTGGGATAATCTCTTTTTCTTTCACTCATTTCTTTTACAAATCGTTACTAATACTGCTAAACCAGAAGAACAATATTGTTTGTACTGAATTACAATGTAATGCACATTTATATAAAGCGCGTAAATAAACAGTGCACTGCACTCCGTGGTTTAACATCCAATGCAAAGTACAACAACGTACACGTACATCGCGATATCGATGAAGGATTCCCGGGGATTCCCCGCTGAGTTGAAGATGAAGTAAGTAAAACGGGGAAGTCCCGCAGCCCGCCATAACGATGTAGTGTTGCCAACTTTTGAACGCACGCTTAAGGCGGGAAGAAAAGGAATTGCTTTATAGAATTTTGTCATTTGTAAAATAAAATAAATTAGAAAGTTTTTATTCTTTTTCCTTACACACTTTGGGGGCCCCCGTGGCCCGGGGGCCCCGTATAATTGATACGGCAAATACGGCGGTAGCTACGCCCCTGTTAAATACCAAATATGTATGTAAGTACTACTAAGTAGGTATAATTGAGCAAAGATTTAAAGCTACATCGAAGGAATGTAACACAGTTCCAGTGGCCCGCCAATAAAGGCGGAGAGACGGCACACGGCGGGTTTCTTTAGTGGGTGCAGGCCCCACACTACCCTGTTCGTTGCCCCGAACGACGGGGTGTGCGGTTAGGAACATTTTTTCCCGCCTTAACAAAAAAAAGGAGGGAAACTAAGCGTATTATTTCCCTCTCTAGAATACTTCCCATCCACCTCCTCATATCATATTTATCATCCTGCCTCCACCTACTATCCATTTCCCTGTGGTTGTTACCTCGCTGGTGGTACCTACTCTTGGTGTTTCTAGTGTTATTTGTTAACCATCAGGCGCGATGTATAGGTTTCCACGCTTACAGTATAAATAAAAAAAAAAACATGCGGGGCAGTCTTTTGGGACTGCCGATAGGAGTGAAAACTAAGTAACTTGTGAATTGTATCGTCGAGCTATTAGATTATTTAAGAAGTGTTAATGACCAATTAATTGGTCATTAACACTTCTAATTTACAAACCAAAAATAATAATCTAATAGCTCGAAGATACAATTCACATGTTACTTAGTTTTCACTTTTATCGGAGCGTTCGGTGACGATGACGCTAGTTCCATGATTTTTGTTCACCCAAAAAGTTCTCAACGCACCTAAAAAAGTTTTCACTTCAAAAAAGTCTATGAATATGGACGTTCAACATCAGATAAATGATTTGCAAACATTATGTGTGTACAAATATAGCGTCCATTAGCACTTACAGCATCTTTCCATTACAGTCAATATACATAAAATAAAATATTTGAAATAAATAATTTTGACAAAGGAATAAGAATAATATTTCCTTTTCAGTTATTTTTTTAATGACTTAAATAGCTTGGCGTGCTTTGGCATTGCGGTCCACGCGTATCAAGATGAAGCCGGTATTACGGCCACCTGCGGTCACAGTGGAGATCTTAAACAGTTTAGAGACACATAGAGCCTATTCTTCCGCTACATATACCATCACTCCATCAGCTACAGCTCAAAGAATATTCAAAGACCGGTGCTCTGGTTCAGGGTGGGGAAGTATTTATTGTTGTATCGATCTTGAGCCCTGAGAAATATGTGGAAAATCTAGTGATCATACATTAATGGAGAACTTCTAATTCAATAACTAACAAACATCAATCACAATTCAATTTACGAGTATTCGAATACAATCCCACTATAAAACTGTCATTACCTTTAATACTTCGTTGAAGAATACACTTTAACACAAAGTAAATAGGTCACAAAATCAATTACAAACTCAAGCTGTCACGGATGACAGACGAATGACAGATGGGCGAATAATAACGTACACAGATTGTGCTATCCGTATCGTTAAGTAATTACTGAGTAATGATGTCGTTTTGATTGTGAAATAGCTGCTGGTGGGTTACATTACATTGTCTTGTTATGGTTGTAATATGTTTCCCATAATGATATAAAAACATCAGTACTTACCTATGTTATAAATATTTTTTTTTAAATACAGGTATAGGCATAGCATAAAAGTGTTTGAACTAAACTCCTGATCGACCGCAGATTACAAGTCTTGTAAAATAGTTTAGGCTAATTTTAGTAATTTGTGGAGATGAAATAATGATTTTTATTGTTATTATTAGTGACCTCTAAGTAAGTATTCTGGTTAGAATATTTTATGGATGTCTGTTTCAGTTAGGGTTGCCACCCGTACTTTATTATAAAGTATTGTACGTTATTTATGGTAATTGTACTCTATACTTTATGAGAACAATAAAGTACGCGAAAATACTTTATTTCGCATGATTGGCCAAAACAGAACGATAGAGTTACTAGGGTGGATCGGTATCGATTGTTGCCGAATAGGTTCCCTCTAGAGTGGCGGTCGCCTCGTTAATGCTCATTTTTACATGCAACCTATCCTTTATTAAACATTGTCATTTTGTCAATATCAGTATCAAAACTTCTTGTTTGTTTTGTGATTTGTTACAATTATATTCAAAATTTATCTTCACCTGAACTGACTAGTATAATTCATTTTAATGACACAAGCTAGTTATTTACCATTAGAAAATAAATTTAAGTAATGTCGAATTTGATAATTTTGTTGACTATATAAGTGGAAATTTCAAATCTGCTAAAACTTAATAATATGGACGGTCTTTATGGATAAATTTCTTCATTAAACAAGTTATATAATCTAAGTATATAGTTCTACATGATATTCTGATGTTTTTAAGCATTTGACATGCTTAGACATATAAATTAACACAAAGTGCGAAAATGTAAAATTGAAAATAACAGTCACGAGCAAACGTGATTCGATTTTTGACGATTCGATTTTGATTACACATTTTCGCACTTTGTGTAAATTTATATGGCTATGCATGTCATGCATGCTTTAAAATATATAAATAGGTATATCAAAACTGATAAAAAAAATTAGATCTATATTTTTTTAGCATTTGACATGCTCCACTACTTTTTAAAGTACAAATTATTTGTGAATAAGGAAAAAGAGATATTTTCGTACGAGTGGGAATCGAACCCGCGTATTTTCCAATCCGGGGAAGTGCTCTAAGCCACTGAGCTATCGTACAGACCTATTCGGTCATCGTTTTTACGACCAGCGCCATCTATCGAAATGCATTTACATACATCAATACAATATAGCAAGTTTAATTTTGCATTAAACACAAAGTGAAAAATGTGAAATCGAAAATAACAGCCACGAGCAGGATTAGGGCAGTTATTTTCGATTTCACATTTTTCTCTTTGTGTTTAATGTAAAATGCATGCAACTATTCATGTAAAATGCTAAAAATATCTAAATATTTAATTTTGCAATTAAAATTCATACTATTTGAATATTTAATTTGTACTGTTAAAAATTGCGAAAAGTAATGCAGTTAAGTAAAAAGATAGAGTAAAATAAATCGTACTTTATTTTGGTACTATGTACATTTTTTTCCTACTTTTAATAACCTGTGTACTTTATTATCACAAAAAAAGGTGGCAACCCTAGTTTCAGTCATACTTAAAACATCAAGTAAAACAGACGGTATTATAGAAATTATATATTTTTTTAAACATGAATAAAAAATATTCATTTTACAAATAACAACCATTTCTTTAACCACAAATTATTGTCTTCTGTGGGAATGGAATTGAACTTAGGCTTTGGTAGGTTTATTGAGCACGGAAATTGTCAAAACCCCTTCACTATTTAACTGTACTACTGTCACGATCCATCATAACATCATACGATATACATATTATGTGTAAGCATAATATATCTGTTATAATTTATTATATTATTTGTATTATAATATTTTTTCTTGTTTCAGGTAAGCGTAATAATGGCCACAGAACAATTTATACCAAAGGGTAATGGCAGATATAACAAGGTAATTATTCTTAGTCCGTCACAAATTATAAACATTAATCACCACCCCATCATTAAATTGAATATTATAGGCTTATAATGTTTCCGTATAATTAATATAATAATATTCGCGTAAAAGTGTAGGGTGCTTGACATCAATTGATTATTAAGATATAGTAAAAAGCACCCCACGCTTTTTTATAATCATTATTTATTATAGTATCACTTCTACTTTGAACTAAACTAGCTATATAATAGTATTTTGTTTAGTTTTTTTTCTATTTTATCTTAGGTATGAAAATAGAAGGTAGGTACTATTTAGTTGTAACAAAAAAAAAATAAAAAAAAAATACAGAAAAGCCTTAAATTAGGTACTGTATTGTCATCGGTCCTTGATAAGTGCAAAGTTTCAATTTAATCCGACGTTTTGAAGTGGGTGAAAATCACGTTCAGATTCCGTTACATAGATAGATACAGGCGAAGATAAGTTTATAAAGCATATTAAAACGCGTGTTAAAAAATTAATGCAAAGAACTAACCATTAAGATCTACTACTGCTAGAAAAAGTGGGGGAGAATTGACTAACTTCCCCAGCAACTAAAAAATAGGTACTTACAAGATTTAAATTTATAAAGCTGGTGGAATGTACCCGTACGGGTCCGACAGTATGTAGGAACTCTCCACCATTAGTACGGTTGTGCGTTAAGCTTTGCTTATCTTACAACTATATTAAGTATATTTTGTTAATTTGGTGCCAATAAACAATCAAGTATGTGATATAGAAATTTATCAATACGAGTATAATTTGCGGTACTCGATAAGTAGACCAGAATCCCGCCCGTGGTCATTATAAAAAATAAACATATATCTATCTTTTATTTAATTAATGTTAAACAATAATCGTTTATTAAGAAACGCCTGTCCAGTGACCGGAATACGAACCGGCTATGCTTATTAAAAAGCAATCTACCAAATAAAGCTTATTTAATGTCCGTTGCAATTTTTGGTCGACCGCTCTCAATGACTGCCGTAAGGATGGACTAAACTGCTACTTTTAATTGGTTATTGGTGTTATTATTATGGCGAGCGACGCGAGCCCTACTACTATCCCATAATTTATGCATATTGTGGTACACTTTACTGAGAAACTATCACACTTTCAGATTTGGGCTTTTAATTTCAATTTATTTCTAGATGTGTTATCTATCATAAAACATAGTATTTTATACACATAAAAAAATTTAAAAAAAAATGTTAATTAGAATTTTATTGTATTCCTAACGCCATCTGTCTGTAAGTTTCGCTTATAAATTAAGTAGAAAACTTCGCGGGTCCTTACAAACCTCAGCTTTTTGCTAGTTAAACTATAATAGCCACAATAATGTATTATAAGTAGTTGTTGTGCGAATCACGGATTGCTTTATTTATAGACTAGATTCTGCCTCCCGACTTCGTCCTCGGAATATACGTACTTTACTTTGCGCCACATTAATTATCACTATGTTAAAATAGCTGTCTCACAGGAGCCATTTATTTTTCAAAGATAAAAAGTAGCCTATGTCCTTTTCTAGGCTACAGAATATATGTATGCATATATTTCAGCGTGATTGGTTCAGTTGTTACGGCGTGAAAGCGTAACAAACAAACAAACTTATATTAGTAAGGACTACGACTACCATGATCGTGATGGTAAGGCCTCATTGTTTCTAGAGAGAATTCATTCTCACAGTATGCTGTTATTGCTCATCCTCCTAATATTAATTCCAATCTTGTTGTTGTTGTATCTGGAGCCGACTTTTTCCACCAAATGTCCTCACCACGAGTCTCTTCTAGAATGGAAAGAAATGGTTAATAAATGCCACGCAACGTACCTACGGGTTTGTAGAGGACTTTTTTTTCTAAATTTCCTTCCCCTGTCGTAGTTATTAACGGTATAATTTTGCTTCTTTAGTATCTTACGATACCTGCCTAATAGAATGGGGCGGTGACACTATAATGTACTTTTATGTTTAGTCACATAACATAAATTTTCTGTCACCAAAAATACGCTTTTCATTTAACGCTATTTCATTAAGGCTCCCCTTCTAAACGTTCATTATGAATTATAAATAACATTTGTCAAGCAAAAGTAGCAGTTGTTCGATATGAAAAATAGCCGTATAATTTGTCATGTTTACGTCGTTTTATATCCAATCCCTAGCCACGCAAAATGGCATTACTAAAAGTCTATTAACCCATTGTTTTGCGAAACAATCGCGCCGCTCCGAGCGACGGCCGGTAATCAGGTTTTTAGACACAGTCGTCATTATACCCGAAGATAATTCGAGGTTGAGGACATTAACATGTCATTTTGAATCTGTTTCATCCGTTCGAAAATTGTTTTGGGTTCAGAGACGCCTACTGCAGCCATTTTTCCTCATATTTTAAATGTATAGACACAGCTCTGTTGAAGCTATTATAATAGTATAAATTTGTAAAAAAAAAATATCTACACGAATTATTGGACGCTGGATGCAAATTGCAGGATTTTGTTCCTGATATGGAAGATGGACGGCAAAAATGCGCCCTCTGCGGCATGATGAGAGGACAGTGTGGTCTAAGGGTATAGCGAGGATTTATAAAACCACATTTCTTTAGACAAATAGTCTCAAATATTAAAAACTGCGAGTAGAATCCGAAACGTTTTGTATGTGACGCTTTTACACCGTAACTACAAAATTTTGCATACCTATAGGCTGTTGCCAAGCAAACTAAATTTTATCCCGAAAAAACGATGGGTCTTGTGGGATAGATATTTTTGAAAACAAGTAATTCGTGTGCAGTAGAGTGACATATTTATATCCTGAAGACCACGCGGACGTAATCGCGGGCAGAATCTATTTGATATAATAAATCATTTTTCGATATAGCTTAGGTCGCTTGTACTTGTACCACAGACAAGGACCTGTCTACTTCGACAGCTGTCATTTTGGACCGCCAAAGTCAGGCTTACTTTTTTAATTTTACTATCAGGGTCCTTTTTGTTAGTTCTATATTTTTTTTATAAGCGAATGATATCATAATCTCGGTATACTAACGTATAAAGGATACGTGAAAGACTTAGAATAATTACACCTAGAACGATAGTTCCCATCAAAGTGGTCCGTTAAAAGTGAGGCAATAATATAATCTATGTGTGCATAAGGTACTTGCATTTACGCTTGACGAAACGCACACAGTGAAAAAATAATGTTGATAATACATTAAATTTTCCCTAAAAATAGGGAAGTTGAAACTATTTCACACTTATAGTTGTGATCACAGAACAAATTAGATTACACCTTTTATTTATTTGGAACTCATCAATTCTTACTGCTGAATTGATGACAAAGGCCATAGATCCCATACAGAAATATAAGAAATATAAGTGCAATTCGTTTACCGAAACTACTTGGTCGTTACCCGTTTTGTTTACATCCTAAACAGTGTAACGTACCTATTTACCAGAATACACGAATATTGCCGGCATGATGCACTAAAAAGAGTGAAATAAAAATAATCAGAAGGAAACCTAAAACCAAATCAACACATAAAATTACATATTATTATTATAAGTAAGTGACGCGGAAGTACGCGAACTTGTTGTTTTTTGTCTCAGTTTCCTTATTAATCAATTTAATTTAATCAAAAAGAAGAAACCGGCCAAGTGCTAGTCGGACTCGCGCACGAATGTTTCCGTACCATTGACTAGGTATACTATCTCCGTTCTTG
This sequence comes from Leucoma salicis, assembly GCA_948253155.1. NCBI lineage: Eukaryota > Metazoa > Arthropoda > Insecta > Lepidoptera > Erebidae > Leucoma > Leucoma salicis. Next base: position 23,661,487 of record OX411818.1, on the reverse strand, counting down.
AGATAGGTACAGCCTGGTGACAGACAGACGGACAGACAGAGCCAAAACGAGTAAAGAAACAAGTTTGTGTATGGGAGGCCCCCTTAAATATTTGTTTTATTTTAATTTAATTATTTATTTTTAAAGTGAATATACATATAACTAAATATTCTGTGAATATTTCAAGCGTCTACCTGTTGCCGTTATCAACAGCGAGCATAAAGGGGCAAAAAAAAATCACGTTTGTTGTAAGGGAGCCCCCCTTAAATATTATATTTTTTTTTGTTTATAGTATTTGTTGTTATAACAGCAACAGAAATACATCATTTGTGAAAATTTCAACTGTCTAGCTATCGCCATTCTTGAGATACAACCTGGTGACAGACGGACGGACAGACAGACGTTGTATGGGAGCCCCCCTTAAATATTATTATTTTTTGTTTTTAGTATTTGTTGTTATAGCGGCAACAGAAATACATCATTTGTGAAAATTTCAACTGTCTAGCTATCGCCGTTCTTGAGATACAACCTGGTGACAGACGGACGGACAGACAGTGAAGTCTTAGTAATAGGGTCCCGTTTTGACCCTTCGGGTACGGAACCCTAAAAAATTGCGCCTTTAATTGCCTAATTGAGACGTGTTTCACTTTTAATTAAACAACAAAATGTGGGAGAATATTTCCCCGTGTCGGCAACATTTTCATAAACTGTGCCATGACAAATTATTGAAATTTATTTTTCATTTTGATGAATGTTTTACGTAAAAATATAAGTTTAGACGCATTAATTACCCGTGAAATGTAATGTTACTATCTTTCTTGTGCTTTTCCGATGTACTGTGACATCCGTTGACTGCACTAACCGTCATTTTTAATAAAAATTTCGGGTGTAGTTGTCGATACGACATGACCTTGAGCACTGACGGGCTGAGTAATGAACTTAGCCAATATGGCTAGGTTTGAGTTGCCTCACTTTACCGAGGCGGACTCGGTTTCTAGGTGTAATTATTCTAAGGTGAAAGATAAAAAAACAATGTTTGGTTTGTTTTTACAAGTAGTCTGTCGGACTTCAATACTCTCGGAGAAACTCCTTGGTGAGTGTTAAATGTATAATGAATAAATAAATAAAAGTGTCTTACAATGTCTAAATAATAGATTTTCGCTAAACGCGTATGAAAGTATACATACGAGTTATAACACAATAAAAAATGTTTTATGTCTGGCTATTTGTTCCGGCTAATAGCCGAAACGGCTCGACCAATTCGTGGGTTAAGTAATAGAAAAGCGTAAGGTCAAAAACTTTTGTGTGGCATAAAACTGGAGCGATGTAGTGTGTAGATTGCTTAGTAAAAAATAACGGACTAAATAAAATTATTTTTGTTTACTGCCAAAATGAAGTGTTTCTACTTACAATAATCTTGAAATTATTTTGTCAAAAAAGTTACGACGAGGACAGCGATCGAAACTCGATTTACAGAGCGAATAAGATACCGAACATGGCTTGAATGTGTCGCTCAAATAACGTATCTTGTCATACGTTTTTAACGCAGAAAGTTTGAAGATGTAGCTCCTATTATTATTAAGGCCATTTTAACGGAAGTTCCGTTGCATTCCATACATTATTAAACTTATGTAACAGCCAAAATGACGTATGTCAACCATATTTTGAAAAATAAACTTTATTAAAATAAAAACGTTTTTTGATTGTCCTAATAGTTACACTATTCTGTAGCCGATAAATAAAGCTTTTTATTAGTAAAAATCAGATTTCTAACTACTATAGATTTTGTCATAAAAGAGCTATTAAGATAACGTTAGGTAAATTTGAGTTGTTTTTCGGCTCTCCTGTGAAGTTGTCATTTTGCCCTTACGCTACTCTAGTTCTTAACACACGAATTTGGACGGGTCTTTCACTGGCAGGTAAGGAATTTAATAACAAGAAACTTAATTTACTTTTATTTGCGAATAGAATTAAAGTTAGACGCAGATAAAAATATCTAAATTCTACACGGAAGCAGTCACGGGTAGCAGGTAGAGTTATAAATAAAATGAATTAAAACATTTTACCAAAATAACTATTAAACTAAATGGATGATTTGCCCGTAGACTAATTGGATATCTCAGGACAGTAGACTTTTGAGGCGATAAATTTGAGAAAGTAGATAGGTACCTGAATTGTAGTGTAGTAGCGTGCAATACCACATCCCATTACTCGTATATCATTGAGCATTAATTACCTCAGAAATACCCAAACATTATTTACTTGCGCAACGTCAAACAAATTGTTGGATTGTAAAGTAATAAATAATATTTTAAAACTTTAACTCCATCCATCCATCCATCAGCCTTTCAACGTCCACTGCTGGACATGGGCCCTCCCCAAGAGAACGCCATAACAAGCGGTCCCGTCATGGGGGATAATGCCGTAATCGCCACGCTTGGCAGGCGGGTTGGCGATCGCAGGGGATGTTTGTTAATACTCGAGGGAGTGCTGCTGCCCACTTCCCTGGTATTCCCTCAGTCGGCTCTTACGACTCCCGTGGGTAGAAAGGGGTGGGACAATTCTAAAGCCGGCCCCACACGGCCAGAAAAAAAAAACTAATTAAATTAAGTATATACACCTAAAATTAATTAAGATATAACTAACTATCTATACATAAGACATTTGAACGAACTTTAGACCGAGTGGACTAAAGTTCGTTCAAGCGACAATCCACAGCCGGCAACGTTTCTAAAATGCTGGCAGCATTACCTCGCGGTATTGTATTGTTGGATTGTAAATAATCTAAAATCGTAACAAATGCACGATTGTTTACAAGAACTATACAAAATAATAAGTGTAATAGAATATATAAGCTCGAAATGGAAATATTATCTATGCATTTACTTATAAACAAATTAGGGCCCCACAGCAGCCAAAAGCTAGTTTTTAGGTTATATCTCAGGTTCCCGATATAGTAGCGGGCTAAAATGTGTACCAGCTTTTAAGTCTCCATCCATCCATCCATCAGCCTTTTAACGTCCACTGCTGGACATAGGCCTCCCCAAGAATGGGGATAGTGCTGTAATCGCCACGCTTGGCAGGCGGGTTGGCGATCGCAGTGGATGTTGGTAATACTCGAAGGAGTTCTGCTGCCCCCTCCCCGGTATTCCCTCAGTCGGCTTTTACGACTCCCATGGGTGGAGAGGAGTGGGACAATTCTAAAGCCGGCCCCACACGGCAAAAGTTTAATCGAGTCGACTTTTAAGTCTAATCGAGAGCAATTAAAATAAAACTAGATCCATCAAAATCTGTTCACTACTTTTAGCGTGAGGCCCGAACAAACAAACAGACAGAAATTCTCTAACGAATTGTTTTATGTTCAGAGACGCGTAAATAGCCTAATATATTCATTTTTTCTCAAATATCTTAAATGTACAAACATTGCTGGGTTACAGCTTTATAATACGATAGACACGCTACCTTGTTAAGACCAGAGACAAAATTAACTCCGTTTGAATGTAACCCTTGTGTTTATACAACGTTTAATAGGGTGCTAATGACATGATGCCATGACTACAAGAGCAAAGTGACTGTATTTTTCACTGGTAGTGAGTGTGGTATATGTATAATGAGAGTTAAGAATGTAGGACTGGAAAGTGTAGATTGGTACCACCCTTTATATCTATTTTAACAAGCTTTGAAACTTACTTTACTGTTTTCTTTAAGCTTAGAAATAGCTCTTGGTAATGCTCAGCCAATTAGTAATTATCACTGTTACTTTATCAAATCACTCAATCAATCAATCAGCCCATCGCCATCTACGGATGGACCTTTCCCAATTGCCGCAAATAGATTTTTCTAATATCGAGCTACCATTTTCAGGTCATCAGATGGTTATTATACACTTTCGTGGTATAATATAATGATAACACTTGTACAAAATACTATTAGGTTAATTATAAAACTCATTTTTTAAATAATGACTACACGATTTGAGTATTTGCCAATGACTTTAAAGACTTTAAGGATATATTTCTTCTTCACAGGTAAATTTAATTCATCAAACAAGTCAAAGTCATAAAATTCATCCATCCATCCATCCATCAGCCCCTCATCGTCCACTGCTGGACATAGGCCTCCCCAAAATGGGGGTTTTACCATAATCGCCACGCTTGGCAGGCGGGCTGGCGATCGCAGTGGATGTTTTTAGTACACAGGGGAACGCTGCTGCCCGGTCCCCCGATAATCCCTTAGTCGGCTTTTAGTCATAAAATTAGTCTTAGTCAAGTCAAAGTCATGCCTCAGTAATGTGGTGGCGACTTTACTGAGAAACTTCTGTAGAGTTTTGGAGGCAGTAGGAAAAAACACGTTGCGCTGCATTACATTACTTGCCAACCCTTATCTAATCACTTCAACCGTTAAGGCGCGAATCTCTTTCGCTGCTCACCACTGAGTAGGTTTTTTTATTGCCAATTATGGCAGACGAGCCACGGCCCACCTGATGATAAGTGGTAACCGTCGCTCATGGACTCTGAGAGTATTCGTAAGCCGTTGCGCACCATGTCATTTCTCAGGTATGAAATGAAAGAATAAACGGCACAACCCGGACACAGGAGACGGTGGTACTGACCCGTTCGGACCCGATAGCAAGTGAGTACTCTCACTTGGTACCCAGCCCTACCACCAGTAATGCAATGGGTGATAATTGCTTACTTCGCTTAGTTGCCTTGTGCGACTCCCGTGGGAAAGGATGGGGTGATGACACTTGTATTCTTAGTCTGTCACCACACATCTACTACATATTATCTATGCATTTTAATGTTACTTCTAACTTTGTATTCAATGTTTCGGTTGCTCATCGCCGTAATAGACTGCTAATGACACGTCGTACGCGCAGGATACCGTCGTAATTTATAACTAACCATGTAACTGTAAAATTTGTCTATGGCTTAGAAGTTTTCATTGTATAACATATTTGAAGTATAAATAGAAACATGTTTGTACTACATGATGTAAATATTAGGTATAACGAAAAATAATCTTGGATCGCAAGAGAAGCATTTTTTTACAATTATCTTGAACTTGGTTCAGAATGCACTCCGCAAGACATGTATCTAGGCCAGGGGTCGGCAACCTTTTGAGTCGGAAGAGTCAAAAACTACAATTTATAAAATTTCAGTTTTTAAAGAGCCAACACTAATTACTGCCCGCGATTTTGTCGGCATTGACTATCTAAACTCGAAAAAAAACTCAATAAGGAAAATCTGTTAATTTTGATGAAACTTTAATTTCACTTAAAGGTGATGTAATAAATTTATCCTGTACGTTTCCTGCTTGTTGGTAACCAGAGATAGCAAAAAAAAAACTTGCTTTTGTTAGGCTGTAGAATAAATCTAGTTGAATGAAAATATTCTCACCCAATTTAGCATATATATTTCACAATGAGATATTAATCTCCTGCCAAAATGTAAAAATTTCACGCTTGAACGAAGAAATATATATGTCCTACATGACATTTTCGGTCAATTAACCGATATTCTTGATATTAAATCACAAGCAAAACGTGCATGAGCATTAAACATTCGTTAACTGGCATAACATACTTCATTACCTCTGCTCGCACAATTTAAAAAACGAACCAGGCGGCTACGCGCTTGTTTTGTTTGTTTTTTAAAAATATTTTTTTTCGTATCGTGATGGATGATGCAAAGGCCGTGTGGAAAGGATGCACGCTGCAAAAAGCCTGCTGTATTAAATAACAATTTTTCACATTGATAAATTTCTGTGTGCACGCTAAATCTCTTTTTATGAAGCTTTTATATTTTGTCAGATTTAAAAGTCAGATTACGGTGAATATTATTTAAGAAGGCAGAAGACAAGTTGTAATTCATTATATACTTTGTATTTTTTATCTTGAGATCTCCTACATTTGAAAATAGAAAAAGATTACTTCGGATGGAATTTTACACATTACGTATTTTTTGAAAGTTATCGCTACTGTATACTTATTAATTATACTTTTAACTAAAAGTTATTGTCTATTTTTTTTTTATTAAATTTTACAAAATAAATAAGTTTTTTTTTATTGTTTAAGGTGGCAGACGAGCCACGCCCCACTTGATGGTAAATGGTAACCGTCGCTCATGGACTCAACTATATAGAGAGCCAAAGCCTGTGCTCACCATTTCATTTCACATATATGAAATGAACAAATTAACGGTTATTTCCTGCTTCAACCAAAACACACCAATGGGCTTCATGGCCGGCCACATAGGAGATGGTGGTATCAACCCGCTCAGGCCTGATAGCAAGTGAGTAGTCCCACTTGGTACCCAACCCTACCACCAGTAATGCAATGGGTGATAATTGCTTACTTCCCTTAGTCGCCTTGTACGACACCCGTGGGAAAGAATGGGGTGGTGACACTTGTATTCCTAGTCCGTCATCCACGGACAAGTACCTACGTACCGGTGGTATGGTAGCATTTTCGATATTACTTTTATATAATTAGTAAATCTGGCTTCTTATGAGGTTTAAATAAAGAATTCAATAATCAAGAGGGTAGGAGCAATTACGGATTTACAAATTTCCTAACTGTAATTGTTAATCATACACTCTTCCCAATTATCAGTTGTAACCATAAATATAGTATTACTATATCTATGGTTGTATGTAACCAACTAATTTGGTAGAAATATTACAAGAAATAACTTTTCACGGTAGGCATCTGTTTTTTAAGGCAATTTTCTTTGTGTCAGCCCAAGGAAACCTTTATAATGTAGAGAAATTCGATGATTTAACTGACCCCTGCGAAGCTGGAGCTGTTCGTTTACAAATACTTATATCTAAGCAAATGCTGTATAACAATATTGGAAATAGAATCAATTCTAAAATAGGGTTAGATTAACTTCAATGGCGGAATCAATCCGTCGATAATCTTATAAATAGATGCCTTTGATGTGTCGACATGCGAGATTTGATCAAAGCGTTATATATTAGCGTCTGCTGGTCTGTACATACGTCAGACATGTTTTATTGACTTTCTTAGTTAATTTATTGATATAAACTGGTAGCGGTGTGATAAAATATTGAGATGGAATCTGTAGATTAAATTACATGTGCCTAAAGCAATGATGTATAATATAATTATATGTATTTTAATGCTAGCTGAACTTCTTGGCTTCGCGTGGAATTAGTTTTTTTTAGAAATATCCTTTATTCAGTTACAATAAATAGGAGAGCTTGCACATACTACTACTACTTATCATCACGCCATTTCCCTTGTGGGGTAGGCAGAGATTACAAAGTGCCAAGAGGCTCTATTCTTGCATACATCTCGCTTCCTCAACATTCATAATTCTCTTCATACACGCTCGCCGGTTTCAGAGACTACTGACTCCACCTTCCTTCAATATATGACCAATTTGGTCCAGTAACGTGAGTCTCGGTCTCCCCCTGTACCTACATCCTTCCACTTTCGCATTGTATATCTTCTTAACCTGTCGCTCGTCCGGCATTCTTTCCACATGTCCGAACCATCGGAGCATTCCCTTTCGCATCTTTTACACCAATACTCTCTTTCATACCTGCTCGTTCTCTTACGTAGTCGTTACGAATGCGGTCAGTCAGCCTCACTCCACAGATTCTTTGCAGAGATCGCATTTCGATCGCATTGATTTTACTCTCATACTCCTTTTTGCATATCCAACTCTCGCTTCCATATAGTAACGTTGGGACAAGCACTGCCTTGTGTATTGTAAACCGTGCCTTCTGCTGAGGTGGTGGCTGCCGAGAAGTTGCCCCAATGCTCCGTTCACTTTATTTTCCACATTTACTCTTCTATCAGTGGTGTACCTTTCATCCCGATTGAATCCACATCCAAGATATACAAATTCATTCACTTGTTCTAGCACACCTCGACATTTGTTCTTTCTTCTCCTCTTTCAAAAACCATAATTTTGGTTTAATCAATATTGTTGACCGAAGTTATTTAGGATTTTAACTTCTCCTCATGACGTACCATCTCAAAAAAAGCCTAAAAGCCTCAGTGTAAAAGATGCCACAACAAATATACCCTCAACGCTCATCCTCGTACAATTATTACTATTGGAGAAGAATTTCTCTCTAAACTTTGTTTGTATTTAAAACGGGTAACATCGTCATTACTCGAAACTTAACCAAAACTTAGGGGTTATTAGAATTTTTCTAATTACTGGTACTGCTATTTTAATTTTCTAAAGTATTATTGGAATTGCCGTGTGGGTTCGGATTTAGAATTGTCCCACCCCTCTCTACCCACGGGAGTCGTAAGAGCCGACTGAGGGAATACCGCGGGAGTGGGCAGCAGCACTCCCTCGAGTATTAACAACATCCACTGCGATCGCCAACCCGCCTGCCAAGCGTGGCGATTACGGCATTATCCCCCATTTCTTGGGGAGGCCTATGTCCAGCAGTGGACACACCGATTCCGCTGAAGTGACTGTATTCCAGTTCCATGTTTATTTATACCCACCACTGAAGTTAATGTCTTGCAGTTCCAGTGGTACTTCAGTAAAGGCGGAGAGACGGCACACGACGGGTTTATTTAGAGGGCGAGGGCCCCAAACTACCCTGTCCGTTACCTCGAATGATAGGGTGTGCGGTTAGGTAAGTACATATTTCCCGCCTTAGCAAAAAAAGGTTTAACTAAACCCACGAGCATCGGTTAACATTTGCATTATGATTGCAGCTACAACTGCCTTCGTTGATTCAATAAAAAAAAACATGTCATTTTAAATGACAAGCGATTTCGCCGTATTTACTTAAAACTGTCGGCCCAAAAAGTGTAATACATTGTCCTACAGTCAAAACGAATATGACATAAAAGTGAAAAATTTACAAAAACACTTCAAGGCGAGCGCTTGCCGCGTAGCCACGTTATCGCGACAATTAATCGCGTACGGTTTCCCCACTATCGGGCAACTCATCTAGGGTTGCCTCGCGGAGACACTTTAAAATTTATTTACAAGCTTTTAGAATATGATTGCGTAATTTACTAATCTATGTATACGGATTTATATATAGTTCAGTATAATGCAGAGATAGCGAACTGGTAACACCGATAACTGTCAAGATAAAATTAAGGAATTCGAGAGTAGGTTGAGACCACAGAGTAGTACGTATAACCAGAAAATTGAGACTGTGCACTTTGATTGGTTAACCTTCATGCGCAGTCAAAAAGACTGCTACCAGTTTAACAGTATACTGGTAGCAGTCGTATCAGACTAGTAGACTATCAGGAGTTTTTTTTTTTTAAATTCAAATAGCAACATTTCTCCATCCACGGCTGGTCTTAGGCCTCCCCAAGAGAGTGACCCCACAACCGATCCTGTGCCGCCAGCATCCTCTTTCACTCTCTCATCTTCTGTGGCTTAGACCATTTTGTGTGTCACCTTTTTCAACCTAAGCAACTGTGTCGGATTATTTATTCAGAAGCATTTTGCTTATAATTCAGAAATAATTTTGCTTATAATTCAAGTTTCGGACAGCCCTAGCTGTCTCTGTCCATCGCGGCAGCGCATTTTATGATTTCATTTTGTCGATGTGATATCATTTGACACTTTCGGTGTACGTGTTTCCCTCTAGGGCTATGTTTTGGAGACTATATTTTGTTACGCCATTTCGATTGTGTGATTACGGGATTTATATTGTAGTAGTGAAGTTAAGAGGTCGGATTACTTCATTTTGTAGCTTATTCTTCTAAAAAGGCCATAACCTGTATGAACTCAACCTATGGCGATATTTTTTTTATAATACGAGGGTGGCGAACAAGCATGCGTCCTAAATGATGGTAAGCGGTTACCGTAGCCTATAGACGCTAGCAACACCAGAGGTATTCCTCGCGCGGCGCCAGCTTTAGGATAGAACGGACAATCAGGAGAGGATGAGGAGCTGGTTTCTTCCTCCGGAGCTTCCACATCATATAATTGAAAATCAGCGAATAGGTACGAGGGTTGATCAGAGACTGTTGGAACCGTAAATGCTATCATTCAATGACAGTTATGGAAAATATTGTGAACAAGAGAGGTTCTTTTGTAATAATAGTTTGAAGTTTGTGGGTTTTTATACTTTGACTTTGGATACCGTTAAATTGAGCCATAAAAATTGTTACGAAACACTTGAACGTTCCGTTTTACGGCGCACTAAATGCAATGATATAGTTTGTGAATGAAATACTCTTAACAAGACCGTTACGAAGATTTATGATACCAAATTTTTATGTTTGGCATACTCGTCGCCGTGGGCTCGTGGTGGGGGACCATTCTCTCACAGAATATCAACATAAAGTAACGGTTAATGTTATACTATTGTATTTCGCTCGATGAGTGAGAGAGCCGGGACTCAAGCGATTTTCTTATCACTTCTCCACTGCCCCTGGAGATAGAGAATACAGGTTTATACACACTCATATGAACTGTAATATGTACTTGTTGGCTAATTACCGTTAGGAAGTACAGTCAATGTCCGGCTAGGAAGACATTATTATATTAGTATTTTACCCACGAAAATTCTTCAGATTTTTATAGCTTTGGCGGTCCACCTAGTCCTTCTAGTACATACCTGTTATAAATTATTTGTTCAGATGTTTGGATGCTACTCATATTTACATAGCCTTTCGCCTGTTTCCTAGAGGGGTAGGCAGACAACAGATTGCCACTAGTCATAAAATTGATGTCCGTCGCCGCCACTCTTCGCCCCCTTTCGTTTTTACGTTTCCATTTTCACGTGAGCGAACTGTTATCAATATTTATGTTAAATTTTGCCCTATTCATATTTGAAATATATAATAACGTAAAAGGCTGTCCAGATTTTAACAAATTTTGACACATCGATTATAATCTAGACTTAACACAGAATTTTCTTATGGTAAGTAGGTACTACAATTATGAATTAATGTTAAATTTAGCAATTTAGTACAGAACATCATCACTAGATTACGCTGCGGCAATTCTTTTGTTATAATTTTCTCATTCAATCGATTTATTTTTTAATCACTCACACATTAGTCTCGGGGCCCAATTCTAAAGTCCAACTAAACAAACTCTCGTGCTGAAGCTAGTATATTATACACTCTCTAGAATACCGTTTTAGTATAATTTGCGTAAGATAAACCTTGTAAAAACAACAAGTATAGACAACAAAGTTTATTGGTCAACTCGTTATGCAAACACATGGTACCATTTCTAGATCATTATGTAAATGTGCAGCTGGTCTCGGCTTTTCAAAAATCTTGCTTTAGTTAATGTTTAGTCCATGTAGGACTATGAACACGTAGTGACAACACCTTGGACCGTAGTGTAACTCACTAAATCGTATCGAATCGTATCGTCTCGCTTGTGATTGGTAGAGAAACTGACGCGTGATGTCGCAATAATCCCTCGGCTAATCACCAACTCAACCAATCACAATGACACGATGTCAAGTCGATATGATCGAGTGAGATGTTTCACGGATGTCGTCTCATTCCTTCTTTTTCATACAGTTCCACCTATCGCTTTAATTGATGAATGCGTGAGTGATGCCTCTGGTGGCTTGTGACTGATGACTGCTTACCATCAGGCGGGTTGTATGCTTGTTTACCGTTCTAATAGTTTAAAAGGGCCGGAGGCCCGAAGCCCCTCCCTATCCTCTCCTTAGTATCCTCTCCACCTCTAATCCCTTTCCTTGAAGATGGTGACGCGCGAGTGATGCCTCTGCTGTTGCTAGCGTCTATAGACTACGGTAATCGCTTACGATCAGGTGGGCCGTATGCTTGTTTACCAACCAACGCGGTATAAAAGAAAATGTAAAAAAAAATACGTGGGTAATGTTGCCGCGAATGAGGGAATTGGAAACTTGAAGAAACGAAACAGCGACACTAGAAAGAGACAGACATCTACATATATATTATGTCTATGTGATATATATTATGTATATATATTATGAATATCTATTTTCATAAGAATATAGATATTTATTATCCATTTTGCTGATCGTTTTACGCATTCTCTAAAGACCGGGTGTCAAAACAGTATTTCAAAACTTTAACTCAAGACGGAAAACGTCAGAACAATTTGATAAAACTCATGTAAAGGGCTTCAGATGTCGAGCATCGAGTCATGTAAATCTGACATTTCGCTCTGATAAGATGTTAAACAAGCCCTTTTGATGTTGATTTATATACGGGATCTCGATTTATGCATTCGCTTGTTTGTGAGCTGACAACATTATTAAGATGAATTTGTTTTTATGGTACTAGTAATTTGATTTGATGTATCGATAAATCAATCGATATTTTACTACACAGAGGACTGCCCTATAGTTAGTAAAATAAGCTATAAAAGTCGTAGGTTATTTTGATGCGCAATATACATTTTTTGCAGTTAAATTTAAAATGAGTTTATTACAAGCGAATTTGCTTTTTGAATACATTTAATAACTTCTATTCCATGGTTTTAAATAAATTTAGCTATCTTAAGACTACGGTGTTCCCCATAGAGTACCTACCTTGAATCTTTTTTTTTCAATACCCTATCATTGATCAAAGACTTGGACACGAGGCTTTTTTATTGCCAACGGTGGCAGACGAGCAAACGGCCCACCTGATGGTAAATGGTAACCGCCGCTCATAGACTTTGGCAACACCAGGGGCACAACCAAGCCGCCGCCTACCGTGAGGAAAGTGCTCTTCTCAAACCTCGTTTAAAGAGGGACAAGTCTTAACGCTGGGGAAACACCGCAGCAGGAATTTCATTGCAAATCTAATACTTACGTGGTAGAAAGGAACGCTGAAACCGAACCGTCTTGGACAAGATCTTCTCCAAGTGGTCTCCCCTCAGCATAGGAAAGATTGAAACTATAACACAAAGACCCCTCGAGCGTAATATGTGGGTAGGTGTAGTCATAACGTGATACAAAATCTGAAGTAAAACAGACAAACGTAATCATCATTAGTGTGCACATAATTTCGATAAACCGGGAGTCGTTTTGTGCGTTCTTAGGTTCTTACCTTTATTAGGCTAGCATTACATATAAATGAATTCAAATTCAACAACTAAGTATGAGAATTACCTATGGGTCATGTAAGCCCACGCTTATTGATCTAATACAGGATAAGTGCGTTTCATATTAAGTGGTATCTTTATACGCCTGCCGCCGCCTGCGCCGCTACACAGAATAAACGGTGAAGTTTATGTGTAACTTGTGTTTACTCTGTGCTGTGGAGAAAGTTTCCAATATTGAATTATTTCGTATAATACTCGTAAGATTTTGTCAGAAAGGTCTATCATTGGCATATCGTCGTTTTTCCTCCAAATTGCCACTTGTTTTTAAGACTGCCTTGCACTGGCCACTTTTCGCCCTCGTGGGAACGAGAAGTGACGGTTGGCGAACCATGTCGTCGCCATTCGCCTTCTTCCTTCTTCTTCCTACTAATATTATAAATGAGAAGGTTTGTAAACATGTTCCCGCCTTGTGGGGCCGGCTTTAAAACTGTTCCACCCCTCTCTACCCATGGGAGTCGTAAGAGCCGACTGAGGAAATACCGAGGGAGTGGGCAGCAGCACTCCCTCGAGTATTAACAATATCCACTGCGATCGCCAACCCGCATGCCAAGCGTTGTGTTTACGGCACTATCCCCCATTTCTTGGAGAGGCCTATGTTCAGCAGTGGACGTTGAAATGTTGATGGATGGATGGATGGATTGTAAACATGTTTGGATATTCGTCAATCACGCCTAAACGACTCAGCTGATTTGAATAAAATTCAGTAGGAAACGAGAAATAGAATACTTTTTATCCCCAAAAAATTAATAGTTCCTGTAGGATAGCTGTTCTTTACAGGTTTCTGCAAAAAATCGTATAATAATATTTTTATACAATGTAGAAGTTAAACACAGTGAAAAATGTGAAATCGAAAATAACAGTCACGAGCAGGATTCGAACCTGCATCTCCTGGATACCGTCCAGATGCTTTGCCAATTCAGCCATCGTGACCCTTACTCCTGACTGCTAATCTCGATAACACATTCATACTTAACGTCTTTGGGTGACGCCTGCACCATCTGTCGGAAGTATTTTCATACATTATACCGACCAGGTAAACTTAATTTTACAATTAAGATTTTACCTAATAATGACGCAAACCCTATAAATATTTAGATATTTTTATATCAAAATATCTTTTTATACAATTTAATTATAGTTTTTTCGTGTTTTCTAGGTTTTTGAAGCTCCAGTACTAAAAGTAAAGTTTAAAAGACCATTTTATAGGAATTTTATGGCTAAACGTCATCGCTTCTTAATGAAACAACACCTCTAGCTTATACCACTAATGACAAAATAGATTTGTACATTATAAACGACAAAATAGCGGTCCGCCATAAAAGCCAAATAATGCTTTTAATTATACTATTCTTACTGCGGAAGCACAAACAAGCTGTTTGTTGGTTATTCCCGTCGTAATTACTCTACCGATCATTATGGACTTTAGCATACATATAGTGCGGAAACCAAATAGACTGCTATTTCCCCGAAAAAATGTTTGCGTAACAAGCAATTTTTGCATAGACGTAAACGGGCCATAGAGTTTCGTATATTATATAACATTATTTGGCCAAACTCTCAGTCTATGAAGATGAAGTCAAATCCTAACTAATATTATAAATGCGAAAGTTGTTCGATAAAGAACGAGCTCCTAATTTTGTGACGTAATATTTACACACAAATTGTGACGAAATGTGATGATAGGAAGAAAAGAAAGAAGCAAGTCCAAAAATCAAAATGTGTGGTTGCATAATAAAACTAACGACTGCCACAAAAGAGATAAGTACTGAGTTCGATTCCCAGTTTGGTATCGCAACTTCTTGTCTCTACTACTGCACCGAGAAAACGGGTTCTTAGTTAACCTAAATTTAACATGAACGAAGTCGCGGCTCCGAATTAGTAATTTAATATTACAATACTATTATGAGCTTCCCAAAGCTCTTAGGTCCAAGACAAACTCGCAATGTAGCAGACTCTATTAAAGCAGCACTGCGGTCGTTATACACATTGCCCGGCTTTTAACAGACCAGACAATTCTAGTAATTACCGTAGCGGTGCATATGATTTTTTTACCTCCTTAATCAGTACTTAATAGTACACTTGCGGTTTATCTGGTAAAGATAATTTTGTTGGCAGTTAATTATAGTGCCCGAGGCTTTGATAATATCTGAACATGATTAAAAAAATTAAAGGTAAACTTGTTTGTACTGATGACGTGGAAGTATTGGATAAAACAATTGGTGGTAATTCTTGCTTATTCCCGCATAAATGGGCCGGCTCGTTCAGAGAAGTAGGTATCACTCCCTCACAAAAAATCTGCGTGAAACAACGATAGGTACTGTTTAGAGTTTAAAGGATAAGCTGCCGGCGGACCACTGAAGTAATGTAACATAGTTCCAGTGGCCCGCCAACAAAGGCGGAGAGACGGCACACGACGGGTTTATTTAGTGAGTGAGGGCCCCACACGACCCTGTTCGTTGCCCCAAACGAAGGGGTGTGCGGTTACGAACATATTTTCCCGCTTTAACAAAAAAAAAGTATCCCTGCTGTTGTGTTTTGTATAATATGTGACAGCACCAGAGGCCTAATCCTCTCCTCATTAGGATAATAAAGGCCTTATTTGTAATATATAATCCATTATCCTTCTTCTATACTCCTCCTAGCCTTGATAATGGGTGACGTCTATAGGCTACGTTAACCGCTTACCATCAAGTGTCGACGACTCTACGCGGGGGTAGTACGGTCGATGGCGCTGTACGGCGCGCCCGTGTGGGCGGAGTCCCTGGCCGCTCGCAATAGGGCCCTTCTGTGGCGTCCACAGAGGGTCGTAGCGGTCAGGGCAATACGCGGGTACCGCACGGTTTCGACCGATGCAGCCTGCGCGTTGGCCGGAACCCCCCCGTGGGATCTGGAGGCGGAGGTGCTCGCCGACGTCTATCGGCGGGCGTCGACGGCGCGGGCGGGGGGCAGCCGCCCCTCGCCGAGCGCAATGTCATCGTGGCGGGAAGATGCCCGCCGCGCCACCGTCCTAAAGTGGAAGTCTCGGCTGGAGACGCCCCGAGCCGGTCTCTGGACCGTGGGGGCGCTCCGGCCGATCTTGGAGGAATGGGCAGCGCGGCAGCACGGGGTCCTCACCTTCCGGTTGGTGCAGGTTTTGTCGGGGCATGGTTGCTTCGGCAAATACCTGCACACGATCGCAAAGAGGAAGACAACCCCAGGCTGTCACCACTGCGACTGCGACGAGGACTCGGCGCAGCACACGCTCGAGTCGTGCCCGGCATGGGATGTGCAGCGCCGGGAACTCGTTGCAGTCATAGGCGTGGACCTGTCGCTGCCGGCCGTTGCGCGATCGATGGTTGGCAGTGACAGGGCCTGGACCGCGGTCGCCGCCTTCTGCGAGGCTGTCATCTCGCGGAAGGCGGTGGCGGAGAGGGCCCGTGAGGAATCCTTCTTTGCGGACCCGATTCGCCGCCGGCGCGAGGGGCGGCGTGCGCGCGCTTACTTGCGCCTGATGCCGCCCTAGCCGAGGCTGCGGACGGTGGGGTCGGGGAGTACCCTGCCGTCCGCGGAAGCCTACCGCGATGGTGCGACGCCCAAGTGCGCGAGGCGTCGCTCAAGAGAGGGTGCCCGTAAGGGCTGCCGCCTGCGGATCGCGGTCGTAGCGACGCGGTACCCGTGATCCGCCGTAGCAAGGGCGGGTGGAGGCGCACGGTGGGTTTTTAGTGGGTGAGAGCCCCATTCACCCCGTTGTCTCCCCGGGCAGCGGGGTGTGCGGCAGGACATTTTTGCCCCCTAAAATAAAAAAAAAAAAAAAAAGGCTTGATCTCTACTCTGATTGGAGGTAATTTACCACATAGTCGCACATTAGTTAAATCAAAATAAATTAAGTTAAAGCCAGTAAGACTATAAAAACCGCTACACCGATTTCGATAAAATTTAAATAGGACCGTTTCGGAAAAAATCCTTTTAAACAAAAAAAAAAAATTGCAAATCCTTCTTTATTATGACGGAGTTATGCCCGAATATACATAAAAAAAATATTTATGAACATCAGAATTGATAACCTCCAAAAAAAGTTGAACGAAATCATGCCCATACCAATGACAAACAATATCTCGCATTTAAACAATCCAATAATCAACGCGCTTCTGTTTCCTTTAACGTACAAGTCGTGGGATCGATTCCCGCACAGGACAACTCTTTGTGTGATCCACAAATCTAAGTCTGGGTGTACTTTGTGTCCGTGAAATGGTATGTTTATAAAGTCCTCCGCAATACAAGGATTATTAAAGAGCAAGGTGTAACCTTTAAAAAAAATTAAACTGTCCTTCAACATATAAGTATAAAAATATCAAATACTGTTTAGTATTGTCGTAGTCACAGCACACACGTAGTATTTTTGTTAAGACGGGAAAAACATGAAACTAAGCTAACAAAACCTAATTATGTATACATAATTATATTATCATGACAATAGTATTGCAATAAGATTTCCTATTTAATTTTTGCTGAACGAAAACTAACACTATCTCTGCTCGTATAAATCGCCTTTTTACGTATTGAAACATGATGCATCAAGTTTTGTGATTATGCCCACTGAATTTAATGAACCTTCGAAGCTTTGAACAAAACTAAGAGCAGTAGTGGCTCTTCGGTGGCCCGTGGTACTTTGATTACGTTGGACCCTACCGTCTGTGCTATACAACCAAAAAGGTTCAACTCTTTACCTCTATACTATGTTGTCTGTTATGTGTGTATCCTACACACACAACAGACAAAAAAATTAAAGCTTAGATATTGAAAACGTTGCCTCCGTGGTCTAGCGGTAGTGAATGCGACTGTAGATCACGGGTTTGATTCCCGGATCACTAATTGCTTTCTAAATAGATAATTTGAACACCAATTTATAAAAGCCATTTTCTGATATAATGAGTATTTATAGGTGTTAATCAAAGTTATCTATATACCCAATTTCAACCAAATCTGTTTAGTTGTTCTTGTCAAAGGAGAATGCCATTTTTCGCCCTGTACGATAGTAGCATCGGGGCTATGATAATTATTAGTATTTTTTATAATACAAATTGCATATTTCCATTTAACACGGACTAGCTCCATGTCATAATGAAGAAAAAAAGTATTAGAAGGGACTATTTGTAGGTACATCCGATGCGCTGCCATGGTTACCTGAAGTACAATCATCAATCAATGTAGTCGTTCTTTAATTTTTTTAAAAGCATTGTTATGATATTTTTAAATCTGAATTACACGTTTGGAATTGGTTTAGAAATTGTGTGTAAAATTAATAAATGTAGACAAAAATCAGAAGTTTTGTTTTATTAAAAGCTTTTTGATCTCACAATTGATTTTGTCAATAGATTTTGTTAATAAATGTCCCTGCTTTTATAAGACTTATTTTTATTATCAATATTAGAGTTTGTTAATAGATGTCACTGCTTTTAATAGACTTTTGTCCGTGTGGTGACGGAATAAGAATACAAGTCTCACCACCCCAATCTTTCCCATGGGTGTCGTATGAGGCGACTAAGGGAAGTAAGCAATTATCATCCATTGCATGACTGGTGGTAGGGCTGGGTACTAAGTGGGAGTGCTCACTTGGTATCGGGCCCGAGCGGGTTGGTACCACCGTCTCCTGTGTGACCGGCCATGAAGCACATCGTTGCGTTTTGGCTGTAGCAGGAGATAGCCGTTTATTCTTTCGTTTCATATCGGTGAAATGAAATGGTGAGCAGCTGCTTGATAATACTCTCAGTATAGTTGAGTCCATGAGCGACAGTTACCATTTACCATCAGATGGGCCGTGGCTCATCTGCCATTACATGCAATAAAAAAAAAATATTTTTTTATTATTAATATAAGACAAACTTAAAATGTCATTCTGAATTAAAATAATAAAGTAATCTAATCTTTATTGTATATAGAAAATGAATAGCTAAAATATTTTTTGAAACACGTAAAAATTTAATAGAGCTCCGTCTAGCGTTGGTAATACGCAACTCTAGGATTATAATCCAACTGATTGAAAACTGTTACAAGAGGTAGTGAAACACCAATCTACTGTCATACGTAAACTGGTCCATTTACATTCCAGCTTCATTGTTAATCAGACAGTATTTGTAATAGTAAGATTTTCCAGCTAGTCTGCTAATACATTATAATTCTATGGGAATTAAGTAATATGTTTTAACACAACACGATGATCTAGTTTTGAAGTTTTTTCAGGGCAAACTATGTATGGACGCAGAGCAATGTCTTTTTCTAAAAAACATGTAAAAAACACTTCATATTTATAATTACAATAAGTAGGACCATGGAAGGTATCTTTATTTATGATTGTATCACCAGCTGTTAAAAAAACCTGAAATTCAAATCAAAAGCTGTCCGTCCCATTGAACCTGGTCAACGTAGTTCCATTTCTTCCTCCCCCCTTAAATCTCACAAGCGCATACAAATGTATCGGCTTACATATTTATCGCTGTGTAGCGTGCACGGGCGTGATCCTAATTCAATAACATTCAATTAAGCCCTCCCAGCAATTAGAAACCGGCTCCTGACGTGAGCTCCTTGGATTTTATAAACAGGATAAGTATTTTAAATATTTACATTAAGAATAAATTTAAACTGTGAGGGAGACTACGGGACTATCTTTTTCTATTTTTACATTAATTTATGTTAATAATAGCATTGTAACAATCTATATTGCTGTGGCACAAGCAGTTTATCCGTTAAATTTGCAAAAAATAAAATGAAATAATCGGGACAAAAATTATCCTGTCTTTTAAGTAAATTGCAACAAATCACAGATTAAAAAAAAAACTTACATCACCACGTTCACCGCCTACAAACATTACGACAGGGAATTTTCGTAAGAAAATAAAAGAGAACCCATTGTCTGTACTTTGAAGTATGTGTTAAAAATATTGGCAAATTTAGAGAATGGTAATAGAAAACTTTTGTATTTTTTTGTCTGTCTGTTTCTAAATCGATCTTACCACCGAAGGAATGTAACATAGTTCCAGTGGCCTGCCAATAAAGGCGGAGAGATGGCACACGGCGGGTTTCTTTAGTGGGTGCAGGCCCTACACTACCCTGTTCGTTGCCCCGAACGACGGGGTGTGCGGTTAGGAACATTTTTTTCCCGCCTTAACAAAAACAAAGGTAATAAGTTTCCTCACTTAAAGGCCCACGCAGGGAAGTCGCGGGCGAAAGCTAGTAAAATAATAAATTACGTTTTTATCTAAGTATCGGTAATTATTTTTGGGTTTAATTGCGCTGGTGGCAGGATTTTATAACCCAATGCGTCTATTTTCTTGAGAATTATATTAATGTGTTTCTTATGGGGGACGACAAACCAACCTATGCCTAATAGCATCAAGCATAACGGTTGATATCTTTAAGTAGCGGCTTGGCTGACACAACCGAGTTTAATAAACGACATATAATTACTCAATTTCTGGTTTTAGAATCTAGAAAATACTGGCCATGTTCAAGCAGAACGTCCATTGATACTCAAACAATTATGCTGTAAATGACAGCATTTACAGCATAATAGCGATATAATTATAAATAAATAAAGAGGTCCTGTTTAATTGCAGGATTTCTACTGATTTTGTGTTTAACAAAATAAGCAATACTTTTGCGGACTTTCACGGAGGCGACTTGGCTATGCCTTGAGTATTATCTACTATAAGAGCGGCAAGCTTGCAAATATATATTTCTAATATTATATTAATACTAAATTTTGACAACTAGTACCTATATAGATAAACATATAAGCCTGGATAATGGCCTTGTTATTTCATCAGGAACATTCTGATTTTTTTATATAGTACGGTGGCAAACAAGCATAGCCTGATAGTAAGCGGTTACCGTAGCCTAAAGACGCGAGCAACAACTGTCATTACTCGCGCGTCTTCATCTATCACCAAGTAAAGGAATATCAGCTGGATAGGAAGGACAATAAGGAGAGGATATGGAGGGGGTTTGGGCCCCCGGCGCTCTCACTCACCATACGAAACACAATAGTATGAGTACCTAACGTTGTTTCACGATGATCTTCTGTGTACTTCCCCGATTGAACCAGCCCATTAATGCTGAGATAAGCAAGGATAATTTTGGCAGATACCGCGTATTTAGTGCTCCCTCCTTGTGTGGAATATCCATAATTCTGCATTCCTAGTATATTGAGTAGCGACATCTATACAGGTAACAAATTGTGTTGTCATGTTGTCAGTAATGGAAATGTTATCTTCACGCTGCGGTCTTATGTCTCAGGCACACGCACACTGATACCTCGCTACTCAAAACCATTCTGAAAGGTCCTTTGGAAACTGCGATGGGTTTAAGATATTCCTTCAACTGGAACTGTTGGTTTACAGGTCTTAGTGGCATATGAGTAACTAGCAGACCTGGACACCCGTTGCTGTGACACACTTATAATTCGCTTAATTATTATTTATATTAAAATACCTAATAGCTGTTTCTCAAGTACTGTCTCCGGAATCCCTCTTCGGTCATAATAGTTAATTGTGTAATAAGAAAATAATCTGGATTAACCTGTTCTACTTTTTTAGTTGGAACAAGCTACGTATTAAAAAGCGTTAATATCGTATTTTAATATTTTTTTTAGCATTTGACATGCTTAGCCAGCCATAGGCGCACCATTGGGCACGGTCTCGAGGTGAGAGTGATTAGGCCATCTTCCATCACGCTTGCCCAGTAGGGGTTGGCAGATTTCACAAGCCCTTGAGAAAATCTCTCAGGCATACAGGTTTCCTCACGATGTTTTGACCGAGCAGTGATAATTTATAAACAAATACACATAATATAATTTCAAAAAGTCAGAGGTGTGTGCCCTATGAGGTCTTGACCTTGGACTGGAGATGGAACTCGGTATCACTGGCTTTACAGTCCTTGGTTTACTGCTATCAATGCTACTTCAAATATATAAAAAACAATTGTGTGTACTTATGTACACGCGTTAGAAGTTATACTTCTTATTATTCTTTATTTAAATATCACAAAAAAACTAAAATGTTGACTATAGCTTACTTCAGGGTGTCGGTTATTCGTGACGGTGTGCGCGCGCATCGTAAAAATTTACTCTCATCATTTTTCCCTAACGCGCCAAAAGAAGTATAACTTAAAAAATTAGGGTTAAAAGTCCGTCTACAATAAAAGCAGTCCAGTAATATATGTACTTAACAGTCCAGTAATATATGTACTTAACAGTCCAGTAATATATGTACTTAACAGTCCAGTAATATATGTACTTAACAGTCCAGTAATATATGTACTTAACAGTCCAGTAATATATGTACTTAACAGTCCAGTAATATATGTACTTAACAGTCCAGTAATATATGTACTTAACAGTCCAGTAATATATGTACTTAACAGTCCAGTAATATATGTACTTAACAGTCCAGTAATATATGTACTTAACAGTCCAGTAATATATGTCCTTATATGTTCATAAGGATAGAACGTATATGTGTTTCTCTTTTAATTTTTTGTATTTATGCATTACGTTTAGCACGTAAGCCTTTTTTATTTTTACTGAAATATGTTCCTAATTAATTCTATGCATATTTCTGCGTATGTTTCTCACATGAAAAGTAACAATTTTTCTTTCTTTGTTTCTAAAGAATCGCATTTAATGGCTGCGCGATGCGTCCATTTCACTTTAAAATTATATGCAAACAAAGCGTTTTTTTGTTTGTAGGAGCGTCTCGATCAACTAAGATATAAAAACATAAAAATCTTGCTTCAAAATCTCTTCAGATAACGACTAAAAATTCCACCGCAACAAAAACATGTCTCAGATTTCGACTGAATCTGTTTGCATATGAATGATAACGGGTGACATTTTACGTTCGGATGCGCAGGCGCCGATATACGCTGTAACGTATATAGGGGTCAGTGTTGCAAGCGTTACAGCTTTTTTATATAACAAGCGTACTATATGCAAGACTTGCATATAGTACGCTTGTACTACAACAACCATAACTGGTCAACCCCAGGAGTATGAATATTCCGCCGTTATCACCTGACAAATTTCAAACAGTCTTAATATAGGCGGAGAGACAGCTTAAATATAGTAGCTGAGCGCCCTCCCAAACGCTAGGTTGTGCCATAAGGTACCACTGAAGCAATATAGGTACCTAATATGATTCTGGTGGCCCGCCAATAAAGGCGAAAAGACGGCACACGGCGGGTTTCTTTAGTGGTTGAGGACCCCACACAATCCTGTTCGTTGCCCCGAGCGACGGGGTGTGCGGTTAGGAACATTTTTCCCCGTCTTAAAAAAAAAAAGGGTGTGTCATAAGGTACGTCTACTACTCTCTTACTAACTCAAAAAAGGTATAAAAATAGTGCGTAGAGAGGGTTCTCCTGCTGAGTATGAGAAGCAGATTTGAGACAGAACTCATGGCAATTCAACAGCAGCATCGACCCTTGCTTTATGTTGATATTCTTTTAAAAGGGTGGAATCAGTACGGCTCACCACCAGCAAAAGAACCTGCCCTACTCCATTAAAAGTAGTGTTTTTAGATATAATTTTAGCAGTAGCAGATACCGTTGTTAGTGGCGGTTGAAGAGGCTTGTATGCCTATACGTTACATAGTAGTCCCCCCAAAGTGACTAAGAAATACCCAATCAAATTTCCATAAAACAATGTCTGATTAATTCCCAATAATTTATGTCTGGAGAGCTCTCAGTGATAACGGGAACATTTTAATTGTGATCGTTTAAGCTCTCCGATGACCCGATACGTCGGGGTCGAGAAAAGATATTGGATATTGAGGCACCCTTTTTCGGATTAGCGGGCAGGCTTAAGTGATAAGAAATTTGAGAATTGTTTTACAAAGAATAAGTTAGACAATAAGACCTCAGGATTTCTGAAACTTTAAGCTACCTTATGGTAAGTAATAACCGTCGCTCATATAATCATTAATACTAAGAGCACAGCCGAGTGGCTGCCTACTATGACCAACTTCTCTTGGAAGGTGTAGGAACAGAGAGAAGAGATCTTCTGTAACCGAATCACATCGAGATACTTCACGGGTGTTACAAATAAGAAGGTGATAACTATCCTTTGGGATCACCAGTCAAAGTTTTGACTGGTAAACCCTTTCACCAGTGAAAACATATCAAGGAAGGAAAAAATCGTGTTAATCTTACATGAGTACAATCTATTCTGGAGGGCTTGTAAAATTTTCAAATCGCATATGGCCAGCATGGTAAACTATAGCATAAATCTCTCTCGTTGTGAGAGGCACGTGCCTGATAGTAGGCCAATATTGAATTGCGAAAATAATAACAACACCGTATGAAAGAAATCAAGATTGGTTATTCATTACTTGCTACTGACTGTAATGGAGAAACCAATGAACTCTGACCGCACAAAGAAGTGGAATGACTGATGTTCTCTTAGCTAAGAATTAGTATTAGAGAAAGCGTAATGGTTTTCTTGACCGTGCCGAATGTGGCTTCGATTCACAGGACAATTCTTCCATAAATACGAGAATCAATCCTTAGAACAGGGTCATGACTTTTTGCGCGTTGGCGGGAATGTACATTTTTTTTCGCCTTAACAAAAAAAAAAAAGGTTCATGACTTTTTATCAAAATGGCGCACGAATCGGAATAATGAAATCGGTAGATTCATGGTCTTTGCAAATGTACTTAAGTGCTCCGGATTGATAGATGGATGACCTGGATAGACGGCTGGAGTAAGTAGAGCTGTTTTGGCGTAAATTAGTAGTAGCAATTTCCAGCCGTGAATTGGTTGATTTAATTTATTAAATAACGATGAAAGATATTAGAAGCAAATAAATTCGGTTAGTCTACATCAGTGCCTAACAGATAACTACGAAGTATGACATATAACTAGTACAAACTGAGCAAAAAACTTGTTGTTATTGTATGTAATACTAAATTTTGGCGATTTTTTGTTTTAACCAAAAGAACATACGAACAATTTAGTCGAAATCCCATCGTTGTTCAATGAATTGGAAACGCAGTCCATTCAAGCGTCAGATGGAAGTTTTTATTTTTAAAAGAAACAAACAAAAAAAAAAAGCAAAAACAATGTTGCCATCCAGTTACGGAGGAATATTTACAATGAGTCGATTCTCGTTTCGTTCGATTGTCTTGATTCTCGATTTATTTTCATTCGATTCTTGTCTCCAGATCAGCGGACGGGAATGCGTGAAGTGTTCTGTGAGTTAAAATTAATGTTGGATTTATTTTGGAAGCAAATCGCTGTTACGTTGTTAAATTAAGACATCGTTTTCTCATTCGTATTAAATTTTATTTCTGGTACGTCGTCATCGTTTCATTCTTCGGGTTTATTCATGTATTAAAATCGATAACCAATATTCGTTCTTCATCATTTTGAAATGTACATGTACTTGGACCCGTTTGTTTTATTTATGTACCAGATTTCGGCGCGACATCGTTTACATGAACTTCAGAATATAAATATGTAACTACGGCACCTTAATTATCGCAAAATAGATTTCCCACGGGAACTATTCTATATTCTGGAATTAAAAGAAGCTTTTGCCCTTTTCTGGGCTCCAGACTATCTATACGTATGCAATATTCATGACGATCGTTTCAATAGTTAGGCGTGAAAGCGTAACTAACATAGAAACGCACTTTTGGATTTATAATATTAGTAAGGACTTTTTTATACTCTGTGGGTGGCAAACGAGTATACGCCTATTTGATTGTTAGCGGTTGCCGTAGCTCATAGACGCTAGTAACGCCAGAGACCTCACTCGCGCTTCGTCATCTCCATAGAAAGGGATAGAAGGAAGATAAGGAGAGGATAGGATCCCTCCTAGGATCATCCCTGATCAGAAAATAGGGACGGGAGTTTGGGCCTCCAGCGCTCACCATACGAAACACAACCGAACGGTAGGACCGTTATTTTAAGCTGATCTTCTGTGAGAGGGTGGTAATTCCCTGATCGAGCCATTCATGCTGATGGTTCTACCACTAGAAGAATTTTTAGTCATAAACCCCCTCTTTATCCTCTCTTTAATTATCCCTCCTCTACACTTTCCCTTTCCTTGGAGGTGGTGACGTGCGAGCGATGCCTCTGTTGTTGCTAGCGTCTATAGGTTACGGTAACCGTTTACAATTGCTCTGTTGTTTTTCACCTTTGTATTACTTATACAAAACATTTATTTTCAGTACGTACATACATCCATCCATCCATCCATCAGTCAGCCTTTCAACATACACTGCTGTACATAGGCCTCCCATCGAGAACGCCACATCGAGCGGTCCGGTGCCGACCGCATCCAACGCCTACCCGCGGCTTTGACTAGATCGTCGGTCCATCTGGTGGGGGGCCGCCCTACGCTGCGCCGTCTGATACGTGGTCGCCACTCGAGAACCTTTCTTCCCCAACGGTTGTCGGTTCATCGAGCGATGTGGCCTGCCCATTGCCACTTCAGCATGACAACCCGGCGGGCTATGTCGGTCACTCTCGTTCTCCTACGGATCTCCGTATTACGGATTCAATCACGTAGGCAAATACCAAGCATAGCCCGCTCCATGGCCCGCTGAGCGACTTTGATTCTTGATACGAGGCCAACATTCAGAGACCACGTCTCTGTTCCGTATGTCATCACTGGTAACACACAATGGTCGTAGACCTTCGTTTTCAGACACTGCGGAATATTGGACGAGAAGATCTTCCTAAGCTTCCCGAACGCTGCCCAGCAGAGTTGGATTCGTCGATTGAGCTCTTTCTCGAAGTTGTGCCTACCTAACTGGACTATTTGTCCCAGGTAGACAGTGGTCGACAACTTCGAGAAGCGCACTCCCGACTAGGACCGGTGCTGAAATGACATGGACATTAGACATGACTTTCGTTTTGTCCATGTTCATTTTAAGACCCGCTAGTTGGGAAACCCTGCTAAGATCATTGAGCATGGTGCCAAGGTCCTCCAGCGATTCTGCCATTACTACGATGTCGTCAGCATATCGAAGGTGAGTGATGTATTCACCATTGATGTTGATGCCGAATCCGGTACAGTCCAAGAGCTTGAAGACATCTTCCAATGCAGCGGTGAAGAGTTTCGGGGACATAACGTCTCCCTGTCTAACACCTCTCTGCAATTGGATCGGTTTCGTACTCCTGCCGTGAACACGGACTGACATGGCATGCCCATCATTAATTATAAATATTCCATAATATTCTTATTGTTATGTTAAAGTATATTTGTATAATTAAAGTAATCATTCTAAACTATATTATTGTAATTAGGTATAGATTAAAACGCGACTCTGAAGATCATCCGCGATTTACCGCCGGCCGGACGGGCCTCGTAGCGTAGTCGGTAGTGTAACCGACTTTCGTGCACGAGGTCGTGGGTTCGATTCCCACTCAGGACAAATATTTGTGTGATGAACACAGATATTTATACTACGTCTGGGTGTTTTCTATCGATTATATGTATGTATTTCCAAAAAAAAAATATATATGTATTAATATCCGTAATCTGGTACCCACAGCACAAACATTAAGTTTAGTTTGGGACCAGAGAACGTTGAGTGAAAAATGTGCGTGAATATTGATTTATTTATTTGCGTGATCTTTAGTATATATTTATGATACTTTACTACTTACTGAACTATCCAATTTTCCAGGATAAAAAAATGTTATGCGTGCTACCTTTGTACTTGCTATTATCACATTGCCCTCAATCTGTGAGAAGTGTGGATTGGCAATCCGTGGCGGGTGGTCGTTTCTCCGCCTCCTAAAATATCCATTCTATAATAACAAGGATTCTTACTAAATTATGACGATAATTTAAACGAAACATTTTATTATGATAACATTTCAAACCTAAGATTTCTGAAAATCCGTTTTAAATGCCAATAAGCTACACAGATAGTATTTGTAGTAGTAAATTTCTACGTCATCTTTTATCGTCTACCTATGGGAAGATGCCCACGTCATCCATTGAATGTATTCAAGTACATATATCAATAATTATTGTTATTGAGCTTGTTCCTAAAAAGAAAAATTCTCAGTAGCAGCCCGGAGTTTGGAAATGTGCCCGATAGACGTCAATAGGCTCGCCCCCTATTACGTGGGACTTAAACATAGCTGGCGAATCGTGGGTGTGTAAATATACCTCTGCCTACCCCTTCAGGGAATATAGGTGTGATGCTATGTTTGTTTGTTTGTTTATATCAATAATTTATTTTAAGTACAATTCAAAGCAAATGATGTGTACTTAATATTTTAGGTAAATGTGCTTATATGATTGGCTATTTACTTAAAATTTACTTTAAAAATGTTATCATAATTTAATGATATTTTCACAATTATTTGTTTTTAAAAATGAAAAAATTAAATTAAAGTAAAATTACAGTACCTACCTACTGTTTTTATAACGGACTAAAGAGTATTCTAATTAAAATATCTGTAAAATTGTCAACGAAACACATAATAAATTAATAGCGTGCCCGATGTTTTTCGTTTCCAATCTTTAAAGTATTTTAATTATTTTATACTTTTTAGTCCGTTATAAAATATATTTTTGTTTTAAGTACCTATCTAGCTCATCGGGAGTGTTAGTTTAAAATCAATTACAAAATTCCACCCGGACAGAGAGCGAGTTAACAAAAACATTGTATAAACTATTTAAAAAAAAAAGGAAAAACCGCCTTCACATGACACCCAGGAACTAAAAAGCAATAAATAATTGGTATTTACACACGATTTCCGCGCTAGACACCTACTGATGTGTTTGAAGTCGGTGCCAAGTCCAAAAGTAACAAAAACAATACATTTATAGGTACAAATTACATTAAAAACATTTTTGCCACCAGCTTCAAAAGTCAACGAAAAAATATCATCGATGTATACAAGTTGCAAGCCGTGTGGGGCTGGCTTTAGAATTGTTCCACCCCTCTCCACCCATGGGAGTCGTAAGAGCCGACTGAGGGAATACCGGAGGAGTGGGCAGCAGCAATCCCTCGAGTATTAATAACATCCACTGCGATCGCCAACCCGCCTGCCAAGCGTGGCGATTACGGCAATATCCCCCAAAAAAAATGAGCACCCAACATAAAACGGCCCCCATTCACGGCAGCTCCGCTATTCCGTGGCCTAACGGTAGCGGGCCCGGTAACGGCGGAGCAGGGGGTGCGAAGAATCTCCGGTCGCGGCAAGGCTACCAAAAACAACGACCTCTGGCCCTGGTAACGCACAACGTTCGAACACTTCGGACCGACGGGAGAATCACCGAGCTGGAAGAGGAATTGAGCAAGATCCACTGGCACTTTATAGGGTTGTCAGAAGTCCGAAGAGAGGGTGAGGGCACGACAATCCTCCAGTCCGGGAACTTGCTCTTCCACCGGGAGGGCGACCACCAGTCCCAAGGGGGTATCGGGTTTATCGTTCGCAGGTCTCTCGTAGGCAACGTGGAGAGGATTGAGAGTGTGTCGAGTAGGGTAGCGTACCTTATACTCAGAATAACCAACCGGTATTCGTTGAAGGTCATACAGGTTTACGCACCGACCTCGATACACTCCGATGACGAGGTGGAGGCCCTATATGAGGATATCTCGAAGGCCATCCACTTGTCTAAAACGTATTTTTCGGTGGTTATGGGAGAATTTAACGCGAAACTGGGCAAAAGGACAGACGATGAGCTGAAGGTGGGGCACTATGGATTTGAGCAGAGGAACCACAGGGGCCAGATGCTGGCTGATTTTCTGGAGAAGGAAGGCCTCTTTATGATGAATTCCTTCTTCAAGAAGCAGCCCCAGCGAAAATGGACCTGGATTAGCCCTGATGGTTCAGTGAAAAACGAGATTGACTTCATCCTGTCGGACAAACGACACATATTCAATGATGTCTCAGTGATCAGCAGGATTAAAACTGGGAGTGATCACCGACTAGTCAGGGGCATCTTGAATATTAGAACAAAAGTCGACTGACTTCATCAAGCGCAGGTCGCGCTTGATGAAGTCTACGCTCCGACCAACACCTGCCCAATACCAGAACCCCGAGAGCTTTCAGCTCGAACTACAAAATCGTTTCCAATGTCTAGATGAGTGTGAATCAGCAAGCGATATGAACAGCAGGTTTGTGCAAACTGTCCACGCGGTCGGGTCGACTTACTTCAAGGCTCGTCGCGTCAGTAGTACCCGTAAACTCTCGGACCATACTCTCAAACTCATGGATAGGAGAAAAGAATTGATAGTCCAGTCCTCAGCCGATTGGTCCTGCCTAAGGCGGTTAAACAGGCAGATCTCCAAGGCTGTGCGGCACGATATTCGCCAATTTAATACTACCCGTATTAAAGAGGCGATAGAGCGGAACCAAGGATCGAAAGTGTTCGCAAGAGATCTGTCTGTTGGCCAAAGTCAGTTGACTAAACTGAGGACCAACAACGGCACTGTCATTTCTTCTCGAGATGAGATCTTGGGAGAGGTCCAGCAGTTCTATGGGCAGTTGTACAGATCCCAGAGCCCTGCTGTTGGCTTGGTCCAAGACCCCAGATCCAAACTAACTCGGCACTTTACCGAAGATATGCCGGACGTCAGCCTGTACGAGATCAGAATGGCTCTCAAACAACTAAAGAACGGAAAGGCACCGGGAGACGACGGAATCACCACAGAGCTTCTGAGAGCAGGCGGAAAGCCGGTCTTAAAAGCTCTTCACAGGCTGTTCAGTTCCGTCGTTCTCGGGGGCGATGTTCCTGAGTCGTGGACTAGAAGCGTGGTGGTGCTGTTCTTCAAGAAACGTGACAGAACCCTCTTGAAGAACTATAGACCCATCTCGCTCTTGAGCCACGTCTATAAGTTGTTTTCGAGGGTCATTACAAATCGACTGACGCGCAGGCTTGACGACTTCCAGCTTCCATAACAAGCCGGTTTCCGAAAAGGCTATAGTACCATAGACCACATCCACACGCTACGCCAGATTATACAGAAAACCGAGGAGTACAATCGGCCTCTGTGTCTGGCGTTTGTGGACTATGAGAAATCCTTTGATTCGATCGAAACTTGGGCGGTGCTGCAGTCCCTTCAGCGGTGCCAAATTGACAATCGGTACATCGAAGTGCTGAAGTGCTTGTATAGAAACGCCACCATTTCAGTCCGTGTTCAGGATAGGAGTACGAAACCGATCCAACTGCAGAGAGGTGTTAGACAGGGAGACGTTATGTCCCCGAAACTCTTCACTGCTGCATTGGAAGATGTCTTCAAGCTCTTGGACTGGACCGGATTCGGCATCAACATCAATGGCGAATACTCACCTTCGATATGCCGATGACATCGTAGTCATGGCAGAATCGCTGGAGGACCTTGGCACCATGCTTGATGATCAGGGTTTCCCGACTAGTGGGTCTCAAAATGAACATGGACAAGACGAAAGTCATGTCTAATGTCCATGTCATTTCAGCACCGGTCCTAGTCGGGAGTGCGCTTCTCGAATTTGTCGACCATTATGTCTACCTGGGACAAACAGTCCAGTTAGGGAATCCAACTCGGCTGGGCAGCGTTCGGGAAGCTAAGGAAGATCTTCTCGTTCAATATTTCGCAGTGTCTGAAAAGGAAGGTCTACGACCAGTGTGTGTTACCAGTGATGACATACGGAACAGAGACGTGGTCTCTGAATGTTGGCCTCATATCAAGGCTCAAAGTCGCTCAGCGGGCCATGGAGCGGGCTATGCTTGGTATTTCCCTACGTGATCGAATCCGTAATACGGAGATCCGTAGGAGAACGAGAGTGACCGACATAGCCCGCCGGGTTTCCATGCTGAAGTGGCAATGGGCAGGCCACATCGCTCGACGAACCGATAACCGTTGGGGACGAAAGGTTGTCGAGTGGCGACCACGTATCGGACGGCGCAGCGTAGGACGGCCCCCCACTAGATGGACCGATGATCTGGTCAAAGCTGCGGGGAGCCGTTGGATGCGGTCGGCACAGGACCGCTCGTTGTGGCGTTCTCTTGGGGAGGCCTATGTCCAGCAGTGGATGTTGAAAGGCTGATGGATGGATGGATACAAGTTTTACATATCTGTTGATTTTTTAAAAACTGCTGCACCGATTTCGATAAAATTTTGCAAATCCGTCCATATATGACGGAGTTATACCGATCATACATAATAAAAATATATAAACATTCGATTTGAGATCCACCTGCTTTTTTTGAAGTCGGTTAAAAATCATAGAGTGCTTTGTAAAGAAACAGTATAGCAACAAAATACTGGAGTCAAAAGTTCCTTTTACTCTGGACATCATCCATTTTAACGACAGCACCGTAATAGAACCGGCTTGTTTTACCTTTAACATCAAAATCACGGCCAATTAGTTCTTTCTCTGAGGTAATAAGAGTTAAGATAAATGCAAAAACAATTTTGTATGTCGGTCTTTTTGATTAGCAACCTCTAGTAAAGCGGGAATTGTTTAATCTCGTAACTTCATTACTTTCTAGGCTTTAAAAATGGACGCTTAAAACAGGAATTGTTTATCTCAAAACTCATTAAGAAGGCTATTAATTCTTGTAATCTGATTCGCTTAATTTATGTCGATTTATTTGCTTGATCTGTAATTAATATCAGTAGCGAAGCTCTCTTTAGGAAGTTTATCGAATCAATGATCTTGATTATCATCTGTAACATTGATTTGTCATTTAATCTTTATTTTTATTATATCTCATACGAGTTTATACGGAAGCGACACTTCCACTGCGATAGGTGTGGTCTTTAATGTTGTCGATGAAAGGAATTCGATTACAGTTATTTATTGGGTAAACGAGATTTTAACATGAACTATTTTTATTATTTTTATTTGTTATCGTACGGCGATTTTGTTTCATTTGAATTAACAATCTATTGTAGGCCACTGGTGGATAGTCCTGTTACGGTACTGCACTTTTCTTGATTTGCAGAAATGTTTGATCCAGTCATCGCTTTGGTCTTTTGACTGACAAGGTCAGCTAGAGCTCTGATGATTCTACGGGCTATGCTGATGACGTGGTTTTCTGTAGGATATACTTGCTTCGGGTCTGTCCTTCATATAAACCCCCAGCCTCAGATTAAGAAATAAGAAATACACCGCATTGTCAAATAAAATATAAAATCACTTTTTTCAAGGTGTATGCGTGAGAATGTTGTCATCTGAATAAAATAAACAATGCCTATCATTTGGGTAATTTCTTAAAAAGTTCTATGTTTAAAATATAACATTAATATAAAGCAGGTAGATAGCATCTCACTAAGGAAAAGATGGATATGACGACGTATTTATGTACGTAACGTACGTACGTAATCGTTGGGCCGTTTGGGGTAATTCGAAATCACTACTCTGATAACACTTGTGCTTTATGTCACTTCGTTGGAGCATAGTTTTTTTTTGTATTTGGTATGTGAGCGCGTTTAATTACTAAGGCTTTACTAATTTGTTCGTAATAACCCGTCTAGCTTTTTTTCTTGGCCTTAGCCCCCAGCTCAGCTCGTTTCACGCTGAGCAACTGAGTTTTTGGACTATCCATATACTGAGTCCAACACACGGCTTGTAGGTCTTAACAGATAGGACACACAGCTTAGCTAGTGTTCCATGGAATTCACCAGTCTTACTGATCCTAAGTAAAATATAGTGCCGATTACCGATTGGAACTATAACACATGAAACCGCCCAAGGCGGTCACGGATTCGCACAAATAAACGTTTTCAAAATATCCCTATTATTGTAATACATTACAAACAAATATTTGCCCACAATCGCGGGAAATTCTTCCAATATCTGTGGCAACAAAGTAGACAGATTGTATGTATAACTGAATAAGGTGCCGTAAGCGTAACTCACCCTGTTATATTACAGACTCACGCATTTCTCTATCTTCCATGTAAACCATCTCGGGTACTGCAATTTTGTTAAGCTTGAGACGTCAGCCTCATCCACAATGATGCTGTAATTTTATATACGAGTACAGTATAGTTCTCACGGAGGTATCAAATATGTATTTGTTTAATTATATTTATGGATGATACGCGTAAAATTATCATGATCTACTTAATTATATACTTGAAGTTTCTTAAGTATTCTTTATCTTCTAATTGCCAACGGTGGCAGACGAGCAAACGGCCCACCTGATGGTAAATTGTAACCGCCGCTCATGGACTTTGGCAACACCAGGGGCACAGCCAAGCCGCCGCCTAGTAAAGTGCTCTTCTTTATTCGCTAACAGATGAGTAATCTTATATTATATCTGAGATTATCAAAGTAACTGAAGATTTACATCTCTAGATATATGTATACTAATATTATAAATGCAAAAGTGAGCATATTTGTTTATTTCGCTTTCAGTCTGTAACTACTAAACCGATCTTAATGAAATATTGTTATACATATAATTTGGATCCCAGAAAAGGATTGCGGAAAAATTAATGGTTCCCGTGGGATATATTTTTACATAGAGATAATTAATGTGCCGTAGAGCGACTATAGGAATATAGTGTGAGTACATAGTTATATTCTGAAGTCCAAGCGGACGAAGTCGCGGGCAGTATCTAGTTTTATATATTTGCAAAAAAGTCCGTAATATATCCTACTAATATTATAAAGGTGCATTCGTGAATCATGCCTTAACGACTGGTCGGATTTGGATAAAATTTGGTAGGTAGAAATGCTACAAATGAGAGGATTATCATAACACCTATATCCTTTAATCCAAAAAAAATGAAAACTTCTCGAAGGATAACTTATTTTTTGGCATATACCTAGACCAAACGACAACAATTTTTATCCCCTTAAAGATTTTAGTTGGAGTACGCATAAGCTACATTATGGATTTAAACCTTGAAGCCCATTGGAGTCGCAGGCATAAACTAGTATAATGAGAAAGAAAACACTTAGTTTTTGCATTTATGGAATTATTTTACATTCATAGACCGCCGGGTCGGCATGCTGAAGTGGCAATGGGCAGGCCACATCGCTCGACGAACCGACAACTGTTGGGGAAAAAAGGTTCGGTTCTCGAGTAGTGACCACGTATCCGACGAGCCGTTGGATGCGGTCAGCGCAGTACCTACCGTTGTTTCCCGCTGATCTTCTGTGACAGATCGAGCCGACCCATTCATACAAGCTCTACCACTATAATTATTAGGTTTTTGTAAGAAATAAATTGGACTCGAAATGACAAACATTTATAGACATTACCCAGGTATCAACTGTGGAATTTCTGTTTCAATTTCATACTATCATAATCCAGACCTTATGGAATGCTCTGTATCTAATATCTCTATAAACGTATCTATACCAGGATACAAGCATTTATTTGAGGTAAAGTTTTCAAACATTGGGTGCCTCAGGGCACTATCCTAGGTCCGTGGCTCATGCAATCATATCATCTACGAACGGCAATCAACAGTCGTTTTGTTTGCTTACCCGCCTGGAGTGCTTGGTATACGCTAAATTATCTGCAAAGATACGTTCATAGTTTAGAAACGTTACTGTAAAATTGTTTTGTTTAAATCCGAAACTAATAATAGTTTTCATCTTGTTGGATTCATAAAATAATAATAGGAATAATCACCCTTTTAGCCGTAGGTATTACTTTAAATACCGCGTCGGCGCGGAGAGGTTAAAGTAACAATATTTTGGAGCAACTAAAGTTTTTACTTTTAAATTTCTAATAATAACTAAGTATATACATTAAACACAAAGTGAAAAATGTGAAATCGAAAATAACAGTCAGGAGCAGGATTCGAACCTGCATCTTCTGGATACCGTCCAGATGCTTTACCAATTCAGCAATCCTGACAATTGCTCCTGACTGCTAATTTCGATAACACATCATACTTAACGTCTTTGGGTGACGCCTGCGCCATCTGTCGGACGTATTTTCATACATTATACCGACCAGGTAAACTTAATTTTACAATTAAGATTTTACCTAATAATGACGCAAACCCTTTAAATATTTAGATATTTTTATATATATTTTTAGCATTTGACATGCTTAGCACTATACATTAAACACAAAGTGAAAAATGTGAAATCGAAAATAACGAAACCTGCTCCTGACTGTTATTTTCGATTTCACATTTTTCACTTTGTGTTTAATGTATAGTGCTAAGCATGTCAAATGCTAAAAATATATATAAAAATATCTAAATAAGTATATACATTTTCACACTGTATTAATTTATATGGCTAAGCATGTCAAATGCTCAAAATATATATAAAAATATTAAAATAACTGTATATATAAGATTAATCGTCGCAAAGGTAGCCTGTATTCCCTGAAGGGGTAGGCAGAGGTAGAGGTGTATTACACACCCACGATTCGCCAGCTATGTTTAAGTCCCACGTAATAGGGGGCGAGCCTATTGCCGTCTACCGAGCACATTTTTAAACTTCGGGCTGCTACTGAGATTTTTTCTTAATCGTCGCAAAGATCGCTATTTAATAAATACTGGAATGAAAAACTGGGGCAACATCACCACAAATAGGGTCCCAATTGATAGTTGTCATAGCCCCGGACGTTAGAGAAGGTGTCTAGGGAACATTATATTTGCTACTAGCTGACCCAGCAAACGTTATTTTGCCAATAAAGAATATTTCTACATCGGCAGTAGAAGGTTGAAAATTTAGGGTTGTATGTATTTTTATTGCCGAATCATAAAAAAATAAAAATAAAAAAGGTTGTCCAAAAAAATTAAAAAAAAATTGGTGCCGACTGCCCACTTAAGGGCTATTTTTTAACAAAATTTCATAAGAATCGGTCTAGCCGTTTCGGAGGAGAATGGCGACAAACACTATGACACGAGAATTTTATATATTAGATATTGCAGCAACCCCCTAAAACTCAATTTCCAATACATATTCTTCTATTTTTTTTATTTCTCCCTTCCCTCACAATTGCCATTCGCTAACAAGCTCAAGTAAGTTTTGTATCGCCTCGAGTCACTTCGAAGAACCTCGAGCAACAATTATCTTAGTTTGTATGTCAGAAAAGCTGAAGCTTCCAGTTGAATGTGTGAAATGTTTGTTCACGATTTTAAGTTTTTTAAAAACATAATGAAGTGTATTAAAGGTATCGAACCTGGTCTGATGTGCGTTGATACACTTCCCAAGCTGTCGAGAAAATTTCTAAAGCGTGCAGATTTTTTCATCCCAATGTTTTCCTTAAATAAATAGTGGTAATTTTTCAACAATCGACCTTAGACAGAGCAGAGCTCAATACCACTGTGTTTGCCCACCTTGGCTGCACTATATTAAGCCATTAATCTATCAAAAGTATAATATGAAGAATAATCTAGAACTATTATAGAAAAAAGAAGAGCACCTACACACACATGTTGTCATAAACAAGCAGATTTATTGTCAGACTTACTTCGTAAATGAAGTCAAACGTTTCAGATAGAATCGTGCTTAGAACGAACGAGAAATCTTAAGATTCTCCTTATTGTGCCGCAAATTTGCCAGTAAGATGTTCATCTTTTCTTAACAGATGCAGAATCTTGATTGCTTACTAGGAAAAGAACAAACTTTTGCGAACTTGTCTCCTAGAAAGCGCCGCTGCGCTTTGTTAAAAGTTTTGTAAACTCTAAATAATGTTCAGTGACACGTATAATTTATTTGTGATGAATATATTTAAAATCATTGTCTATACTAATAATATAAAGTTTTGATTGTTTGGTTGTTCTGGATAAACTCAAAAACCTGGGCTGAAAACAGAGGGTTACTGACGACACGACTTAGGAGGGTACACGAAAGCCCAATGCTCTGTGACAAATACTAAAAACATGGTGAGAGAGATCTGGATGTTTTATACACAATTATATCCTTGTCTTTAGCATATAAATTTAGATGAATGTACTCCAAATAGTTTGAGGATTATTACCTACAATCTTGCGAATATTTTATAATTTATAATATTATAGCAGGTTTTTGAGGTTAGAACAGCAACCACAGTATCCTTGTTTTTTATTAAAAATATAAACATCATTTTGGCGTTATGAAATCATTCATCATTTGGCGAAGAAATGAATAGAAGGGATTAGGTAGAGAGTTTATTAGGAGTTGAATATAAAGAATGATATAGGGAAATTCCCTCATTGGCTGTGGTGCTTTCATTACTTTTGCGTTTAGTAAGGTGAGTGAGATAGAATCATTTAACGTTCCTTTATACAGATGTAATAATAAGTATAATAACTATAAATGAAAGAGCGTAATAATATTTTGATCTTAATTTAACATTTGACATTTAGCTACTTTAAAAAACAAATTATTTGTGAAAATGTGGCAAAAGAGAATTTTACTGCGAGCGGGATTCGAACCTCTGTCCCTTCCAATCCGGGGAATTGCTCTAGACCGCTAAGCCATCGCAGTGACCGACGGCCATACCCAATCTCCACATCACATTTGTTTTTACGGCCCACGCCACCTGTCGGATGCTTTTATATTGGAAGTATTTGGAATAATGCATGTTGTTCTTAAAGAACGTAATAACGTACAAGCCTAAGTACACACCAAAACGCGTTATTTGCACTTTAAAATTAGGATTACGTGCAGTAAAACTATCATACTATTAAAGTTTACACGTTTATCATCTATTTATCGACTTAAAATCATTTGAGTGCACCAACCATAAATATACTCATCCTATTAGCTAAACCATAATCTTAATGCCAATAATCCGCCATATTAATTCCACAAACATAAAATACAATGTTTCAATTTAAATAATGAATATTCGTCGCCATCGGCCATGTTTGATTGCAAAATATGGCCGCCATCGACATCATGGCTTAAATTACCGTCGCCTCGGGACAAAAGTTTGTTAAATAAAGGTAGGATTACGAAGATATTTATGGATTATTAATTGGGATCGTAAAAGAGGAATGACAGACCTAATAACAAACTATAACTCAATAGTCACTGTTAGACTTAGCAGTGATTGATTCGTCGTCGGTTTCGTCGATCGGTATTGATTCGGTCGTTGCTGTTATAGGTCGCTAGGACCCTAGACCTGTGGGTCTAGCCAAGTTGCATTCTATGATCGCAAACGCTAATAGAAAACTATTAAAATGTATGAAAATTTGACATCTCTAACGTTAAGTCACGTGACTTAGCGTTATAGATATTGTTAAAGACTTAGATAAATATAGGTTCTTTATCTAAGGTTATGCCGTGTGGGGCCGGCACCAAGAATAGCTCCACCCCGTCTCTTCCTATGGGAGTCATAAAAGTCGACTAAGGGATTACAGGGGGACCGGGCAGCAGCGTTCCCCTGTGTACTAAAAACATCCACTGCGATCGCCAACCCGCCTGCCAAGCGTGGCGATTATGGTAAAACCCCCATTTTGGGGAGGCCAGCAGTGGACGATGCTTTCATCGTTGATCTATGGTAAAAGATGTCAAATTCCCATACATTTAAATAGTTTTCTATTAGCGTCAGCGATCATAGAATACAACTTGGCTAGGCCCACTGGGTATAATATACCACCTAATGATAAAATCCCTAGGATCTAGAACTACAAACCTAGTAAGTTATTTTGATGTAATCTTTAACATTTAGCCAGCTTTTTTGTTATGATTGGAAAAAATGTACCAAACCGCGCACCCCGTCGTTCGTTTCGGGTCGTAGTGTGAGGGTCTCACCCACTAAATAAACCCGCCGTGTGCCGTCTCTCCGCCTGTATTGGCGGACCACTGGAACTGTGTTACATTACTATTATAGTGGTCTGACGGCGGCTTACCCTTTCAGGTACCCTCTAAACATTTAGCCAGCCTAAACTATTAAAATTGTATTTTTTTTTGTGAATTTCTGTAGTGATAGAAAAGTTAAATTAGAAAGTACTAGCCTTTGCCCGCGGGTCTGCCGCAGCCAAAAGCTAGGTTTTTTGGTTATTTCTCATGTTCATGATATAGTAGCGGCATAAAATGTATACCAGTTGTTAAGTCTAATCAAGAGCTACCAAACAAAAAAAGTTGCATCAAAATCCGTTCAGTAGTTTTTGCGTGATGCGCGAACAAACAAACTGATAAACACACAAAAAATCTAAAAAAATCTTTTGTCAGACACGCCTCTATAATAATCCAGTATTTTTTTCTTAAATATCTTAAATGTACAGACATAGCTCTGTTACAGCTTTATAATAGTATAGATGGTACATGCAAATTCACTGCTCGTTTTAGAAGCAAGCAGAGATATAGAGCAACATACCCTTTGTTTTATTAAAAATTAGAATAAAGTGCGTATATTAAATGTACACCATTTTATCTCGTTTCCATAATATTTATTGATCATTCAATGCCCCCGGCTTTTCCATTTCCATCCATCAATGTGCAATCTTTAATCTCCCCGGGTACAGTAAGCGAGACTTCATACATCATAATACACCCACACAATATTTTCACGTATAGATTTTAAACATAAAATTGTGAGTACCTTTACGGGTTTGAAACAGGGGCTTTTGGCTTACGTGGATACAATGATTTTGTATTTTAATACACGGTAGTAAAGGGTTCCATTTTTCAATCTTCCTTACAATACTTCCTTACTAAAAATTATAAATGGGAAAGTGAGTTTATTTGTTGGTTATTTCTTGACGCCGGACCTACTGAATCGATATATAGACCAGAGTACATAGGATTTTTATCCCGGAAAAATAGAGGGTTATTGTAAGATTTTAGTTTAGTATTAGATGTCGTGCCGGCTTATGAAGTAGTCGGCAGCAATTTAATGTTGATAGTTATAAATATAAATACTATATACTATTAGGTACACATTAGGTAGTTAGGCCTATAATAATAGCTGTAAGTGGCGGTATGTAAATAAATAAATAACTTATGTGCCAAATTAAAATGCACTAGCTTCTGTCCGCGACTTCGTCCGCGTGGAATAGTTTTAGAACGAATTTGGTTAGCATAAAAAAGGTCATAGTGAGCCAACCTTAAAAGATAGACATATGCTGTCATGGACTTTTTTTAAGAACTTTTAAAGGGAAACAATTCTGTCATACATGATTTTCGCGAAACTTTAACCGTTTACGCAGCGCACGCAGCGGAAGCTCTCAAAAGGAAAATAAGTGATGAAACATTCTTCATTGGTGTTCCGCTTTTTTGGTCTTAGCGTGATGTTATATAGCCTATAGCCTTCCTTGATAAAGGGGCTATCTGACACTGAAAGAATTATTCAAATCGGACCAGTAGTTTCTGAGATTAGCGTGTTCAAGCAAACAAACAAACTCTTCAGCTTTATACATATATCTATACTATTATAAAACTGTAACATAGCTATGTCTTTACATTTAAAGTATTTGAGAAAAAAAATCTGTACAGCCTATTACAGTATATAGGCGTGTCTAAACGCAAAACAATTTTTTTTAGATTTTTTGTCTGTTAGTCCGTTTGTTTGTTCGCGCATCACGCAAAACTACTGAACGGATTTTGATGCAACTTTTTTTATTTGATAGCTTTCGATTATACTTAACAACTGGTATACATTTTATACCGCTACTATACCGGGAACCTGAGATATTACCCAAAAACTAGCTTTTGGCTGCGGCGAAGCCGCGGGCAAAGGCTAGTTAGTACATATATATTTATTTATATTTCATCTTCTATCTTCCGTGAAGCACTTCAATATGTTTCGGTTGTAGAAGATAGCCGAACCTATTCCTTCCTTAACTGTGTTCCAGATATTGACGTCTTCTTAAGCGACGGTTACCACTTACCAATAGGTGGGCCTTTGTGATCGCCAACGTAAGCAATTATAAAAAATAAATGTTGTTTTTTGCTATAGGCGAATAAAAAGATCTTTTCATAATGTATTGACTGCCTCTGTGGTGCAGCGGTAGTGTGAGCGACTGCTGATCGTGAGGTCTCGGGTTCGATCTCCAGGTCGGGCAGTGTTATTGGAGGTTTTTCGTAACAAGAAAAAATCTTAGTAACAGCCCGGAGTTTGGGAATGTGCCCGGTAGACGTCAATAGGCTCGCCCCCTATTACGTGGGACTTAAACATAGCTGGCGAACCGTGGGTGTGTAATACCCCTCTGCCTATTCCTTCTGGGAATACAAGTGTGATGCTATGTTTTTTTTTATTTTTATATTGTATGTATTTATATTTTATAGTCATCATATTGTCATAATACCAGCTGCTTTTGGCAAGAGATGTTAATAATATTAAAAACATGCTTAAATTATTAAAATGTGATCCTTGTCATGAAATGAATGAATGACAGAAGTTATAAAATATTACAATTTACGTATATGTGCTCATAGCACTTGCAACTATCATTTTTAAATTTAGTTTCTTTCATTTCTATCTGGAGATTCTGTGACTAATATCTAGACAAATATGCATAACCGACTCTCTAAAGCCAATGTTCAAGGTTAATGTGAAGATTTTACTATATTTTACGTATGGAGAGTTCATGACGTTTGTACTTAGTCACACATATGGAAAACTCGCAAAAGGCCCGTTTATGATAATTAAAAAAAAAACTTTTTACACAACGCAGTAGCTTTCTTTCGATCCTTTTCATATTATTAATTTCTCACTGTACTTTATAGAACAAATTATTTGTGAATGTGAAAAAAAGAACTTTTAGTGAGAGCGGGATTCGAACCTGCGTCCCTTCCAATCCGCGGAAGTGCTCTAGACCTCTAAGCCATTGCATTGACCAACGGCCATTCCCAATCTCCACATTACATTCTCTTTTTCCACATTCACAAATAATTTGCTTTTTTTAAAGTAGCTGAGCATGTCAAGTGCTAAAATACAGAACAAAATGTTCTCACTGTATTGCTTACGTCACAGGCAAATAAAAAAAAACTAATGTTGGTCTATAAATGTAGAGTCTATAACTATGAAAATAATAAAAGGTAGTTTCGTTGCATAGGCTATATGGAAAGCCATTTTTAAGGAGTAAACGTGCTTATTTTACTGCCATATTTATAAAAGCAGCATATTTATTTAGCATTTTTATATGCATCCACCCACATAAATCGGACTGTTAATAAGCTATGACATCTGCTGGTCCACCAACGCGATCGACCATTTCATCTTCTCAACGAGATCTTCACGCTTCATTCATGTGAAGCGTACCTAAAAATGATACGCCATTACTGTAGGCCATTTATCCTAACCTAATTTTATTTGCAACGCTTGCCGTTTCGTCATCGTCTGTTTGAGATCATATTGTCTATATGATGCGTTGAAATTTCACAATCATCCAACAGCTTTGTCTTATCAACCATTTAAATGTGTGATTTTGATCATTACGAGTAGATGTCACGATAGCTTAGTTGGCATTGTCTGTTTATACAGGACGTCTCCTCCATCCAGGTTCAGAATTTTGCTGGTGACTATTTTTGATTTCACATTTTCACAATGTTCGTCATTGGCCGAGCATGTCTAGCAAGTAGGGTCATTGTGCCGGTTGGCGAACAATTGGCGGAGTTGAACAATTGTTGTTGTTCTTTGAATCCTTCAAAATGTATACTATCTAAGAATGATATAGTGTATTATTATGTTAATACGTTAAGAATATACTCTTTTTCTGAAAACGTAATGCTATTTTGCTATTCTGCACGTAGATTTGAATAAAATGAGAAAAAAAGGAAAAAGTACTGAAAATGCCAGTTTGCGAACACTTTTTTAGTTTGCGAACACTGAAGTACCCATTGGCGAACACTTAGATGAAGTGCCTACATCAAGCCCCTTCAAAATATGTATTCTATCTATCAGCCTTCTACATTCGTTATTCTTACTTATGCAAGCTGCTTGCCGAGGGTTGCTAATCTTGGATGTGGATTCAGTCGGGATGGAAGTCCACCACTGAAATAGATAGACAACACACAACAGAATGAAATAGAGCTTTTGGACAACTTTTCGGCAGCCACTAACCTCAGCCAGAAGGCACGAAAGAAGGTACATAATGCAGTGCTTGTCCCAACATTAATATAGGGAAGCGAGAGTTGGATATGCAAAAAGGAGCATGGGAGTAATATCAGTGCGTTTTAAATGCGCTTGATCACTGCAGAAAATCTGTGAAGTTAGGCTGACTGATTGCATTCGTAATGACGACGTAAGTGGGCGAGTAGGTCTGAAAGAGAGTATTGGTGTAAATATGCGAAAGAGAATGCTCCGATGGTTCGGACATGAAGAAAGAATGCCAGACGAGCGTTTGGTTAAGAAGATATGCAGTGAGAAAGTGGAAAGATGTAGTTACTGGGGGAGACCGAGACTAACCCACTTAGTCCAAATTGATCATGTATTGAAGGAAGCTGGTCTCCGAAACCGGCGAACGTTTATGAAGAGAATTGAGGAAGCGAGAGTTGTATGCAAGAATAGAGCCTTTTGGCACACAGCCTTTTGGCACAGAGCAACAGGGTTTTCTCTGGCTGGGGTAGCCAGAGAAGAGAAGCAAGGGAGATAGCGTAATGATAAGTAAAGTAACTTATATTTAATTCTTAATTATAAAAGTATTTTTTAAATTATCTTAAGTTTTGTTTCATAATAATCACATGTTCGCTTACTGAAAACACATAGTTTTCACAGCATTATCCCGATAAGCGAACACAATTTTGAAGTTAAAATTTACAAGGTTTTTTAAAGAAAGCATGTGTTCGTAAACTGAATAATACATTGTTGAACCATTTATCACATCATATTTTTGACTATTGAAGGTCTACTTTATGTACTCT
Organism: Leucoma salicis; assembly: GCA_948253155.1. Lineage (NCBI taxonomy): Eukaryota > Metazoa > Arthropoda > Insecta > Lepidoptera > Erebidae > Leucoma > Leucoma salicis. Next base: position 23,616,746 of record OX411818.1, on the reverse strand, counting down.
GAAACAAAATGAAAAAGCAAAATTCGCAACTGCATGCTGGTTGGCGAGCACTTGTTCGCCAATTGGTGTAATTGACAAACTTGCATGCCGGTTGGCGTACACCCGATTTTTATTACAAATAAGTTAATCTAATACAAAAACTCTATAAAATACCTTTTAACATTTAATATTAAATCTAACTAAATATTAAACGTTAATATAAAATAACAAAAAAAAAAAAAATTTACGATTCATCTCGAGCGCACTCGTAAATTTTTTTGACATTTTTCGCACTTCCACTCACTTTTGAGTAACAGGATATATTGAGCGGCTAATCCCCAGTTATAGATTTAGTCTTTTGCTTTAAAATCGGTGCAGTATTACCACTCAACTATCTTAAAACCGTATAAGACATATATCTAGGTATTATTTCAGCTATGAATACTATTGTCAAGATTTTTAAGTATGTAGTCGAGCAAATGTCTGGGTACACCGGACCTGTGCGCGCTACCGGCTCAATGACCCTACTGAAATATCTATATTAATATTTAAAAATACAATTGAAGCCTAACGATAATTGTCTATTGGACGACAATATAGAGTGAAATTTAAAGGACATGTCACATTTCGTTACATGAGAAGAATACAACGATACAAAGCGATAGAATTAGTGTCCCGTACACGTGCGTTATGGATTTACGCATCAGGCGCTGTGTAATTAATATTTTGTGATAATTTACGTGATTGTTTTATCATATTCGTGAATAGTTTTAAAGAAGTTTCACGTATGTAGTAAGCCGCTCATGGCAACAACTGCAACACATCTTTGTTTCTCGGATTTTGAAAAGAAGATGAAAATGATTCTCACTAGCACTTGACATGCTCAGCTATTTTAAATAACAAATAATTTGATATTTACGATTCTCACTCGTTTGCGTTCGATAACAAATAAACTTTCACCTGGTACTAAGGCCTACCATTACTCTCTACTACTCTGTACTGCAAACGTAGGGACCTTTATAATAAGCACTACAATGGAAAAAAAAAACACTCTCTCTAGTAGAGTTTTATTAGATTCCTCGGCTATTATTTACCACCCACTAAACCTGACATAGCTAATACCAAAAGTAGTATTTTTTTCTTTTTAAACAATGGCTCTTTTTTTGAGTTTCGAATCGAATTCGGTTTAAGTATTTGCCAATAATAACTTTTAAAGATTCGCGAATTGTACACATATTTAAAGTAGCATAAACGGGTCTTTTTTCGCGTATAAAATAGGTGAAATTATTAACTACCTTTTACCCTTATACCGATTTTTAGGTGAAGAGAATTAAGGTGGTTCAGATATTGCTCCACTTGAGGCATTCCTCCGGATATGATGCAGAAGATATCGTCTACGTACCGCTTCCAAAACCTTACTTTAAAAGGCCCAGTTCTTAGTGCCCATTCTTCAAAATACTCCATCCAGATATTAGCCATAACAGGTGCCAATGGGCTGCCCATTGCAACGCCATCGATCTGTAGGTAGTATTGGTTCTGGTATAAGAGGTAGTTACCCTCTATGCATGATTTTAGCAGAGCAACATAGTGTCCTGACATACCATTTTCCCTCAGTTTTTGTTCGATCAGATGTATACAATCTTGCACTGGAATATTGGTGAAAAGAGACTCAACATCATAGCTGACCATTATGTCCTCAGCTTCCAGTTTAAAATTGCCGATCGTGGCTACAAAATGACGTCATTTTCCAATGATTATGATGAATCCAGTGATTAATAAGTGCAAACTACCTAATATATCTTCACATTCGTCTCGCGATATAGTGAGTGTTGTGTGTCGGACAAACATCGGTGTAGATCAATCTACCCTACAAACTGTCGAGGAAAAATAAAGTAGCTCGCCTCTCCAGTTGTCCCGTGACCACGGCTGCTGCAACGCAGTTGAAACGTCGGGTAAAAGGTAGTTAATAATTTCACCTATTTTATACGCGAAAAAAGACCCGTTTATGCTACTTTAAATATTTGCCAATAACTTAAGAATTTAGGGTAGTTCAATAATATTTTACACAAGATATGTTACGTTCATAGGTTCATAGTAAATGACGTTTAAAATCTGTTCCCTCATTACTATTACTTACGCGCACTATTATCGCGTACACTGTTGACAAGTTGCACTAATGAACAGTACAAAAGACAAAACCATATAAGTGAAAGAGATAGCTCTATCATTTCAATTGTCAATTGTATTAGTTCAATTGTCGTCTTGGAGGCATAGATTATAATTTTTTGTGACCAGCCAACAGAGCCGGCTTTTTCGGAGGTAGGTAAATGAAATACGATAAAATAGTTATAGATATGGTATGAATCCTGCTTTTATTCAGTATATTAAGTATTAAAACAAGTTTCATTTGTTACAAATATTGGAATTATTTATATTCTTAGTTAAGTTTAATAAATGTAAGAATAATATTATTGAATGGATAGTTCAGGAGGAGAGCCACTCACCCACGGACTGTGAATCCCGGTTATCTTTGGACACACGCAATAACCTAAAATTGCCAACCCACACTCTCACAGATAGAGGAGAATGTGATAATAGCAGAGTAGCATGCACGATAATGACAAAAAATCTCACCAATGCAATACAACCATGTGACACGGCATGACTCTCAGAACCCCAACGTTGCAATATTCTGCAAAAATTCGAATACAAATTCGACACATGTTTTGCCTTTATACGAGGCATTCTCAGGACCACTCGGCAAGAAATGAGCAATTAATTACATAATTATCTTAAATGCAAGAATATAAAAAAAGAACAAAAAGGTAGACCTTTCTAAAATAAAACTACTTTGGATTTTGTACTATTCCGACGTTTAGAATACTTTACAAGCATTCATGATCACAGGTGAAATGAGAATTTGGACGTCCTATAGTCTATCAATTGATGATAATTGTTATACTTAAATAATTTATATTGTAAGATTTAACAATTAAACTCCTTCGAAAAGATTTAATTTATTTCTTTTAACTAAATATATCTATCAGTAGCTTTGAAGTGATCAATACATATTCTGCTGCTTTTTGAAAGCAACCAGTCGATTTCATGTCTTTGTAGACGAACAATTGCGATCCACTCTTGCAGTCGGACTTCATTGTTAGGAAACCTTAACAAAGAAAAACCGTATTAATATATAATTTTATTCGCTGGTTGGTGGCTTTCGTCTACCATTAACATTTACCACCAGCATGTTTGCTATTATTTTATTTTTAAATAGTGATCTGTTATATAAACAAATTATTATAAAATTCCAAAATGAAAAACTGAACTAGAGGCAATTTTGTGACTTTACTGCATGTTTCGCCTCTGTACTAATAATCTATGCCCACAGTGCAGGCGTTCTAATTGCTCTTGTGAAAAAGAATGTCTTATTGACAGCCATTTATAAAAATATTACAAAAATATTTTTTTTGAAATGTGCCAATAGTTATATAATTTTGTATATATACTTACATGTGATAGGAAATCCCTAGTATTTTATTAACTTTGGTATCGTGATTTTTTGTGGCATATTTATTATTTTTGTTACTCAATGCACATGACAGCTCATGAGTTTACGTGTCGCCTGCTCATATATATATATATATTTCTTCTTCAAAAGTAAGTTACGTCACAGACGAAGTCAAAGTCATGCCTCAGTAAAATGGTGGCGAGTTTACCAAAAGCTTCTATGGAGTTTTGGAGGCAACATCAAAAAACACGTTACGTTGCATTACGTCACTTATTTATTATTATTTATTACCACTTAACACTCATGCTCATAAAAACAAATAGTTAACTAGCAGATTTAAAAAAGTGGCTCATGAGTTTCTTGCCGGGTTCTTCTCATGAAAAGCCTTACTACGGAATCCGGCCGCTTGTGGCGATTGTAATCGCGACATTGTGGATGCACTTGCCTCAAGCGATCGTGTTAGTTATTAGTAAGTAACTTTGACGATTTTAAGTGCTATTATAATAAGCCTATAAAATAAGGTTTTTTTTTTAATTTTGAGCAAAAGCCGCCACTTTTACACATTAATACTTGAAATGACACCAAGTATTGGAAAATAATGTAGAGCGACGACATAATTTTTGCATGTTCCCGCCAAAAAATGCAACACAAGTTCTGCCGCGGATATATGTCAAAAATAACCATAGAGCACACAGAAGGACAAAATTGGTCAATTTTACCACCTGTTAAATACTATCTTTTTTTTTATTTACAGTTTTTTTTTCTATAGGTGCTTTGATTGTGATCATGTCACAGACAAGAAACATACTCAGATACTCACCTACGGCGAGGTCACGGATCTCCAAAGTAATAACCTAATTTTGAATTTCTTCTTTGGGCGGGCTATTTCCTAATTTTATTCAATAAAGCAGAAATGAAATATCCCGTAATATTTTTTTCTTATCTCATGCCAGCAACCATTTAACACGACAGCTCAAATTACGCGACGCGCCTGCATACATTAATTAATGAGCGCATTGCGCGCGCATTTTATTTATCGTTCGGATATTAGTCCGAAGCAAAGGAACCTGTGTCTCATAATTCCTCGACTTTTTAGTCATTTTTCATTTTTTTTTTATTACATGTAGTGAGATTGTCTTTACCTTTTTAAATGTGTATTAGAGTACTTATAAAGGTTGACAATGAATCAAATTAATGATTTAGTTTTAGGCTACAGTTGAAGGCAACGAAGGAACATTGTACATATAGGTAGGTACATTTAAAAAAAACATTCTTAATTTTTAAGTTAAATCTAGTCTTTAAAATACCAACAAGTTATTTGTGAATATGGAAAAAAAGAAGTTTAATGCGAGCGGCCGTGCAACGGGAAATACAGATCAAAATGTTTAAAAAATCTCGCCATCAAATAGTATGAATTTTAATAACAAAATTAAACTTACTATTAATGCATGTTAATTCATCCGATAGGTGGCGTGGGTCGTAAAGACAAATGTGATGTGGAGATTGGGAATGGCCATTGGTCAGTGCGATGGCTTAGCGGTCTAGAGCACTTCCCCGGATTGGAAGGACACATATAATTTGTTCTTTAAAGTAGGTGAGCACGTCAAGTGCTAAAATACAGATCAAAAGCTCAAACTCTTATAATAGTAGCAATATTATTATGGTTCAGAACTACCTAAAATGTCTTGTTTTGAAATCTCATTTGGGCGGCGATCAGCGGTGATCTTCACTTCTCTCTGTGTCAGATTTACTGTTGACAGATACAATCAATTAAACTTGAAAAACATATATATTATTTATGTATTTTTTAATTGTTTCAGGTATGTACGAGTCGAAAAGAGTATTGCAGTTTATTTACGCGCCTTTTTTTTTTGCAAGGTTTTGTATGCCGCTTTTAATGCTCGTATTTATATCCCCAAATCATTCCTCGGGCTACTTATGCTTTTATAAAGGGTGTCCTTTAGACACTGAATAGCACTTCACTGAATTATAAGGAAAACAACTCAATAAATGGTGTCCCAAATCAAAAATCCTAACCAAACAAAACCCTTTTCAATTTCCGCCAAAAAAATTCGTTTCATTACACGCAACTTTTTTGATTTCCTGAAGTCAACCTTTAAGTGAATTTGAGTGGGTATGAACTTTGACTGAATTCTCGTAGTTTTCTGTTCAAGTTGCTAAAAAAACGTCAACTTTTATCTTTTTTAATTTACGAATGCTTAGTTTTGTTGGCATTTCGTTGTTGTTATGCTGTTTAAACTGCGGAATGATGTTAGGATATGAAGCGACGGACAGCAATCGAGTAAATCTCTCATCTTTAAAATGTTGCATTTGTAGATATGAGTATATATTAAGTTGAAATTTAATTACCTTACCTACTGTTTTGCGGTTTTATTACATTCGCAACGAAACTTCGTAGAATGAAGTTTTGACCGGTACGTAAACGAAATGGAACGAATGGGAGCAAGACGGAATGAAACAATGAACTACCGGTTTGTAACTTAGGGCCCCACATATTACAGTGCAGAATACTTACTTGAATTAAATTTACTACTACACACAATGTATTACAATACATACAATGTATTCCAGTCAAGTGCTAGCGAATAATATGTAAAAAAACAAAATGGCTTACATATTTACACGTCATCAAAACTGCTACGACAAGAATTAATGAAGCAATTAATTTTAAGTCTATTTTAATAAAAGCTGTCTCGACAAATCTTGACAGAAGTGAAAAGTCTTGATCAACTTAACAAATTGTCCACAATTTATTCCTGAGTAAAAAAAAATACTTACTTTGGAAAATCCAAAAGTGCACGCCTCATAATCTTCATTTTTCACAATAAAATTGATAATTTGATAAGTAACCAATAATGTATTGGTCTTACTAAGTAGTTTTCAATAAATCACATAGCGCTAATTTCAAAAACCACTAATGAGTTTCTCATGCCATCTAGCGCTAATTTTAAGAAGTATTAATATATTGGTCTAAAGAAGTAGTTCTCACGAAATAAGGTATAGCCGGTATGGCGTTGGTTTTAGTGTCAGTCACTGTGACATGGAGTCGAGCGTAAATATAACTATTTTTTTTTAATAACTATTTTTTTTGTTTATGTAATAACAATTAAACCACATCGAATCAGACCGTGAAAAGTAATAGGGCTTTATTCGTAGTTATACTCAAGCTAAAAAGAAAGAAAAAAGACTCGATTAGTAAAGTAGGTATTTCGGTCATTATCGTGTTAACATACCTACAACAAACGGACGTCCAATCCAGAACTTTTTTAAAATGTTTTTTAACTAGTTTAAATAACAAAAATTAAGACACATTGGCCATGTGGGGCCGGCTTTAGAATTGTCCCACCCCTCTCTACCCATGGGAGTCGTAAGAGCCGATTGACGGAATACCGGGGGAGTGGGCAGCAGCACTCCTTCGATTATTAACACCATCCACTGCGATCGCCAACCCGCCTGCCAAGCGTGGCGATTACGGCACTTTCCCCCATTCATGGGGAGGCCTATGTCCAGCAGTGGACTTTAAAAGGCTGATGGATGGATGAAGGCAGTAAAAGGCTGTTCTTATCTTCGCATTTTTCTCCTTGACAGTTATAATCTCTTCTCCGCTGTGAATATTTTCTTACTTGCCTTTATTTTGGAAATACAAATCTGCTAGAAGATATTGCAAAATTTATATCAGGGTATTTGTCGAACATAAATTCTACTTGGTAGTGAAAAGTGCCGTGTGGGGCCGGCTTTAGAATTGTCCCACCCCTCTCTACCCACGGGAGTCGTAAGAGCCGACTGAGGGACACCGAGAGAGTGGGCAGCAGCACTCCCTCGAGTATTAACAACATCCACTGCGATCGCCAACCCGCCTGCTAAGCGTGGCGATTACGGCATTATCCTCCATGACGGGACCGCTCGTTGTGGCGTCCTCTTGGCTCCCCAGGCCTAAGTCCAGCAGTGGACGGTGAAAGGCTGATGGATGGTAGTGAAATCATCGTCATGACACCTATATATATAAAACCATGTTTGACTCGGAAATGCCTATAAATTCTAAAGACAAATTTGGATATATAATAAAGCTAGATTTTGCACGCTTCATAAGCGAAGCGTTGAGGTGTGTTCTACTCTCGGTTGACACGGCACAGCTGTTTTTTTCAAACTTAAAATATCTCTATTTATCATATATTGCACTTGTAAAATAATATCTACACACACATATAAAGAACAAACACTATTTTTAACATTCATGATATTTTTGATGCCATTTTTGTTATTGAAACTAGTTAAAAAACTGTTTAAAAAAATCTGGCTTGGACGGCCGTGAGTTGTAGGTAATGTATGTTAACACGATAACGACCAAAATACTTAATTAATCGAGTCTTTTTTTTTCGTTTACGAATAATTATGACTAGGAATAGAGCCCTATTACTTTTCACGTTCTGATTCGATGTGGTTTAATTGTTATTAAATAAACAAAAAAATACTGAATATTTACGGCATTTACGCTCGACGCGACACTAAAACCAGTGCCTTTCATGAGAACTACCGTCGCATAGCCAATAGCCACCGGTGGTTTTACTATCGTCAACAGAACGCCGTTCGCCCGGCCGGTACATTGTTTTTTGTTAAAAGAAAGTTCTTACCTTTGCTTGACGAACTGATGATATTTGTCAAGTATAATAACTATTTTATCCATATTAATAATTAAAAACACTAAACACACGTAAATAATAACACACCAACGTTATAAAACACGAATAAAACATATTTTACATTCCACAATTTTTTTTGCGTGGCCTTGGCGTCACGGTGTTTTCACTTAGAACCACAGACTCTTAGAACAAAGTATAAAATTATAAGGCAACCAAGTTAGGAAGATAAATGGTTTAGAGATTTCTTGTTGAACTCATTGATTTTTAAATAAGTCGTATAATATTGTCCAAAGTTGCAATTTTCTATTGATAGATGTCGCTGTTTTAAAGTAAAAGAGATATTGTCAAATGCAGCCCTAGATGTCGCAAGTGGCAATTTTAGATGTATTCAGTTGCTGTTGTACATATAGAACCACAATATTGCTTTTTTTGTAAGGAAACTAGCGATGTCTTTTTGTTTTCATAATTTGTTTTTGTTTACAGTTTAATAAATTATTCAATTTTACATGTTTATATATATTATATGCACTTATGCAGGTATATATGTAAACTCATGGATTGTTGTTCTTACTAATTGCCAGATGGCGCCTTGCAAAATGACAGAGGTAGAACAATATAGAAGTACTTCTTAAAATTAGCACTAGATGGCGTAAAAGACATGAAACCCACATTAGTACTTTTTGAAATTAGCGCTATCTATGTGATTTATTGAAAACTACTTAGTAAGACCAATACATTATTAGTTACTTATCAAATAATCAATTTTATTGTGAAAAATGAAGATTATGAGGCGTGCAGTTTTGGATTTTCCAAAGTATTTATTAATGCAGAAATTGTTATTTCAACGTAAAATATGTCACAAATCCAATAGAAATCATAAGCAACGATTGTGAGAACTGCTTTTATACACGAACGTGCAAAACCACCGATGTTGCCAGTCTTGAAATATCTTTTCTTTTTTTTTATCCATCCATCCATCCATCAGCCTTTCGACGTCCGCTGCTGGACATAGGCCTCCCCAAAGGGGATTGTGCCATAATCGCCACGCTTGGCAGGCGGGTTGGCGATCGCAGTGGATGTTATTAATACTCGAGGGAATGCTGCTGCCCACTCCCCGGGTAAGTATTCCCTCAGCCGGCTCTTACGACTCCCATGGGTGGAGAGGGGTGGGAAAATTCTAAAGCCGGCCCCACACGGCAATCGGTGGCTTTTTATACTACACTAGATTACCGTAGCCTATAGACGCTAGCAACACCAAAGGAATCACTTACGCATTGCCAACTCCAAGGAAATAAGGGATTAAGGAGGGATTGAAGAGGTGGATGTTAGCTAGTTCTATTCCGATCCCAGTGTAATAGTGGATAATTTTGATATGCCGTGGCTTGGCTATACCTTAAATAATGCTAATACCATGAGCTATTACTTACCATCAAGTAACATGGCTCATCTTCCATTGCTAGAATTCAAAAATACAGATACAGGATTACTAAAACAAATTGTTTAACAAGACAATTATACTAAGTGCTTGGAGCGTTATTATTTCAAAGCAAACTTCGTTTTCGTAATCTGAGTACATAACAAGACAAACGAATAGAATTTATGATGCATTTTACCGCCAAAATCGGGCGCGACAAAATGGCGGCTGTGCCATTTGGCGGGAACTTACAACATAGTCTTATCGTCATCTCGAATGGCGAATGGGAAGCAAATGACTACATTAAGGTGAATTACCGCTTCGTTGAGATTTTCTTTTGTGATTTAAATTCCAAAAATATGTTTACCATTTGTATGTAGTTGTTTTATTCCTTTACTAGCTGTGCCTAGTGACTTCTCCTGCTATTAAATAAAAACAAAACGTTTTTATACAACCCGAGGGTAATTGGTTGTCGCAGCCATACTCACTGATAGTGGTATTAAAAAAAATATTTTTTTATATTTAAACTGAGAGCTTCAACAATTAGCGTGCTTATACAAAAAACCTTTCAGCTTTGTTAGGTGAATGATAAAAAAAGAATAGTAGTTAAAGTAATAAAAAAAATACTTTGGAAAATCCAAAAGTGCACGCCTCATTATCTTCATTTTTCACAATAAAATTGTTTATTTGATAAGTAACTAATACTCGTAATGTATTGGTCTTACTAAGTAGTTTTCAATAAATCACATAGATAGCGCTAATTTCAAACAGTACCTTCTCATGTCTTATACGCCATCTAGCGCTAATTTTAAGAAGTACTTCTACATTGGTCTATAGCAAGTTCACACGAAATAAGGATAGCACTGATTTTAGTGTCGCGTTGAGCGTAAATATTCGCTATTTTTTTGTTTTATCCATCCATCCATCAGCCTTTCAACGTCCACTGCTAGACATAGGCCTCCCCAAGAGAACGCCACAACGAGCGGTCCTGTGCTGACCGCATCCAACGGCTCCCCGCGGCTTTGACCAGATCGTCGGTCCACCTTGTGGGGGGCCGTCCTACGCTACCCCGTCCGATACGTGGTCGCCACTTTAGAACCTTTCTTCCCCAACGGTTGTCGGTTCGTCGAGCGATGTGGCCTGCCCATTGCCACTTCAGCATGGCCACCCGGCGGGCAATGTCGGTCACTCTCGTTCTCCTACGGATCTCCGTATTACGGATTCGATCACGTAGGGAAATACCAAACATAGCCCGCTCCATGGCCCGCTGAGCGACTTTGAGCCTTGAAACGAAGTCAACATTCAGAGACCACGTCTCTGTTCCGTATGTCATCACTGGCAACACACACTGGTCGTTTTTTGTTTATTTAATAACAATTAAACCACATCGAATCAGACCTTGAAAAGTGATAGGGCTCTATTCGTAATCATAATAATTCGTAAACGAAAAAAAAGACTCGATTAGTAAAGTATTTTGGTCGTTATTGTGTTAACATACATTACCTACAACAAACGGACGTCCAAGACACAACTTTTTCAAACAGTTTTTTAACTAGTTTAAATAACAAAAATGGCATCAAAAATATCATGAGTGTTAAAAATAGTGTTTTTTCTTGATATGTTGTGTATATATTATTTTACAAGTGCAATATATTATGATAAATAGAGACATTTTTAGTTTGAAAAATCAGTTGTTGTAAGTGAAACGAGAGCAATGCCCACCTCAACGCTTCGCTTATGAGGCGTGCAATAGTAGTTAAAGTAATAGTAGTTAAAAAAAGAAAGTTCTGGTACCTTCAAGGAATGTTCTAGGTCTCCAAGAAAACTAAAAAAATAAGGCTAGCCTTATCCTTACCTCCACGACCCATAACGGGACAACTGGCGACCTTAGAACAAGACGCTGTTTTTATTCCGAACAGACAACCTGTAACAACTGCCAGGGACCCACTGCGTCACGTGCCTTCCGAAGCACGGAGGCTTGTCCTTAGGCCTTTAGTACTTTCATGGTGAACAGCGGCTTGCCTGTGCACCTGGTATTTACTAAGTCCATGAGCCGTGGCTTCCATTTACCATCATATCATGCTATCGTAAGCCCTAAAATGCTCAATGTGACTGGGATTATTCCTGTGCCGACATATAAAAATAAAAATAAAGCATTTTTTTTTACTAAAGAAAATAAGCGACAAAGGCTCTACATTCAGACACCGCAGGCAAGTGAGAGTATTACATTTAAAATGTTTTATCTTTAAAATAAAATCCATGTTCCGCCGCAGGGCACCCGCCATTTAAGTGCAGTGTTCCTTTGTAACCTTTAAAAGCTAGTAATAGATATACTTCATTTTAAATTATACGAAGCGTAAACAAGATCAATCGATAAATACCAAAATAGACAAAGAAATTGCAGTTTTAAATGTTTAGATATTTTTTTTTATATATATTTTTAGCATTTGACATGCTTAGCACTATACATTAAACACAAAGTGAAAAATGTGAAATCGAAAATAACAGTCAGGAGCAGGATTTGAACCTGCATCTTCTGGATACCGTCCAGATGCTTTACCAATTCAGCCATCCTGACAATTGCTCCTGACTGCTAATTTCGATAACACATCATACTTAACGTCTTTGGGTGACGCCTGCGCCATCTGTCGGGAGTATTTTCATACATTATACCGACCAGGTAAACTTAATTTTACAATTAAGATTTTACCTAATAATGACGCAAACCCTTTAAATATTTAGATATGTTTTTTATATATATTTTTAGCATTTGACATGCTTAGCACTATACATTAAACACAAAGTGAAAAATGTGAAATCGAAAATAATAAAAAAATATCTAAATATTTAAAGGGTTTGCGTCATTATTAGGTAAAATCTTAATTGTAAAATTAAGTTTACCTGGTCGGTATAATGTATGAAAATACTCCCGACAGATGGCGCAGGCGTCACCCAAAGACGTTAAGTATGATGTGTTATCGAAATTAGCAGTCAGGAGCAATTGTCAGGATGTCTGAATTGGTAAAGCATCTGGACGGTATCCAGAAGATGCAGGTTCAAATCCTGCTCCTGACTGTTATTTTCGATTTCACATTTTTCACTTTGTGTTTAATGTATAGTGCTAAGCATATCAAATGCTAAAAATATATATAAAAAAAATATCTAAATATTTAAAGGGTTTGCGTCATTATTAGGTAAAATCTTAATTGTAAAATTAAGTTTACCTGGTCGGTATAATGTATGAAAATACTCCCGACAGATGGCGCAGACGTCACCCAAAGACGTTAAGTATGATGTGTTATCGAAATTAGCAGTCAGGAGCAATTGTCAGGATGGCTGAATTGGTAAAGCATCTGGACGGTATCCAGAAGATGCAGGTTCAAATCCTGCTCCTGACTGTTATTTTCGATTTCACATTTTTCACTTTGTGTTTAATGTTTTAAATGTTGTTTGTGGTGATAGCAAAAAAAAGTGGTTGGAAATAACTGCACAGGGGCTTAAATATCGGCCTCCTGCGCGGGTGTTGTGGGTTCGATTCCCACACAGGACAACTCTTTGTGTGATCTACAAATGGTTGTTCTGAGTTTGGGTGTACTTTGTGTCCGTGAAAGTGTATGTATGTAAAGTCCCTTGCTATACAAGGATTATTCCTTAGGGAGTAGTAGTCATTTAAAAAAATGAAACTGAGCCAACCTGATGGTAAGTGGTTATTGCTGCTCAAAGTCATAACATCGAAACACTATCGCTATCTACAATAACAATATGAACTAAACTGGAAGTCAGTCTGGCCGTGTGGGGCCGGCTTTAGAATTGTCCCACCCCTCTCTACCCACGGGAGTCATAAGAGCCGACTGAGGGAATACCAGGGGAGTGGGCAGCAGTACTCCCTCGAGTATTAATAACATCCACTGCGATCGTCAACCCGCCTGTCAAGCGTGACGATTACGGCATTATCCCCCATGACGGGACCGCTCGTTGTGGCGTTCTCTTGGGGAGGCCTATGTCCAGCAGTGGACGTTGAAAGGCTGATGGATGGATGGATGGAAGTCAGAAGGTAGTGCAATCTGCGATCGGTCAATCCAAACAAATCATGGACCAATCGTCCATTGACCCGCCATTATTATATACAGCGTTATAAATACCTTTAAGTATTATATTACGTAAATACACCATAACAATGAAAATATAAATTTGAATGCCCGTGAATAAATTATTTGTTATTGTTATGTAATATAAGAATCAATAACAGTTAGATTAAATCTTGAATATGGCACGTTTGCGCTCAAAACATTGAACTAAAAACACCAGTCACATTACAATCTATAATTATTAATGATTATAGCGGTAAACTTTGTTTGTTTGTAGACGGTAATCTCTGGAATTACTAAACTGATTCTAAAACAGTTGCGATCTGTATTTTAACACTTGACATGCTCAGCTACTTTAAAGAACAAATTATATCTGAAAGTAGAAACAGAAAGCTTTACTGCGAGTGGGAAACGAACCTGCGGCCCATCCAATCTGGGTATTCTCGCGCACTAAACAAGCCGCCGTGCGCCGTAACGTCCCCGTACTCAGCTCAAACCATGATAAGTACATATACATTCGGGTCCAACTCCTGAGATCTTATTATATCCATTAACTCACGAGGTTCTTTCAATAAAAGAAAACTAAGCCAACTGTGTACGAATTTATCCGCAACCACCGAGTAAAGGCGCATGGCAGGATATTCAGTGATGGGCCCCAAAATACCACAGTCAATAAAGGAGGAATGTTGGCTTTATATATTTAAATGGGGTTAATATTATCTATCCAAATAAACGGAAATCGAGAACATTCTCCAGCTAAATTTGGTTAAAGCCGGTAATTTGTCAAGATTAGCGTGGACGTGATAAATTATTACTGACAGGCGACTCATCGCTAATTTAACAACGAAAGAAAGTCAGTGCTCACTGTGGCACCTTTTGTAATGCGTTGCGAAGACGCGGTAAATAAGGGCTTTATTTTTATTAGGTTTATTAATTACTAAATTCAGAGCGACTTCGTCCACATAGACTTTAGAATATAAATACTTCACTTTACGGTGCAATTATTCTTATTCAATAATAGCTAGTACCTCGGGAATCATTATTTTCTTTCCTATGTTGTTTATTGGGTTTCTTCTTGGGGACTTTTCATGATGATTTGTTAGGTAGTTACGCCGCGAAATCGTAACAAAGAAAAAAACTCTCTTTCGCATTTATAATGTTAGTAAGTAGTAATACTGGCCTTTGCGGCTCCGCTGCAGCTAAAAGTTAGTTTTTAGGTTATATCCTAGGTTACCGATATAGTAGCAAAATAAAATCTATACCAGTTTCAAGTCTAATGAAGAGTTATTAAACAAAAAAGTTTTATTAAAATCCGTTCAGTAGTTTTTGCGTGATATCCAAACAAAGGAGCAGATCAACAGACAAACAAATATTAAATATAAAACATTTTTTTTTGCGGTCTGTTGTGACGTAGATATCCTCTGTGCATGGCCTTTGCTAATGAAAATAAAGGAAGGGCTTGTCAATTTAACCCTCCCAGTGAAAGTATACCAACGGGGGCCGATGCGTAGGCGTCATCGGAGCAGCGTACCCGCCAGTATCCCTACCGTTGTGGTTTTAATCGGTAGGCCCTTAAGAGAGAGTCCGGCATAACCTCTCTTGCATGCTCTTGCGTAGAGGCATGTGTAATGCATTTCTCTAAGAACAAAACGGCATTTTTTTTGAAGACAACGCTAGATTAATCTCCGTATTACCGGGGACTTTACAAACATACAATTTCTCGGATACAAAGTACACTCAATATCGAAATAACCAAAAATAAATTATTGTCCTGAGTGGGAGTTGAACCATACAGGAATTGGAGGTCGCTAAGTCGCTATCTACTCCTCCATTGTGTCATATTATTTAATTTTAGGTCAATGTGTGCTTTGTGGGCATTAAATAGTTTTTTCTTAATTTTGCTTACAGATGAATAGCAATCAAAACAAAATTGTGATTTTAATGTGCATAGTTTCTATAAAACCTTAAGCCAGAAGGCCTAAACTTGAAGCCTTTAACCAGAAGTTCTGGACAGGTATTTTCAGTGGAAAATTTATAATTTTTCTGAATTCTATGGTCTCAGAAGTTCGAAACAATAGGTCAGTGACCGAAGAACAGTTTACGACGATTTCGTGCTGTAAAGATTACATTGCAGCATTAGTCGCGGTTATTAAACGACGTTGCTGTGCTAATATTTCAATGGGTGATTACACGGAGTAATTATCTAGTAGTTTTACGACGAGCTGACGGTTCCATAGAGAAACACATTTTTTTATGATATTTTGACATGACTCGTGTTTTGTTAACGGTGGTAGACTAGCCAGTTGTCCCCTTAGTTGGGTGGTGAAGGTCAGAGAGGCAGTCGTTCTGTATTAATTCTGATGGATCAGTTAATCCCGAACAGATGGGAAGCAAACCCCAACGAAGTTTGTTGTGAGGCTTTATAGGGAGATGGAAATGATGGTGCTAGATTAGCCACGGATGATTCCTTTCGCGGCCACCATTTATTTTCGCAGATGGAAGATTATTGAAAGGTAGCTATCTACCACTGCAACTAAAACACAATGAGGTGTTTCGTAGTTGGCTACAAGGCAGATGGGGAACCCGCTTGGGACCGATAACAGGTGACTATGTAGGTACTCTCACTTGGTATCCGACCCTACTACCACTAATGTAGTGGGCAAAGGTAATTTCATTAATATTAGTTTTCAGCTGTTATTTTAAAAAATGGACTTAAAAAATAAATACGGTATTAATTATTCATAAGTCTTGTTGTATAATGTCTCCGCATTGTATTTTTTTAATATTTAAAAATTAATTAAAATATAACAAAATCAGGATTAAATCACAGAAACACAAATAAATTATATTTTAGCAAGTTAATACGTAATTATGGTGTACTATAAAATTTAGTTGGTTAAAGTATATTATATTTTTAAAATGGCGGCATTGCTCCCACTGTTTCAGTGTTCAGAAATAATCAGGAACCATATCTTGATGTAGATGCTCATGTAACACTTTTGAAATCATTCTCAATTCCATCCATCCATCAGCCTTTAAAATTCCACTGCTGGACATAGGCCTCCCCAAGAATGGTAATAGTGCCGTAATCGCCACGCTTGGCAGGCGGGTTGGCAATCGCAGTGGATGTTGTTAATACTAGAAGGAGTGCTGCTACCCACTCCCTCGGTATTCCCTCTGTCGCCTCTTACGACTCCCATGGGTGGAGCGGGGTGAGACAATTCTAAAGCCGGTCCATAGAGGTAGATTATTGAATAAAAACTATAGATAATATTTTATTATTCGGATGTCGTTTTATCACCTTACAGCTTGAACAGGAATTTGTAAAAACATGAAAATACTACGTTTTAGAACGCGTTTGTGTTTCAGTGTCAAATTTGACAGACTGTCTTCTGTCATCTTGTTGTCAACGTCTTGTCTTTCTTTATTTAATGACGTTGTCAAAGATTTCGCAATTTTATTGCCTTAACAGATAACTGTTACCTAGCTGAGGCTTCATATCATACATTTCTGAAACAACACCTTCTAAGTATTAATAAAAGTAGTTATATCAAAACTTTACAGCCTTCCACCAATAAATATTTATGATATTTAATTCTCATGAAAAGCCCTACTAAGGAATCTGACCCCTAGTGGCAATTTCCATATCAATGGCGGGTGCACTTGCCTCGTAGTAGTAGAATTTTGACGATATTATATAATAAAGATATATTATGCATTAATAAAGTAGTTATTCTTTAAATTTGAATTTATATTCAAATTATGCCATCCGCCATTTTAAAAAGATATATTTATTGATGTAGGTCGCGTTGACAATGACAATTAAAGTCATTAAAAAATTTCACCTAACCTCAAAATGTCACCCGTAAAAGCATAAAGCTTTTTCTTATTTAAAAAAACGATTTAAGAGAACAATATTAATTCCAAACAATAAGTGTATTATCCGAGTCGCTTGCGCATCGGTGCTTTATCAAGATATCTGTCGGCGTGAATTATTCCCGCCGATACCGATGAGACATTGATCAATCGATTTTTGTATGCGAATCGAACAGACCTTACCGATCTTTGCTGTTTAAGTCTCGATTTATTCAAATGAAAATCCTTGATTTTATTACTTGGATGTTTTTTTAAATTGCCATTTTTTATGAATAAGCCTGGCTTGAGCAGTGATATGACAGTCCTCTATCTAATATTAATATTAAAAAGAGGAATGATATATTTGCTTGTTTCTTATGCTTCATCCATCCATCCATCAGCCTTTCATCGTCCACTGCTGGACATAGGCCTCCCCAAAATGGGGGTTTTACCATAATCGCCACGCTTGGCAGGCGGGTTGGCGATCGCAGTGGATGTTTTTAGTACACAGGGGAACGCTGCTGCCCGATCCACCAGTAATCCCTTAGTCGGCTTTTACGACTCCCATAGGAAGAGACGAGGTGGAGCTATTCTTGGTGCCGGCCCCACACGGCAAGACAACCTTAAGTTAATAATATTAATAAAAAATACGTCAATTGGTTTAAAAGCAAAGTCGGCTTACTATTAACTACACTTATTATCTAATTCTACACTATTATAAAGCTGTCTGCACATTTAAGATATTTAAAAAAAAATGTCTGTATTAGGCTATATAAGCTAGACACAAAACAATTTTTTTTTTAGATTTTTTGTATTTGTTCCTTCGCGCATCACACAAAAATTACTTACTGAATGGATTTTGATGCAACTTTTTGTATTTGATTAGTCTTATCCCGCTACTATATCGGGAACCTGAGATATAATCTAAAAACCAGCTATTGGCTGCGGTGGAGTCGCGGGCAAAGGCTAGTCAAACATAAAGTTAAGTAAGCACCAAGTTAACGATCCTGTACCCACTTCTTTCTTAAGTAGTTTCTATTAAAGAAAGAAAGCCAGGTTGTCATAAATGGTGGTAACCGCTTACCATCACTTGTCTGCCACCGAATAAAATCTGTAATAAAATACGCGCGATTAACTTACCTGTAACTCTGTAGTACACAAATGATACCAGTCTACACTCGCCTAAGTGACAACGCAATTATATTTCCAAGGAACTAAAATAACATCGGTGTAGAAGAAAAACAACCCAAGCTTAAAGGGAAGCGTAAACATTGAATTGAATCCATCAAACATATAATTAATAATTAAATAATTAATTATGGAACGTATGCTCGTATTCGCCAATGAAATTGAACCCCGTTTGAACCCTCTCGCAACCCCTTGAGGTTCCCACTATTTAGGTTATTAGACACGGTTGAGTTGGTACAGCTTTGATATAGAGTAGAGTAGAGAGGTGGGCATAATTGGCCGCGAGTGAAGATTGGATTCCGAAGTACTCTGTTTATCAATATAGTAATGTAGGTATATTAAAAATAACAGTAAGAAATAAAATTAGTAACTATTTTAAACAAACAAACATAGCATCACGCCTGTATTCCCCGAAGGGGTAGGCAGAGGTGTATTACACACCCACGATTCGCCAGCTATGTTTAAGTCCCACGTAATAGGGAGCGAGCCTATTGACGTCTACCGGGCACATTTCCAAACTCCGGGCTGCTAGTAACTTTTTGATGTGAAACATCTATTGCGGCGGGAGGGTAAAATCGGTTGTTAGCGTGGCGTCGCTTTTATTGTACTTTTTCCGTTCAAATCTTGCAAGTTAAATTTGACACACTTCCCGGTTTCCGATTGAGCTGAAATTTTACACGCATGTGTATACAATATTATGATGACATGGAGCTGATCTGATGACGGAGCTAGAAGGTGGACATAGGAACTCTATAATAAAACGGCGCAACCCCATCGAGTTTGGGCTCGTATGATTCGTCTTGCCGAGTACTTTGTGTCTCGATGGTATCCAGGGACTGATGATGAAGCTGGAAGGTGGCCATAGTAACTATACAATGAAATGACGCAACCCCGTCGAGTTTGGACACGTTTGATTCATCTTGATGAGTACTTTGTCTTTAGATGGTATCCAGGGTCTGATGATGGAGCTGGAAGGTGGCCATGCGAAACTCTGTAATTAAATGGCGCAACTCCATCGAATTAGGGCTCGTTTGAAATGTCCTGACTAGAACTTCAGTCATAGATGATATCCAGGGTCTGATGATGGAGCTGGAAGGTGACCACAGCAATTCTGTAATGAAACGACGCGACACCATCGAGTTTGGAATCATTTGATTCGTCTGACGAGTACTTTGTCTTTAGATGGTATCCAGGGTCTGGTGATGAAGCTAGGTGGCTATAGGAATTCCGTTATAAAACGACATAACTCCATCGAGTTTGGGCTCGTATGATTTATCTTGACGAGTACTTTGTCTCTAGATGGTATCTAAGGTCTGATGATGGAGCTGGAAGGTGGCCACAGTAACTCTGTAATGAAACTATGCAACCCTGTCGAGTTTATACTCGTTTGATTCGTCTTGAGGAGTACTTTGTCAAGTTATTATCATTTTATTTCTACAAAATAATTTTGATGGTTCACATCTGCTAGACGTCCCGCGACGTCTAGATTTTTTTTAATGAAATTTTTATTAAAAACAATCAGTATTTTATAACTGCCAAGATACTCATCATTGTATAGCTGGAAATATCACATTTTCTATCACATTTGGCTATTCATCAGGTGTTGGCCGTATGTTCACAAATAGATGCTCAATGAAGTGGCCCATTATATTTACGTATCTCTACTGAAATATATATTTTGATACATAGAAGACATCAAGAAGTCTCCGAAAATCAATTCAATTCAATACCATTAACTGTGAAAGTGAGACCTTCAATCTTAAGAGCACTTATCAAAGGGAGCTTGCTCATGTGTTATGTAGAACCGAAGTAAATTAATTACATTAATATCTTCGCTGTTAGCGTACATACTGTTTTACAATTGGGCAGACAATTTCCATTCGGACGTATGAAAATAGAAATTATCAGGTTTTATATTGATCCTTTGTTTTATAATAACTTTTAGCAAACTAGATGGCGTTGTATTAAATGTTAAATCGCGCTAGTAAGATTTCTTTTGTATTATAAATAGTTAAATATTTATATGCCGTGTGGGGCCGGCTTTAGAATTGTCCCACCCCTCTCCACCCATGGGAGTCGTAAGAGCCGACAGGGAATACCGAGGGAGTGGGCAGCAGCACTCCTTCGAGTATTAACAACATCCACTGCGATCGCCAACCCGCCTGCCAAGCGTGGCGATTACGGCACTATCCCCCATTCTTGGGGAGGCCTATGTCCAACAGTGGACTTTAAAAGACTGATGGGTGGATGGATGGATGGATGGAAATATTTATATTAGTATTCAAATATCTTGGTGGATTTCATTTTGGATCCTAAGGCAGGTGCCCTGCATGCAGTGACTAACGTTCACGCTGAGCAAAGGACCCAACAAACGTAGTATTCTCTTTGGAGTTGGAGGACCCAGCACCTAACCTTATCCCAATCCCCCATCATTATTTTAGATCAAAAATATTTACCAAATACCAAAGCGAATTTAATCACTACGTTAAGTATATACTTACACGAAGTAACTGCCTTCTGACTTCCACGACCCAACTAAAGTGACGTGACAATTGCCGACCTTAGAAAAATACTAGAGTCAGCTTTATTTGCAGGGCTCTGATAATCTGTAACGACTGCAAGGATGTTAATTAACAGCTGGCCCTACTTAGCGTGCTTAGAAGCCTGATGTTTACAAATAGGTGTTACTTTTTGGTCACCTAATGCCATCCGAATGAAAATTGCTTAACTTTGCCGATCGTTTGAATTGCAAGTAACAACTAGAGTACGATTAGAGGTTAGATACGATAGAGACGAGAGGATGAGGAGGGGGTTTGAGCCTCCGGCGTGCTCACTCACCGTAGAAAAACAACTGCAGGTGTACCTACCATTGTTTTACGCTGATCTTCAGTGAGAGGGTGGTACTTCCCGTATCGAGCCTGCCCATTCATGCTGGGTCAAGCAAAGCTTTACCAAGTTTTCATCTGAGAATGTAAGTTGCCTCCTACTCTTTACCAATAGATTGACAGTGCACAATTAACTAAAGATGTCCTCAGAAATCTTCAAAATGTATTTCTTAGAATATTGTATCTTCAATTATTCACGTCGGAATATAATTGGTGCAGCGAGCTGCGAACTCAAAGAGGGGTTCCAATAATCTTGGGGAGGGTCGGTTCAATCTTGCGGTTGGGCCTAACGCTTACCCAAGATAGGGGTATTGTTACAGAGCAATTAGATGAATGCAGAACCATGTTGAATAAAAGCTGGCGGCAATTGAACATAGTTCTTATACGAAGAAGGTCACATTAAAAGTATTATTTCGGTTATATCTTAGGTCCCCGATACAGTAGCGGGATATATTGTAAGCCAGTTTTTAAGTCTAATCAAGAGATAAAAAAAGTTTTTGGGTATCACACCCGCAAACAGACAGACGAAATAAAAAATAAATGTCTTGTTTACAGACATAGGTAGCACTGTTACAGCTTTATAATATTACTAGCCTTTGCCCGCGACTCCGCCACAGCCAAAAGCTAGTTTTTAGGTAATATCTCAAGTTCCCGATATAGTAGCGGGATAAAACGTATACCATCTGTTAAGTCTAATCAAGAGCTATCAAACAAAAAAAGTTGCATCAAAACCAGTTCAGTAGTTTTTGTGTGATGTACGAACAAACAAACAAATTTAAAAAAAAATTGTTTTGTGTTTAGACACGCCTATATAGCCTATTACAGTATTTTTTTCTCAAGTATCTTAAATGTACAGACACAGCTCTGTTACAGTTTTATAATATTATAGATGTTGGCTTCATAAAGAAGCTAAAAGTCGCGCGACATGGAGCGGGCTAAGCTTGGTATTTCTCTACAAAATAAAATCACAAATATGGGTGTCCATATGCACAGGACATATCTACCGACAGATCGAAGAGTTGGTACGATGATTTGGGAAGGCAATAGGTTAACTGGTAAAAACTTGTTGAAAGGTACTCGAGTGGAGTCACCACGTGTCTTATCGGATAGCGCAGCGTAGGATGGCCTTCTAAGAAGTGGACCGATGATCTGACCAAAACGCAGGCAGAGCCATTGGATGCAGTTGGCACTGGACCGCTCGTTGTGGCGCTCTCTTGGGGAGTCCTATGTCCAGCAGTGGATGACGAAAGGCTGAAGGATGGGTAATGGGACCAGTGATTGAGTGTGGTACCAATTGAAATTCTCTAAGGAGCGTGTGTACTATGTACGTCATCTTCGTTTAGACCCTGTTAAACAACTCGATGTTATTACATAAGTAGGGAAGATTTATCTATTTAATTGTCATTGTGACAGACTAAAAATACAAGTGTCACCAACCCATTTTATTCCGCGCGTGTCGTACGGGGGACTAATTTCGATAGGGAAGTACGAGCTTGTTATCTGGCCCGAGTGGTTCGGAACCACCGTCTTCCGTAAGACTGACCAACACCATGCGTTTTGAAGAAAGCCGACCGTTCTTCATTTCTCATGAGTAATATTAGAGTCTTGCGAAGTCCATAAACGGAGGTTACCACTTACCATCAGCTGGGGCTTGACGTGACTGCCACCAAATGTAAAGATGGATTATTATAGTAGAACACGACTTACTTACTTATCATCACACCATCTCCCTTGCGGGGTAGGCAGAGAGAACAGAGTGTCAAAGGTGAAAAAGGTCTCTATTCTTGCATACGTCTCTCGCTTCCACAACATTCATGATTCTTTTCATACACGCTCGCCGGCTTCGGAGACTACTGACTCCACCTTCCTTCAATACATGACAGATTTGGTCTAGGTAGGTGAGTCTCGGTCTCCCCCTGTACCTACATCCTTCCACTTAGAACACGGCTTCTTCTAAGTATTTTAACCATTTGAAAGCTACATTATTCAGAAGTACCAGATAACGCGGTTGATAAATATAGGTAGTAATGTCAGGGGTCGTCAATATTTTTCACAAGTTCTGAAACGAACAAGATGAGAATAAAGTTCTCAGCAAGCATCAGTTTGCTTTACCTCTAATGTTTGTGAACAGCTGTTACCACATACTATGATTTAAGCTGCTAGCAATGAAAGACATTTAGGAGAATTCACACAACTATTATCTTAAGCACCATATTACCCCATTTTAATTAATTCAATACCTCACTAGATTATTCACAATAACCGTCAATTTTGTTGATAAAGTCTTATCAGTAGTATGGCAACTTTTTTTTATAAATTTTGTAGGCAGAGAGCTCGGTGACTCAGAATTTGCGATTAAATGATCGTAAATAGTTGTAACAAGTCAGTAATATTTGCTTCATAGTTTTTTTTTAACCTGCTGGCCCTAGTCGAAGTAATTAAGTAAAGGTAAGTAAAACTCATATTATGTTACGTACATGATAAAGTTAATACAATTCGTGTTTTAATATATTTTCGAGACTTTTCATGTAAATATATCGAGTATCTTGTAGTACTACTTTGTACCAGTGAATTCATTTTGCGAGAGAACAAATGTCCCATATGCAACCTGATACCTACAAAGACCTATAAACGAATTTGTCTAGTTTACTCTCGAGTAGGAACCGTTTTGCCAGAAAAGTATTTGTTTATTTAATTGTATGTTTGGGGTTTTTTATTATTATTTATGTTGTGTTTTTGGTCACGAGCTCCTTGCCTATACGAAGCTAGCGCAATGGTGAATCGGAAGTGATCATTCACCGAGCGTGAGTGGGCGGGCTTAATCACTTTAATGTTACTTTATTATTTAGATGGGTACCCGCGGTGGAGACGCTCGTTTTGTTTACTGGTACTTTACGAGGCTGTTAACCATTGGAAAATTTTCTGGGACGCCATTTATAAGTAACTTTTACCCGCGACTTCGTCTACGCTTGAGTGATTAAAAGATATACTAAAGACCTGTGGCCAAAAGTAGCACATGAAGAAGTTGAAGTATAGATTTCATTCCTCTCAAGCGCAGAGGTTATCGTTGCCGGTGGTCAGCGGCTTAGAAGTATTCCTGGTATTATTGAGGACATGAGTGACGGGTAACGGTTACCATCAGGTCGGCAGTGACTGGTCTGAGTCGTAAGCAATAAAACAGTGACAGTAACCAAAGTGTCCGTGTGATGACGTACTAAGAATACAAATGCCACCACCCCATTCTTTCCCACGGGTGTCGTACAAGGCGACTAGGGGAAGTAAGCAATTATCACCCATTGCATTACTGGTGGTAGGGCTGGGTACCAAGTGGGATTACTCACTTGCTATCGGGCCCGAGAGGGTTGGTGCCACCGTCTCCTTGTGACCGGACATGAAACACATCGGTGTGTTGTCGTACAGTCGGTTGTAGCAGGAGATAGCCGTTTATTCCTTAATTTCATATATGTAAAATGAAATGGTGAGTAGCGGCTCTCGGTATAATTGAGTCCATGAGTGACGGTTACCATTTACCATCAAGTGGGCCGTGGCACGTCTGCCACCATACGCATTAAAAAAAAGCAGCCTTTTGAAATAAAATTACTCTTTATTTAGTACTTGTGTCCGACGAAATACGCTTCTTAAAGGGATCCAGTCGTGATGAAAAGTCGTGTCTATTACTTAATAACGGCATCACAGCTGAGACTTAATATCGGTCGCTGTATGATGATAGGCAAACAAATTATTAATTACAATAATTGCGAATAAGAACATAATTGAACAAACCCATAATTACTCTCTCAGGGTTGCCACTAACCTGTTTTAAGTTTTTTTTTTATCAGAAAATCTTAAAACGAGCAATTTAGGCCTGCTACACTATCACAATGCACAATGTTGGCAGACTGCATAATAATATCTGTAGATATATGCATATACATATATACGGGTCTTGTGGCGTGTCAGTAGTGTAACCGACTTCCGCGCACGAGATTGTGGGTTCGATTGCCACTCAGGACAATTATTTGTATGATGAACACAGATATTTGTACTGCGTCTGGATGTTTTCTATCTTTTATATATATGAATTTATAAAAAAATGTATTATATCCATAATCTGGTGCCTACTATTTTAAAACGCTTATTGCATTAAGCATACACGCTATTTTCTCTGTTTTAATGTAGTCATAAAGGCTTCATTTCAAAATACTTTCTTAAAATAATGGAAAAATAGCATCATAATTATATTAATCATACTGTTCACAGCCCTAACGACGGTGTCGATCGCTAAGTTGATTACAAGTTAATTGGCCCTAGGCCGCGCACACTACAGCGACTTCAACTTCCAATCGCACACGTGTGCGATTGCTGCAGGTGTTAGATAATTGGATTATGTACCTCTTTATTAAGTGACTTGATGGTACATTAATTATTGCCGTTCGTGTCGATCTGTCGTCCTTATAAACTGGACTGATTATTTGACAAAAAAAAATATTTATTTACTCTACATCCCTTATGGTTAAAGGTTAAATGAAATACCCAATGCAATAGCCGGGTCATTTTACAAAAATATAACTGTAAAATAACTAAACTTAATTACATTTATAAATTACAACAAACATGCAATAAATTATTTGCGAATTCACTGTACCAAGTGCCAAAAAAATATACCATTCTTTTCAAATCGAATACCCTGAGGAATAATCCTTGTTATGTGTCCGGAGACTTCACAAACACAATCTCACGAACATAAAGTACACTTAGACTTGGAACAATAATTTGTGGTTTACACGAAGAGTAGTCTTGTGTGGTAATCGAACACACATCACTCGAGTGTGAAGTCGATATCTAAACCACCCCACCTGTGCACTGTGCAGCCCCTTCCAATTGAAGTTAGCGTAAATTTTAATAAAATTATAGATAGGTACTTAAAATGTAATTACATAATATCAATTTATTACCTACTAAAATATTTTTTGTGAAAGTGGAAAAGAAGAATCTTCCTACGAGCAGGATTCGAACTTGCGTCTTTCCCAATACGGGGGACTGCCTTAGACCGCCAAAACTATCGCAGTGTCATAGACCGCTAAGCTATCATAAATTTTGCCTTATAAGACCCGCGCCATTTATTGGATGTATCAAATGCTAAAAATCACAATAAAATGGAGTCTACCACGTTTACTTGATTTTCTACTATCCCGACACGTTTCGAATAGATAGTACTAAAGCTATATCGTTCATGGTCACGGGTAGTTTTATTTGCAATTTATTATACATTTATAGTTTTCCATAATAATTGCTTTTAGAAAAATAACAACAGCAATATTTTTGAGATTAAGTCAGAAAACTGGTACCTATTTGTGTTCCTTTATTTGATATAAAAGTTTTATTTATACAGTATAGTACTTTCAGGGATTCCAATTCACCGATAGGAAAACTTTACATCTATAAAGTTCGTAAAATTATATCAACACTCTCACCTCATCATATCCAATATTAACGAGAGATTTATAAAGCAAGCACATAATGAAAGCTTTATAAATGAAAACGTCAGAAACAGGAATAACGTCAAAGTACTGTGAAAAACCGCGGGAATGACGGCCATTGTTTTACGGCTGTTCTGAATTACGAGATTTTATGATATTTTTCAGTTTATTTCAGTAAGACCACACGCATTTACGACATAGTAAACTAATTATACTTACTTAATTGTTCATGTTTAAGGATTTTCCTGTTTCTCTTTAAAAGTTTTACATGCTCGATTACTTAGAAAAATAAATGAATGTGTAAAGAGAAAAATGCACACGCTGTGAAATTATATTAATATAATGTCTATGTACATTTATACAGACCCGCTGTAATTAATTCCTACACATCTTTACAATTTATCGGGATGCGATCACGCCATACGTGGGTTGCAGGTACATTTTTTTTTAAATAAAGGTTACTCGGTTTGAGTATTTGCCAATGACTTTAAGCATACATTTCTTCTTCACAGGTAAGTTTAATTCATCAAACAAGTCGTAGTCGAAGTCAAAGCCTTGCAATATTATTAAACACAAAGTGAAATGCTAAAAATATATATAAAAATATCTAAATATCTTGCAAAATTAGTCAAACTCAAAGGTCGCCTCAGCAAAACCACTTTACTGAAGCTTCTATGGAGTTTTGGAGGCAACACGAAAAAACAAGTTATGCCGCACTACATCACTTGCCAACAATTATGCACATATACAAATAGTTAATAAGCAAAAGGCCATCACTTTTACATATTAATACTTGAAATAACACAAGTTTAGGAAAATAATGCAGAGCGACGACATGATCTTCCATAATATTTCTTCCCATTATAGTAACCATATATTTTTTGACGTGATAACGTCTTATAAATCGATGAACGCCAGCAGCACGCACGAAAAAGTCTCACGTTCCGAAAAATGTATGGCGATCGATGCATTGTTTGATGTTCGCGCCCACAAGAGAGCCGCGGGCTGAAAAGCGTCTGCGGGACGGAGGCGGCCGGCCACGCTGGCCGGCGCCGCCTGCGACACACCGAGTCACATTCTTCGCCCGAACGCGTTACGGGTAACACGCATATCTCAATTATTGTATAGCAGCACGCGCGATCGTACCTTTTTATATGTACCATTCGATTTCTATCAGTATTACATTGTTTAAAAGTACAAACTTAGTTTCTTCATTTTCAACCCTTTTATGTCGCTAACATTTGTGAAACTCTCAGAAAACATATATGACGTTATTATGTAAAATTATCGACAACCATATTTTTTTATGGAGTAAAATCAGATGCGTTTAAAAGTCAACAAATATGTTTACATTCAAAAGTTTGAATTGCTATTATTGGATACACAAATTGCTTTAAGTCTAGCTTTGTTCTGTTATGTTTATGTATGTAACATGGAATACCGGGATTATGGGCACTCGGGAGTGCAGTTATTTAAAAAAAAAACTTTCAGTTGTTTTTAAAAAAATATATATTTATTGTTATTTTTATCACGTTTTGGATTTTCCTGTGGCAAAATATAACTGTTTATAATCAAGATAAAATACTAAATTGACCTTCTTGTCCTGTCCTCTATAAATAGTAATCAGAATAAAGATCATAGAATACATGAGCAGAGTTAATAAGCGGCCTTCGTGGAAGGTTCTCGGCAATTTGTTAAACTATTATGGTTAAGTCTATGTAAGGAGCTTCTACGATGGTACACAACTACGTAAGGAACCTTGAAGTTTACGCAACCTTAAATTATAACTCGACAGATGTTGTCCTGCTTGTCTGTAGTTTTATCTGTGTATTATCTAAAATACTAAAAATGGGTAATTTGTATTTTTTTTGCGGGTTAGGTAAGCGACTGATAATCATGAGGTCTCGGGTTCGATTCCCGGGTCGGGCGGTGCTATTGAGCTTTTTCGTACAAAGAAAAAATTCTCAGTAGCAGCCCGGAGTTTGGAAATGCGCCCGGTAGACGGCAATAGGCTCGTCCCCTATTACGTGGGACTTAAACATAGCTATGGCGAATCGTGGGTGTGTAATACACCTCTGCCTACCCCTTCGGGGAATACAGGCGTGATGCTATGATGGTATTTTGGCCGTGTGGGGCTGGCTTTAGAATTGTCCCACCCCTCTACCCACGGGAGTCGTAAGAGCCAACTAAGGGAATATCGGGGGAGTGAGCAGCAGCACTCCTTCGAGTATTAACAACATCCACTGCGATCGCCAACCCGCCTGCCAAGCGTGGCGAATACGGCATTATCCCCCATGACGGGACCGCTCGTTGTAGCGTTCTCTTAGGGAGGCCTATGTCCAGCAGTGGACGTTGAAAGGCTGATGGATGGATGGGTGGATGGAAATGAATACAAGCGTTAACTCAAAAGCGTTATATTTTTCTGCGCAAAGTACATTGTGTTACACTTTGAAACCGTGTACAGGGTATGTCACCACTCCATTCCTTGCAGAGGGCAACAGAATAATGTCACCTCCTTAGAGGGAGTAGGTGACAGACTAATGTCACCGCCCCATTCCTTAGAGAGGAGAGTGAAATACTAATTTTACCACTCCATTTCTTATAGAGGGCAACATATTAATGTCACCACCCCATTGCACGAATGAACATGATTGATGTATAATATTTTACCTAATCAATATGAAAAATGTGAATATAATAAAATACATACATGACTTCAGTATTATAAGAGATGCGTTTATGTACCCTCTTTGCTTATTGCATATTCAAAGACCATAGGCATAGGATATTTTGATCGAAGACTTAATCAGTAATCTCCATTTTTAGCACTTGACATGCTCAGCTACTTTTAAAGTACATATTATTATTTGTGAATGAAAAAAATATCACGCCATCAAATAGTATGAAATTTAATTGCAAAAATAAACTTACTATATTGGATTAATGCATGTAAATGCGTTCCGATAGATGGCGTTGGTCGTTAAGACAAATGTGATGAGGAAATAGTACGATAACTCAATTAGAGCACTTCTCCGGATAGGAAAGGACGCACGCAGGTTCGATTCCCGCTCGTACTAAAGTTCTCTTTTTCCTCAGTCACGAGCAATGCGGAGGGAGAGCAAAAGCGATTGTTAGCGTGGCGACGCTTTTATTGTACCTACTTGTCCCGTTCGTATCTTGCAAGTTAAATTTGACACACTTTCTGGTTTCCGATTGAGCTGAAATTTTACAAGCATGTGTATATCACGTGACAATGCAATATTATGATGACATGGAGCTGATCTGATGATGGAGCTGGAAGGTGGGCATAGGAACTCTATAATGAAACGGCGCAACCCCATCGAGTTTGGGCTCGTATGATTCGTCTTGCCGAGTACTTTGTGACTAGATGGTATCCAGGGGCTGATGATGAAGCTGGAACGTGGCCACAGTAACTCTATCATGAAACGGCGCAACCCCGTCGAGTTAGACCGCGTTTGAAATGTCCTGACTAGAACTTCAGTCATAGATGATATCCAGGGTCTGATGATGAGCTGGAAGGTGACCACAGTAACTCTATAATGAAACGACGCAACCGCATCGAGTTTGGAATCATTTGATTCGTCTTGACGAGTACTTGGTCTTTTGATGGTATCCAGGGTCTGATGATGGAGCTAGAAGGTGGCCATAGGAACTCCGTTATAAAACGATATAACTCCATCGAGCATGGGCTCGTATGATTTGTCTTGACGAGTACTTTGTCTCTAGATGGTATCCAGGGTCTGACGATGGAGCTGGAAGGTGGCCACAGTAACTCTGTAATGAAACTACGCAACCCTATCGAGTTTATACTCGTTTGATTCGTCTTGAAATAAAATGATCATAACTTAACAAAGTACTCCTTTGTCAAGTTATGATCATTTTATTTCTACAAAATAATTTCGATGTTTTCACATCTGCTAGACGTCCCTTGACGTCTAGTTTTTTTTTAATATTTCAATTGCCTTCAAACTTCCCTGTATATTTAAATTTGGAAATAGATATTGCAAATGGGAACAACATTGATAATTTTAGAAACAGAATAGATATTGAGACAGGTCAGGCGAATATGACAATTGTTTTAGTTACACAGAGCTGTTGTGTACACAAAGATCAGGGTTGTCGCTAACGAAATCCTACTGATGACATTATAAATGTAAAAATTTGTAAGTTTAGAGATATTTATATATTACTAGCCTTTGCCCGCGGCTCCGCCGCAGCCAAAAGCTGGTTTTTAGGTTATATCTCAGGTTCCCGATATAGTAGCGGAATAAGATCTATACCATAAGTCTAATCAAGAGCTATCAAACAAAAAAAGTTGCATCAAAATCCGTTCTTTAGTTTTTGCGTGATGCTTGAACAAAGAAACGGACAAAAAATCTAAAAAAAATGTTTTGTGTTTAGACACGCCTATATAGCCTAATACAGTATTTTTTTCTCAAATATCTTAAATGTACAGACACAGTTCTGTTACAGCTTTATAATAGTGTAGTTGTAAATATTACATCGGATTTTAATAAAATTTTGCGAGGTATATTAACTAGTAACTACGATTAGCAGATATACTTTATATCTGTTATTAGTTTATTTTAAAATTAACGATTCAGTATTTCTAAAAAAACTAATTTCACCAAAACTACTATTTCATACTAGATTCTGCCTGCGATACCGTCCGCGAGGGCTTTAGAATATGAAACATGCACAATCTCTATGTGAATATAGATATCCCATGGGAACCAGATATTTTTCCGTGATGAAAATTAGCCTATGTTCTTTTCTAGGTTCATGCAATTTCATGATGATGCGTCCAGCAGTTACACCGCGAAAGCATAACAATTGAACAAATAAATAATAAAACAAAATTCACTCGCATTTATAATATTAATTAAGGAGTCAGTGAAGAAAATGGTTGTTTTATTGCATAAAATTCAAGTATAAATGCCACTGTTAATGAGATACGTTGTTACTTACGCTTTATTTCAAGGGCTTTTGAAAGTATTCATATTCTAGGAAGGGCTTCAGCGTAAGTGGCTAAGTACCTATAGAAGGTACCTGTACTGATTACAGTAGGTATTAATTAACGTTTTAATTGGGTAGTTTATTTTGTTTTAGAACTAATTCAACGCGATTTAATTTTTTCTCTTAGTGGGAATTTGAAAAATCATTGAATGATTTGCCTTCTTGACGCAATCATAGTTTATGCAAAAATACGCATAATATAATTCTGAAATGAGAGTTCTTGCGAAGTCTTGCCTGGGCATTGAACTTGATACCTTTATCTTGGGAGTCTTTAGACTCCTTGGTCCTATAACTAGGACATTACTAGTCATCACCTCTCTAGCCTTATCCCTGTGTTGGGACGGTAAATCACCAGTATTTAGACGGGGCGACGGCGTATTTGACCTCCACGACCCCAGAACTGGATATGAGTGGCGACCTCAGAACAAGACTGCGGAGTGAGATTTTTTTTCAGGATTTTGACAGCGAAATTATGTGTGAAAGTAGAAAATGATAGTTTTCCTGCAGGCAGGATTCGTATCTGCGTCCCATCCAATCCGGGGAAGTTCTCCGGACCGCTAAGCTATCGCAGTCACCTAACGGCGTCACCCAATCTCCACTTCATATTTGTTTTAACTTGCAGTAAAACTCTCTTTGTCTACATTCACAAATAATTTGTTCTTTAAAGTAGCTAAGCCTGTCAAGTACTAAAATACAGATAAAAATATTCTGACAACCCGTAACGGTTGCCAGGGTGTTATTAGTCATCTAGTACCTACTGGTTACCAATCTGATGTTATCTGAAATAAGTTTGTTTATCCTTGCCGATAGTTCGAGCGCCAAGTGCACAAATAGGGTACTACCTCCATCATTTTTTATTTGCTTATGATAGTACAACAACACCAAGCAATACTCAAGAATTGCAAGCCATTCCTCACCATTTCATTTCGCCGACGCAACCTATAAAAATATTAAAGAAACTATCGAACTCTTTTAAAATATTTGACAACCCTTAACTTAACCTTGCCTTAATCTCAATATAAAACGACAAGGATGTAATACTCTTATCGACAAACCCGTTATCACACAATAACAGCACTAGTTGTAACGATATCATCGTACCTTTGTCCCTGCTACCGTGCTAACGACTCCCTGAAGCATAATAAAATATCCGGTATCATAGTACCGTTATTGCATCGATATTATTGTGTTACCAGCAAACAACATTATTTCATCCAAAATGTAATTCTATTATATAGTTATTGGTTGCCGTTACTCCGGGAATCGTGGAATTCAATATGGCGTCTAATATTTGATTAGTATGTTGTTTTGTTTTAGTTTTTTTAATGATGTTGGTTGCGCCGTGTGGGGCCGGCTTTATAATTGTCCCACCCCTCTCCATCCATGGGAGTCGTAAGAGCCAACTGAGGGAATACCGGGGAAGTGGGCAGCATCACTCCCTCGAGTATTAACAACATCCACTGCGATCGCCAACCCGCCTGCCAAGCGTGGCGATTACGGCACTATTCCCCATATGAGCGAAACATGTTGTGGCGTTCTCGTGGGGAGGCCTATGTCCAGCAGTGGACTTCGAAAGGCTGATGGATGGATGGAATAATGTTGGTTTGGATGCTAATATTTTCAGCCAATACTAAGAAGATGGCATGGTTTACACTGACATTCCCATGTCGTGGGTTCGATTCGCACCTACAACAACTGGTATTAAAAATCGAGTAGTCGTTCTGGCACTAAGTATTCGAGTATATTGTGCCCGTTAAATATATGGTTGTAGATACCTCACTGAGTCATGTCGGATCAATCTCGTCTGAGGTTAAAACCTCGTAAAGATTCTTATACATTGGTAACATGGAGTCTGACCAGACTGTCCGAGAACAGAAACATCTAATCTAAATTACTACTGAGACATTTTTCGATGACTTGGCAAATCTGCTAACGCGCGATGGACTAATGTGGTAGACGACCAAGAATGCCTCTCATTGTGAGAGACGATATACATATAGCTAGCGGAAGAATAGTAATCTATATTTGTATATTAATGTTAAAGAGGTAAAATTTGTTCGTTTGTAGGGATTAATCTCTGGAATTCCCGCACCGATTCTAACGGGTGCATTGTAATATATACCCTACAGCCTACCTAGCGAGTGTAGCCGCGCATGATTACTCCACCCATCCATCCATCAGACTTTCATTATCCACTGCTGGACATAGGCCTTTTCAAGAGAATGCTACAACGAACGGTCCTGTGCCGCCTGTATACACCGACCTAGCACTTTGACTAGGTCATCAGTCCACCTGCCGGGTCGTTACGTTTACTAGTAAGTATATAATGTTAGTAAAGTCCACCGCAACAAAACAATATTCCTTAATTGCTAAACACCGCTAACAAATTATAAACATAATAATGACAATAATCATTAGCCGCGATAAAAAATGCATTAAAACGATAACCATATATCTCTTCTCTCTTTCCAACTTATATCTCTGTTTCTGTCGGACATGTCGAAGTATCAAAACTAGCCACTTTCACCGTGACCCGCGCCGTCGCTCATTTGTCAAAATGTCTTGATACTTGCATATCTCTATTGACTGCATTGTGAATGACATCAGTTATATACAGGTGGGTTATTATTGAATGGTACACAAAAGAATGAAAGTGATTTGATTTCTCACTAGCTTCCGTTTACGACTTTGTCTGCATAGTAAGTATATTTTTTTTCCCTGTGACAAATGAGGTGAGATCTCGGGTTCGATCCCCGGGTCGGCCAATAAAAAATCTCAATAGAAAAACTCAATAACGTTTTTCGTAAAAAGAAAAATTCTCAATAGCAGCCCGGAGTTTGGAAATGTGCCCGGTAGACGGCAATAGGCTCGCCCCCTATTACGTGGGACCTAAACATAGGTGGCGAATCGTGGGTGTGTAATACACCTCTGCCTACCCCTTCGGGGAATACAGGTGTGATGCTATGTTTGATAGATAGAAAACACCCAGACGCAGTACAAATATCTGTGTTCATCACACAAATAATTGTCCTGAGTGGGAATCGAACCCACGACCTCGTGCACGGAAGTCGGTTACACTGCCGACTACCTCTGGTCCGTTAAATTGTATGTCCCACACAATAGAGCGATTATTCCCTACTGCAGGCAACACCTTGTACCACTTTTAAAAAGTAAACTGCACAGTTATTTTAATCACAAAGTGGAAAATGTGAAATCGAAAATAATAGTCACGAACAGGATTTGAACCTGCATCTCCTGGATACCGTCCAGATGCTTTGCCAATTCAGCCACCGGGACGGAGGACGTCAGGTGCTCAAATGCTGACAAATTCCGGATGAATGAAAGTTGTAATCTTAAAAAAATAAAGGAAATAAATAGTGACAGCCTGTATACATACAACTTGTAATCTGTTGTAATATAAACGTATAATGATATTAATCATGGCTCGTTAGTTTATTGGCTTAACAAAAAATCGTCTGCCATTTAGAAAGTAAGTTCCGTTAGTGGTACGTGACTGTTAGCTTGACCATCTGTGGATCATACGAGTTATCGAGTTTCAGATTCGCGCATTGAAATAAACACACTCAACAGTTCCTGATACATCAATCGCGCGTCGCCATCTCCATCGAAAGGGATAGGAGGTGGATAGTTTAATATAGGATAAGAGATAATAAGGGGAGATCGAGACTCACCTACCTAGACAAAATAGGTCATGTATTGAAGGAAGGTGGAGTCAGGAGTCTCTGAAACCGGCGAGCGTGTTTGAAGAGATTTATGAATGATGAGGAAGCGAGAGATGTATGCAAGAATAGAGCCTCTTGGCACTCTGTTCTCTCTGCCTACCCCGCAAGGGAAATGGCGTGATGATAAGTTAGTTAGTTAATATAGGATAATATGAAGAGGATAGCTAGGATACAGCACCACTGAAGTAATGTCACACAGTTCCAGTGGTCCGACAATACAGGCGGTGAGGCAGTACACGGCGGGTTTATTTAGTGGGTGAGGGCCCCACATGAACCTGTTCGTTGCCCTAAACGACGGGGTGTTCGGTTAGATATTTTTTCCCGCCTTAACACAAAAAGGGTGGCGAACAAACATTAGTTAATTTAACTGAAGACTACACCTTAAAAAAGTATTAAAATTATCTTAACTTTTCGTGGCAACCCTACAGAACAAAAGTTCGTTTAACCACAAAAAGACGAATCAGCTGAACAATCAATCCGAATGATTTGAGCTTCAATACAGTGCGGCTGTACGCGGTCACCCATCACCGCACTGATTGATAACAACTGCGCTGCTGCAAAATAAATGTTTTTGAATAAGTGTTCAAATGAAAAGCGATTTGCATGACTGTGGTTTGCAGATATAACGAATATTAAATGGCAATAAATATAAATTTTTGTTATTATCTGTGAAAATATAACAGAACGAACATAACATAATTATAATATTATTATAGAATGGATATTTTAGGAGGAGAGCCCACCACTCACCCACGGATTGTCAATCCAGGGGGGTTAGGCAGAATCTCATATCTCACATGTCGATCGTATCGTGATCACTGTGATTGGTTGAGAAACCGACGCGTGATGTCGCAATAATCCGTTGGCCAATCGCGGTGATCTCTCAACCAATCAGCACAGTGAGCACGATACGATCGACATGTGAGATATGAGATTCTGCCTAACCCCCCCGGTTATCTTTGGACAGAATAACCTAAGATTGCCAATCCGCACTCTCACAGATTGAAGAGAATGTGATGATAGCAAAGTAGCATGCACGATAATTACATAAAACTCACCAACGCGACACAACCATGCGATACGGTAGGACTCTCAGAACCACAATAAAGCAATATTCCGCAAAAATCCTATTGGGCTCCAGGTATATTAAATAAATTGAGTAAGATTTCTTATAGTAACAACTTTAATTTTACTCACATAAAATTATTGCGTACAGTACATGACAGACGGCGCGGAAAAAGAGAACAACGCCTCTAGCGGCACAATAACGTAAATCCCTTTTTTTTTATTACAACACTAGGCAAAGACAATTAGGTAGCTACGTTATTATCAAATTTACCATCTAACACTCCCACTTAAATTTTATAATCCTCACATTAAAACTTGATCTCTATTACGAATGAATTTACTAGGAGGTAAAGCCTTTGTTAAAAAGTCTGCAAGTTGACACATACTGTCAACATATTTAATTTTAATTATATTCTGCTCTACTATATCTCTTATGAAATTATATCTTATATCTATGTGCTTTGTGCGCTTGTGGTAGATAGGATTATGAATAAGTTTAATAGTACTCTGGTTATCTATACATAGGGTAACCGTCGATTGTGGTTCATCAATATCAATTAATAATTGCTTAAGCCATAGAATCTCTTTGGCAGCCTCGCTCGCAGCCATATATTCTGATTCTGTAGTAGATAATGCTACAGTATTTTGCTTTCTACTTGCCCAAGTAACTGGCCCTCCATTCATCATAAAGATGTACCCAGTATTAGATTTCCTAGAATCAATATCTGAGGCATAATCAGAATCAGAATAACCTTTTAACTCGCTACCACAATTATAGTTAATACAAATATCTTTTGTATCTAAATATTCTTTTAACAGCATTTACATGGTCCTTACTTGGATTATTTAAATATCTACTAACTACATTTAGTGAATAAGAAATGTCAGGCCTAGATACTATTGACAAGAGCAATAAGGCTCCCACTGCTTCTCTATATGGAAAATTTATTACATCATTATTAGCATTTTTTATCAAAACAACATTATTGTCAGCAGGGGTATAACAAGGGTTGGCTCCTGACATGTTAAATTTATTAATTATGTGTTCTATATAATGCTTTTGGCTTATACTAATTGAATTATTACTCTTAGTAATCTCCATGCCAATAAAAACATTTAAATTTAACACTTTTATCTTAAATGTCCTTTTAAGATCATTTACAATATGTAATAATGTGTCTTTACTTTTTTTTTTTTTTTAAAAACAAGTCAGGACATCACTTTTGTGTTTAATTATATATATATGTCTATAACTGGTAGCACCATCTTTAAATAAAATAAAGTACCTTGCACCAGATACAGATTCATGTTCTAAAGGTCCACACACATCACTGTAGGTAATGTCACCTGGTTAATATTGACCTCTGTGAGATTTATTAAATGGTAAGCGACTCTGCTTGCCATATTGGCATGCTTCACAGATGAAATTGTCGTCATCAGGAAAGGTCATAGGAATTGCACCATTTTTGCTCATATTTTACACTTCTTTTACATTTAAATGACCTAAACGTTCATGCCAGACTCGCAAACGCGATTGTGCAATATTACAATTATTTTGCACAATAGTTTTAATATTTACTTCGTAAAGATTGTTATCTTTCAATATTGTAGTCATGACAACATTATTGTCTTTCAATATCATGGCAATCTTATTTTTCTTCATAATAACATAACCTTTCCTTGTAGCCATGCCTTCTGAAAATAGATTTCTGTGCAAATCGGGTACATAAATAACATCTTCTAAAATACTATGCTGCCACTGGCCGTTCACATACCTTTTAATCATTATGTTTCCATAACCACAGACTTTCAGTTCCTTCTTATTTCCCAATCTCACAGTTCTTTCATTATAACTTTGGTTATATTCTTGTAACTCAGAAAAGTAGTCACGTCTGTATGACATATGTACAGAGGCACCACTGTCAAGAATCCACTGATTTGTATCAAGTTCTGATTGCATACATTGCTCCACACTAAAAGCTAGCATCTTTTGCTCTTGAGTTTTCTTCCCAGACTTCCTTGGAGCTCGACAATCTCTGGCAAAATGCCCTCTCTTATTGCAGTTATAACATACAAATCGGTGATGACTGCGTTGATCAGAATGTGAATTTATATTTTTTTGTTTCTGAAGCTTATTCTGCATAGTATGTTTCAAAGTTATTAAAGCATTTTCAGCTACTTCTTCGTTTGTTAAACTGGCTTCTTCATCTAATAATCTTGCTGTGAAGTTAGCAATTGTTTGTGACTTTGGTTCTAAAGACAACCACGCTTGACGAAGAGAGCGATACTTTGCAGGTAAAGTGCTTAATATTTTGGTCATTATTGCTGTATTACTAATTTCTTCACCACTCTCCTTTAATTGTTTAGCTAGATTCTCCACCTTGGCAACATGTTGAGCAATGCTGTCAGTTGGTGACATCTTGTACTGATAGAACTTTTCATGCACAATCATTTTGTTGAGTTCAGATTTAGCTTCATATATAGATTCTAGTTTAGACAAGATGTCTTTAGCCGAATCACAGTTTTCGATTAGCGAAATTTGGCTAAGATCCATGGAAGATGTTAAAATGAACATGGCCATGCCGTCATTCCTTTCCCATTGTGATGTATCACCCACAGTGGGTTTTTCTAGGTTAATATTTAATCCTTTTGCTTTGAGTGCACAATATACTTGAAATTTCCATTGTCTAAAATCTTTCCCGTTGAATTTATCAATTCTCATGGTATTTGTAACCTCCATGTTGGAAAATCAACCACGATGCGAGATTTACTACTTTGATACTAACTCAAACTCTGCTCTATACTCAATTCGCGAAATGGAGGACGTGCCTGGGCCCATAACCTATTGGGCTCCAGGTATATTAAATAAATTGAGTAAGATTTCTTATAGTAACAACTTTAATTTTAATCACATAAAACTATTGCGTACAGTACATGACAGACGGCGCGGAAAAAGAGAACAACGCCTCTAGCGGTACAATAAAGTAATCCC
Source organism: Leucoma salicis (assembly GCA_948253155.1). Taxonomy (NCBI): domain Eukaryota; kingdom Metazoa; phylum Arthropoda; class Insecta; order Lepidoptera; family Erebidae; genus Leucoma; species Leucoma salicis. Next base: position 23,576,845 of record OX411818.1, on the reverse strand, counting down.
TTTTTTTTTATTACAACACTAGGCAAAGACAATTAGGTAGCTACGTTATTACATCTTGCTACATTGCTGTTTGGGGTCATTAAGAGAAAAAAGCCTAAATATCTCTATAGTAAGTTGGTATGGCTATCGGAGAACAGCAGATACCCTACCAGGGCCTCTGCATACGCTTTAAGCTTTCCAGGTCATAAGACTTCTGCATTTCGTGGAAGCTTTAGATACGCGGCAACTAAGTGTTGGAATGACTTACCACCACCACTATATCACATACAAAATCCCAAAAGTTTCCGTTCGAAGTTAAAACAGTCATACCTCACTGCACAGATTACCAGCACTTAATATTTGATATTTGATTAGATATAAGTATTTAATGTATAAGTGTGTAATTACTATAGTATAACAATACCTGTGTATTGTGCCAGCAGAAGTTGATTTGAAAATTAATAAGTAAGCCTATGTATGCGTATTAAATTCAATTTATAATTAAGATATTATAATTAAGATATTTATAATTAAGATACTATAATACATATTATGGTAAAGTTATTTTTTTTTCCTCTTTGATAATGTATAATCCTTGTTTTTTTTTTCTATTGTTAATGTTAATATTTTTTTTTTCTAAATATAATCATAGATATACACCCTTCAAACTACTTTGTTTAATACCTAAGCCATCTTAGGCTGTAGCTGAAAATCAGCGCTGTATTTTCATGCAGCACATGCTGAGGTATTTTGCCTTTTTGGCACACATTCTCACATCGAGACTACTGTGACACCTAGTACTTAATATAACTATAATCTAATTTTAAATATATTTTTTTCTATTACTTTTTTGTGTACTTACAAATCAAACCTATGCATATTCCTGTCTGTGTGTCAAATAAAAAGTATTTTCTTTCTTTCTTTCTTTCTTTCTTATTATCAAATTTACCATCTAACAAATCCGAACACAAATTCGGCACGTGTTTCGCCTCTAAACAAGGCATTCTCAAGACCGCTCGGCAACAAATGAGCCATGATGATTGAGAATTATAATACCTATGAATGCAAGCCTATTATCAGTATCTATGAAATAAAACTACTTTTACGAAATATTTTAATATTTTTATATATTTTTTAAGCTTTTGACATGCTTAGCTATATAAATTAACACAAAGTGCGAAAATGTGATTGGTGTTCCGAGCAATTTTCACGATGGCTACATTGGCAAATCATCTGGGACGGTATTCCAGGAGATGCAAAAGTATTAAATCCTGTTCGTGATTGTTATTTTTGATTTCACATCCATGAAATCTTTAGTGTTTAATCGATTTTTTACTTTATGTAAATTTTATTGCTATATAGAGCACTACTGTTACGCACTAGTATAGCCAAATAACAAAGTGATTTAGCCATAGTCCACCTCTTTAGGTCGCTTATAACAACCACTGAAGCAATGTTCATAGTAACATAGTTCCTGTGGCTCACCAATAAAGGCGGAGAGACGGCACACGGCGAGTTTATTTAGTGGGTGAGGGCCGCACACTACACTGTTCGTTGCCCCGAACGATGGGGTGTGCGGTTAGGTACATTCTTTCCCGGCTAAACAAAAAAAAAAGTTTGCTTTAAACAAAGTAACAGACTAGTAGAAACATATTGAATATCAAAACGTACGTCTTGCAGATGTGAAAACATAGATTTTCTTTCTTTCTTCAAATATTATTTTGAGTTTTATATAATTCTTGGTAAGCGCCCTCTCGTTGTCCATAGACGATTTAAAACTGTTATTGGTTTATTGATTGACGTTAGACTTATTTAGATATTTTTTTTATATATATTTTTAGCATTTGACATGCTTAGCACTATACATTAAACACAAAGTGAAAAATGTGAAATCGAAAATAACAGTCAGGAGCAGGATTTGAACCTGCATCTTCTGGATACCGTCCAGATGCTTTACCAATTCAGCCATCCTGACAATTGCTCCTGACTGCTAATTTCGATAACACATCATACTTAACGTCTTTGGGTGACGCCTGCGCCATCTGTCGGAAGCATTTACATACATTATACCGACCAGGTAAACTTAATTTTACAATTAAGATTTTACCTAATGATGACGCAAACCCTTTAAATATTTAGATATTTTTTTATATATATTTTTAGCATTTGACATGCTTAGCACTATACATTAAACACAAAGTGAAAAATGTGAAATCGAAAATAACAGTCAGGAGCAGGATTTGAACCTGCATCTTCTGGATACCGTCCAGATGCTTTACCAATTCAGCCATCCTGACAATTGCTCCTGACTGCTTAGCACTATACATTAAACACAAAGTGAAAAATGTGAAATCGAAAATAACAGTCAGGAGCAGGATTTGAACCTGCATCTTCTGGATACCGTCCAGATGCTTTACCAATTCAGCCATCCTGACAATTGCTCCTGACTGCTAATTTCGATAACACATCATACTTAACGTCTTTGGGTGACGCCTGCGCCATCTGTCGGAAGCATTTACATACATTATACCGACCAGGTAAACTTAATTTTACAATTAAGATTTTACCTAATGATGACGCAAACCCTTTAAATATTTAGATATTTTATTATATATATTTTTAGCATTTGACATGCTTAGCACTATACATTAAACACAAAGTGAAAAATGTGAAATCGAAAATAACAGTCAGGAGCAGGATTTGAACCTGCATCTTCTGGATACCGTCCAGATGCTTTACCAATTCAGCCATCCTGACAGCAGTCAGGAGCAATTAGTATGTAAATGCTTCCGACAGATGGCGCAGGCGTCACCCAAAGACGTTAAGTATGATGTGTTATCGAAATTAGCAGTCAGGAGCAATTGTCAGGATGGCTGAATTGGTAAAGCATCTGGACGGTATCCAGAAGATGCAGGTTCAAATCCTGCTCCTGACTGTTATTTTCAATTTCACATTTTTCACTTTGTGTTTAATGTATAGTGCTAAGCATGTCAAATGCTAAAAATATATATAAAAAAATATCTAAATATTTAAAGGGTTTGCGTCATCATTAGGTAAAATCTTAATTGTAAAATTAAGTTTACCTGGTCGGTATAATGTATGTAAATGCTTCCGACAGATGGCGCAGGCGTCACCCAAAGACGTTAAGTATGATGTGTTATCGAAATTAGCAGTCAGGAGCAATTGTCAGGATGGCTGAATTGGTAAAGCATCTGGACGGTATCCAGAAGATGCAGGTTCAAATCCTGCTCCTGACTGTTATTTTCGATTTCACATTTTTCACTTTGTGTTTAATGACGTTAGACTTCCTAGTTAGATGTTTTTGTCAACAGATGGCGTTAAAAACAATTAAATAAATATGCGTGTTGACGGCGCTACGGAACAGTCGGTTTTACCCTCCCTCCGCATTAGATATTTTCACATTCAAAATCTTCATGTCCAGGTAATGCCTAAAACGTGCTGAGAAATCGTAGTGGATGATAACGCTTCTAGTGAAAGCTTCTCATTAGATTGTGTCTCCATAGTTTTGTTAATCCAACGCCTGCAAGTAAGTCACATGCAGCTATTTTAGACTTTCCCGCGCAATTTACGAGCTCATAAAGTCGCGCCGTTCACCTGCGTGTGCGCACGTACAAGCATCAACAAAATTGTTTTTGATGTTTTTTTTCATATCTTTGTTTTTGATATTGTTGTTGTAGTTAATTTGTAAACAACAAGTTCTTTGAGCAAAAGCATTTGTCAGATAAAGTTACTTAAAAGTTTTATTACATTACGGGACGGTTTTCCAGGAGATGCAGGTTTAAATCCTGTTCTTGACTGTTATTGCACGCCTCATAAGCGAAGCGAAAGGTGGGTACTATTCCCGTTTTACACAGAACAACTGTATTTTCAAACTTAAAATGTCTCTATTTATCATATATTGCAGTTGTAAAACAACACACACACACACACACACAAACACACACACACACACACACACACACACACGCGCACACACACACACACACACACACACACACACACACACACACACACACACACACACACACACACACACACACGCACACACACATCAAGAAAAAACACTATTTTTGACACTCATGATATTTTTATGCCATTTTTATTATTTAAACTAGTTAAAAACAATTTAAAACAGTTCTGTTTTGGACATCCGCTTGTTGTAGGTAGTGTATGTTAACACGATAACAACCGAAATACTTTACTAATAGAGTCTTTTTTTTCTTTTTAACTTGAGTATTACTATGAATAGAGCCCTATTACTTTTCACGGTCTGATTCGATGTGGTTTAATTGATATTAAATAAACAAATAAAGAAATCCCCATCTCTTCCTATGGGAGCCGTAAAAGCCGACTAAGGACTTACCGGGGGATCGGGCAGCAGCGTTCCCCTGTGTACTAAAAAACATCCACTGCGATCGCCAACCCGCCTGCCAAGCGTGGCGATTATGGTATAACCCCCATTTTAGGCCTATGTCCAGCAGTAGACGATGAAAGGCTGATGGATGAATCGATGGATGAAACAAAAAAATTCTGAATATTTACGCTCGACGCGACACTAAAACCAGTGCTATACCTTTCATGAGAACTATTTCTATCCACCAATATAGAAGTACTTCTTAAAATTAGCGCTAGATAGCGTATAAAACATGAAACCTACATTAGTACTTTTTGAAATTAGCGCTATCTATGTGATTTATTGAAAACTACTTAGTAAAACCAATACATTATTAGTTACTTATCAAATAATCAATTTTATTGTGAAAAATGAAGATTATGAGGCGTGCAGTTTTGGATTTTTTTAAATTTAAAATTTTCGCACTTGGTGTGTGTGCATGTCAAATACTTAAAAATATATCGAAATACTTTTTTACCTTATCTGAAAGACTTGAAAACATAGGGGCCCAGTATTTTAATGCCGGAATAAATTCAACCAAATAATAAGGACCACTATATCATATTCATGAGAACAAGGACTGCCAAAATGAGGTATGGAATTCAAACCTCAGTTTGAAGTCGAGACATGATAATGGCCATGGACACGACAATGGTGGGTACGTACCCCTACCGTTGTTTCACCCTGACCTTCTGTAAGAGGCTACCCCCTTTTACTACTTTCCTGGTCGAACTAACACATTTATACTGAAAGCAACGCTTTCTGGTTGGTAGTTCAACCAACAAAACTACCAACTATATAATTATATCTTTTTAAGTTCCTCGGTATCTTTCGGCTAATCCAAACAGGCCCGTTGAACATCACGAATCGATTATCACTGTAATCTGTGGTATATAAAGTAATTATCACTTGTGCGCGCGACTGCCCGTTAACACCTGCCCACGCTCCGGCGACGCTGTTTCACGCGCCGACAAATAAACACAGCTTTATGTGAGGTCTGGTCTCACTGACAGCGATAGAACGTGTTAAAAATAACCTTCTATTTTGCACGCCTCATAAGCGAAGCGTTGAGGTGGATACTACTCTCGTTTCATGCAGAACAACTGATTTTTCAAACTTAAAATGTCTCTATTTATCATATATAGCACTTGTAAAATAATATATACACACACATATCAAGAAATAACACTATTTTAACACTCATGATATTTTTGATGCCATTTTTGTTATTTAAACTATTTAAAAAACTGTTTAAAAAGTTCTGTCTCAGACGTCTGTGTGTTGTAGGTAATGTATGTTAACACGATAACGACCGAAATACTTTACTAATCGAGTATTTTTTTTCTTATGCTTCAGTATAATTAGGAATAGAACGCTATCACTTTTCATGGTCTGATTCGATGTGGTTTAATTGTTATTAAATAAACAAAAAAATAGTGAATATTTACGCTCGATTCGACACTAAAACCAGTGCTATCCTTATTTCGTGAGAACTTCTTCTATAGACCAATATAGAAGTACTTCTTAAAATTTGCGCTAGATAGCGTATAAGACATGAAAGCCACAGTACTTTTTGAAAATAGCGCTATCTATGTGATTTATTGAAAACTACTTAGTAAGACCAATACATTATTAGTTACTATATTTAGATATTTTTATATATATTTTTAGCATTTGACATGCTTAGCACTTTTGTGTTTAATTATTAGTTACTTATCAAATAATCAATTTTATTGTAAAAAATGAAGATTATGAAGCGTGCACTTTTGGATTTTCCAAAGTATTTTTATATTTTGTTTATTTGCGGTTGGTATACTCGTATGCATTTTATATATACGTGTCGGTAGAGGACATGAAATGTAAACGGTAAGAAGGTAGCATTATTTTTGTTAATTCAAATGGAAAATGTAGCCGGATCGGATTGTCTAAAGATTGTGGTACGTGTCTCCACTCGTGGTGGTGGTTATTTTTTTTTTTACAGCTATTTCTATCTTACTATTAGGCAAGAGTGAGAAGGATTAAGGCCGTAGACTAACATGTTGGTCCAGTGCGTATTAGCTGACTTCACAAACGTCGTTAGATCGAACGCGATACCCCTTATCCTTGCAGTTCTTGGTTTTACAAGATTATCATTGGTGCGTGCTTGCTTTTAGACATTGGCCTACCAATAAATGGACCTCGTGTCCGCGCTCAAAAATGTCCGAACAAAGGAAAGAAAAATCTTGAACAAGGTTTCAAATTAGAATGCTGAAGTTTGCATGTATTAATATAATGTACCTACGTTTCTATAATTTGACTATAGACACTGTTTTCGTGAATTTTGTCGCGACGTCCATTTTTATTAGGTCAATGCTTTTAGATAATATAAATAAATGCTAAATTCTTCTTCAACTATAACTTGCCGCAATCCATCTATCATAGTTATCAACACAAAATATTTAAACTGTCATAGATTCAATAATACGAGCACTAGAGACATATATTTTTTCTCAGCTCGTGGCACTTTCACCTAACAACAATTTTGACCGTGTTTGTCAAACGTTCGAACGTGTTCTCGTTAAAGCGGACTATCCCGCTCTCAGTAGAACCCAACACGCTGTGGCACTTTGGACACGCTCCGAATAGTAACGGTTAGACACGCGCATCATGTTACAACGAGGACTCGCTGTAACCACACCTTGCTCCCAAAGACTTCCTAGAACATAGCAAATTTTTGTATAGCCTTGTGCTTTTATGTCGTTTTACTGCGATGTCAAATAAAGCAGGCTCCATCTTCCAAAATTTCGTTAGCCACTAACTGCCTCGATAATATATACTTAATTATCATCACGCCAACTCCCTTGTGGGATAGGCAGAGAGAACAGAGTGAGGCACTATTCTTGCATACATCTCTCGCTTTCTCAACATTCATACACGCTCGCCGGTTCCGGAGACTCCTGACTCCACCTTCTTTCAAACATGACTCATTCTCCCCCTGTACCTACATACTTCCACTTTCGCATATATCTTCTTAACCAGTTGCTCGTCCGGCATTCTCTCCACATTTCCGAACCATTGGAGAATTCCCTTTCTCATCTTTATACCAATACTCTCTTTCATACCTATTCGCTCTCTTACGACGTCGTTACGCATGCTGTCAGTCAGCCTAACTCCACAGATTTTCCGCAGAGATCGCATTTCGACCTATCGGTACTGAATATATACGACTGCGGATCACGAGTTCTCGAGTTCAAATTTGAGATGTCAATTTGAGTCTTCATGTCGGACTAAAAAGTTATTGCGTGGCGCAGAGTTAAAAAGTTGGCAATGATTTGCTGCTGTGCTTGGAAATCACGTAAAGCCCTTGTTGTGAAGAAGCACTTATGTTCGCGCACCCATTCGTGCGCTATAATATCTCCTGCCAGGCGAAAAGGGTGGAGAGAAAGCTGATAGAAAAGGTATGAGTACGGGGGTTGGAGAACCACCAGTATTGCATGGACAAAGGTTTTAAACTTTGTTTTCAGTGCCGTTGAACACTCAGGTTTAAATCTCATAACTTGTGTAAACTTGCCTAACGAGGCTGCGAACAGAAGTCCTGGCAGTGAGTAATGTAGTTACATATTAAAAACTCAACGTTTTAGAAACTTTTTGCTGGACTGGCGCCAAACAAATTAATTCTTAAAAAGATAATTTGAAAATCTTTTATACTTTCTGATAATTACGCGAATATCATACATCCTTACTAATATTTAAAATGCGAAAGTGAGTTTGTTTGTTACATTTTTACGCTATAACTACTTAACCGATCATTATGATATTTTATCCGTAAAATTGAATGTTTTTAAAGTCCCCAGCGATACAAGGATTAATTGCTTAGTGTAGAATCTTATTAAAATACTAGCCTTTGTCCGCGGCGCCGTCAAAAGCTAGTTTTTAAGTTATATCTCAGGTTCCCGATATGGTAGCGGGATAAAATATATATAAAATAATTAAAAGCTACCAAATAAAACAAGTTGCATCAAAATCCGTTCAGTAGTTTTTGCGTGATACGCGAACGAACAAATAGACAAAAATCTAAAAAAAAAATCGTTTTGTGTTTAGACACGCCTATATAGCCTAATACAGCCATTTTTTCCCAAATATCTTAAATGTACAGACACAGCTCTGTTACAACTTTATAACAGTAGGTATAGATAACAACATATTCACCAATAGGTTTAAGATACTGAAATGTTAAAATATAAAAATAACAAGCGTAAGCAGATAATCAGAACACAGATATTACAGCTCTGTTACAGCTTTATAATAGTATTGAGAATCTATACTATTATAAAGCTGTAACAGAGCTGTGTCTGTACATTCAAGATATTTAAGAAAAAAATACTGTAATAGGCTTTATAGGCGCGTCTAAACACAAAACAATTTTTTTTTAGAATTTTTGTCTGTTTGTTTGTTCGCCCATAACGAAAAACTACTAAACGGACTTTGATGCAACTTTTATTTGAAAGGCGTAGATTAGACTTAAAACTGGTATACATTTTATCCTGCTACTATATCGGGAACCTGAGATATAACCGAAAAACTAGCGTTTGATTGCGGCGAAGGCGCAGACAAATGCTAGTAAATAATAAAAATAAATACATATAGTCCGGAGCCCATAAAACGACGTAGGCTACTTTATATCCTGTACAATATTATAATGATTGGTTTAGTAGTTACGCTGTATAAGCGTATCCAACAAACTCACTTTCGCATTTAAAACATAGAATCACGCCTGTATTCCCCGAAGGGTTAGGCAGAGGTGTATTACACACCCATGGGTGTGTAATACACCACACACAACCATGGTTCGCCTGCTATGTTTAAGTCTCACGTAATAGGGGGCCAGCCTATTGCCGTCTACCGGGCACATTTCCAAACTTCGGGCTGCTACTGAGAATTTTTCTTTTTACGAAAAAGCTCAATAGCACTGCCCGACCCGGGGATCGAACCCGAAACTTCATGATCAGCTCACACTACCGCTGCACCACAGAAGCAGTTATAATATTAGTAAGGATTTCACAAAGGTATTTTTATTGGTTTGAAATATCAAATCAATATTTTATACGCCATTTTTGGATTTCTTTTTCTTTCTAAACCAGAAAAATAACGATCGCCAGTACCTAACCACGTACCGTTTGAAATACTATTTTATAAATAATATCAAATTCATTTTAAATGACACGGCGGATGAAACTGCGAGGCGCAACTAGTTGTTACACCAGTAATTTAAAACACATTTAACATGTCGTAAAAATATAATTGTGTATTTCCGTGGAAACGAAACGTGTACATGAATTAAATGATATTTACTCTCTGCTCCTGTGGATTAAGTTATAAGTTTGGTGTTTATTTGCTGTGAATTTTTTTATAAGTTTTATCTATAAGTGTCACCACACCATTTACCCGCGGATGTTGCACGAGGCGACTAATTTGTTATCACGCAATGCACTACGCGACCACCTGTGGTAGAGTTATTAAACTCACTTCTTGTTTGACCCGAGCGGGTCAGTACCATCGTCTTCCGTGTGACTATGCTTAGTTTGTAACCGTCTTCTCATTTCCCATCTGTGAAATGAAATGTTAAGCAGTTGCCATCAGGTGGATTGTGGCTCATCTGCTACCATTAACAATGAAAAAAGTCCATTAGCGCAATTTTTAAAGTAAATTCTAGTAAGTTTCGTCTCTAACTCGCTAATATTCAGTTCTACTGAGAAAGTACCACCTTCTCACAGAAGATCAGTGTGAAAGAAGTAAGTACTCCTAAACCCTTCATCCCCTTCTTATTGTGCTTCCTCTCCACTCCTATTCCTTTCCATGTAGTTAGAAACGCGCGGCTGATTCCTCTAGTATTGCTATCGTTTATAGGCTACGGGAACAGCTTACTATCAGGTGGGCCTTATGCTTGTTTGCCACTCATTTAGTAAAAAATAATAACAAACCCAAATGGGACACCAACCCAAATGATAACGCATTTATAAAATTAGTAACAAGATAAGGATTTTTAAGTAATCGCTACTGCCGGCACTTTTAAATTAAAAAAAGTTGTTATAGAACATTGATCTTTTTTATAAATCAATGTTATAGGCGAAATGGTGGCTTTTTAGTACTACGAGTACTAGCTTGCTGTTCCTTATATTCATTCACGAATATATAACAAACTAGCCTTTACCCACGGCTTCGCCGCTGCCAAAAGCTGGTTTTTGGGTTATATATCAGGTTCTCGATATAGTAGCGGGATAAAATGTATACCAGTTGTTAAGTCTAATACAACTGGTATACATTTTATCATGGTATACATTTTATATAAAAAAGTTGCATCAAAATCCGTTCAGTAGTTTTTGCGTGATGCGCGAACAAACAAACACAAAAAATCTAAAAAAAAAACGTTTTGTTAGACATGCCTATATAGCCTATTACAGTCATTTTTCTCAAATAACTTAAATGTACCTACAGACATAGCTCTGTGACAGCTTTATAATAATATAGATAGTACTAACCCATATAGAGTGTCTTAGAAATTAATTAATTGATTAATTATTCCAAAATACTTGTCTTTTCAATATTAAATAATAGTCGATCGCTTAAAGCTTGTCTAAAACACCGCAGATAATTTCTATTTGGAAGCACCCCTTTGAAGTTCGGATGCTACATATTAAATTCTCTTAGTCGACGTCTTCTGATCAAAGCACGTAATTATTTTAACTTGAATTACGCACACGATTTCGACAAAATACGTATATTTTTGCCACATACATACTAATATTATAAATTCGAAGGCGCAGTGTCTGTAAGGATGAAAAACTTAATGCCTAAGCGTTGCAAAATACCACACTAAATGTAAAACTAAACTAAATGTAAGCTTCCACGGAAAATAGCCTGGCCGAATTTGATGTAACTTAGTATTGAGTTAGAATAATTGTACCAAAAGAGGTGATATGCAACTTTTTTAAATCTTGCCTAGTCAACATAGGAGAATGAAGTTGTGTGCTTAAGTCTCTCAAGTATTTTAAAATGTAATGTGAGTTCTTTTAACTTTAAGCCGTCAACAGATTTTATGCGAACGAAACCGCGAGTTTAACTTGTTGTGTACCTATATTTATAATATAGACTGAATATTGAGAATTATGATTTTAACGGAATTTCGCTGAAATCAGTGACGCGTTGTTAGCTTTGGATTCGATATTTATGTTGTTTTAAATACTGTGGCTCAAATTATATTTCTCGATACTGACTCATACACATTACACAATATTTTCTAACTGACTATATACTCGTTTTCACTCTGTGAACCAAATTATTTTTTTCTGATAAGTCTGCGATCAAGTTTCCACTTGTATTGCTAATCGATACAAGAATCGTGATATTACATCGATATTTTACTGAATGTTTACGTTATAAAATCTTATAAACTTAACAGTTTACTACAATGTGGATTATATCTCACACTACCAAGCAATGTGCTACTACAAATTCTGCTTGAAGAGCTCGCGGGTAGTGTTACCATATTATTACATCAAAACTTCGGACACAAAATTTTTATTTCGAAATAATTTATTTAAAATTTTTCAGACTGTATATGTCACTAAAATTAATTGTGATAATTAGAAAAACTATTTTATGAAATCTATCGCGTTCCTTTTCATTCGAACCTGCGTGTTATCTCTCCCCGGGGAGACGCTTTATAGCATCACAAGCTGAGCCTCGCGGTGTCGCCCGCCTTTAAATTGTAAAGAGTCTAAAGAGATCTGTGGGCCTAACCAAATTGCATTCTATGATCGCTGACGCTATAGAAAACTATTAAAATGGAAACTTGACATCTCTAACATTAAGTCACGTGACTTAGCGTTATAGATATCGTTAAAGATATCAAACTCCCATACATTTTAATACTTTTCCATAGCATTAGCGATCATAGAATTCAACTTGACTAGGCCTACAATTCTTAGTCCGCCACCCCACTCTCTCTGTGTGGTGACAGACTAAGAATACAAGTGTCACCACCCCTTTCTTTCGCACGGGTGTCGTTTGAGGCGACTAAGGGAAGTAAGCAATTATCATCCATTGCATGACTGGTGGTAGTGCTGGGTACCAAGTGGGAGTATTCACTTGGTATCGGGCCCGAGCGGGTTGGTACCACCATCTCCCGTGTGACCGGCCATGAAGCATATCGTTGCGTTTTGGCTGTAGCAGGAGATAGCCGTTTATTCTTTCATTTGATATCGGTGAAATTAAATGGTGAGCAGCGGCTTGACAATACTCTCGGTATAGTTGAGTACATGAGCGACGGTTACCATTTACCATCAGATGGGCCGTAGCTCGTCTGCCACTGCATGCAATAAAAAAAACTAATTAGTTATGCTTTGCTATCTATATTTTTACATATCACTTATGTATTTTTGGTTTTACTAGGTCCCTAAATGTAGCGCTATCCTAAATACCCTGTAGTCTTCCTTAAAACAGGGATTACCAAAAGATTTTTCTAATTAGCTTGATAGTTCTAGATATTGTGCGTTTAAATGAATAAACTCTACAGCGTTATTATAATTCCATCCATCCATCCATCAGCCTTTCAACGTCCACTGCTGGACATAGGCCTCCCCAAGAGAACGCCACAACGAGCGGTCCCGTCATGGGGGATAATGCCGTAATCGCCACGCTTGGCAGGCGGGTTGGCGATCGCAGTGGATGTTATTAATACTCCAGGGCACCAGGGCAGTAGCACTCTACTGCCCACTCCCCCGGCATTCCCTCAGTTGGCTCTTACGACTCCCGTGGGTAGAGAGGGGTGGTACAATTCTAAAGCTGGCCCTACACGGCCGGTTATTATAATTAGTATTGATATAAACAGAGAATGCCTATTAAAATAATTATTCGCGTAAACAAAGAATAAATTATCCATCGTGAGCGCTTTTGCTGGTCACTGTACACAGATTTATCATGATCGTGAATTAACGTGAGATAAAAGATAACAGTTTTATGATTTAAAAAGCACCTTTATCTTCAACACTTAATAAACTTTGTAAACGTTTTTAATAAAATCCTAACTTTACTACAAACTGTTGCGTTAACATTAAATAAACGGGTATGGTATTATTTTTTAACGACTCTTACCACTGTTTTGTAAACGTCTCTGTTTAGAAGCTAATGAGAAATTCTCTCAGGGAACCACTGAAGTAATGTTACACAGTTCCAGTGGTCTGCTAGTACAGGCGGAGAGATGGCACACGGTGGGTTTATTTACTTGGGTGACGGCACTACTCTAACATGTTCGTTGCCCCAAAGCATGGAGTGTGCGGTTAGGCACATTTTTCCTGCCTTAACAAAAAAAGGGTTTACCCTCACTGGGCATAGTGTGATGATACATTTCAGATCCATGCGCACATTATATTGGAAATGCAGAAGTGCCTGACGAAATCTAAATCTTAATTCTATAAGTGTTATAAGCGTCATTATTGTTTACCAGCTACCCTGATTTCCTCTCCGTGGACTTTAGTTATTTTAGTTTTTGTGCGGAACCCTAATTGTTTTTGCAAAATCTAAATAACCTAAGTCATCCTAGAGACTTATTACATCAGCTATCTGCCAGTGAAAGTCGTGCCCAAATCGATCCAGCCGTTTCCGAGATTAACCGGAACAAACAGACAGAAAACTGACAAATAGATAAAAACTAAAAATTGGTATTTTGTTATAGGTATTGTGTAATTATTATTTTTAATTAATGCTAGCTGCGACCGGCGTCTTTATCCGTGTGGAACTTAATCATTTTATTATTTTGTGTGAGACCTACTTATGAGTTTCATTTGGCGAGTAAGAGTGCCGTAGGACCACTTACTCATAAATCTCTATGATCGTTTCTCTACACCTCATACTCTCTCTATAATTTCAAATCTCCACCACCTCACCCTTTTATTGGGGTTAGTAACGTTTGTGTCATGACTTTGGTAGCTTCTAAAGGATATGGTAGCCGCTTACAACTAATCACCGTAGGCTTCTTCGAAACCTAAAAAAATGGAGATCATATTTAAAAAAACCGCAATCGCATCGGTTTAGTGGTTCTCAAGATAAGCTCGAACAAACAGAATGACAGATACTCACTACATCTTCATTTTGAAATGATTCCAGTCCACACAAGCATATACAAAACAAACAATGTGCATCAACAAGAGTAAATCACAGGCTAATTTTCACAAATAGTGCATGTAATTCTGTAGAGGCGGTGGGCTGGCAACCCTCCAAACAAAGATGGATGGCGTGGGTAATCGCGAGACCCAGTTGGCAACCCGCCGTTTAGTCATCCACCAAGATTAGTCAGATTTATTGCCAGTATATGATATTTTGGTAATTATTAATCGATTTAATAAAACGTTATAAGAAACTGGCGAATGCTTTTTAGAAATGAATTATTCTTACGATTTTTATTACTTTTTTTTTATTGCATGTAGTGGCAGACGAGCCACGGCCCATCTGATGGTAAATGGTAACCGTCGCGTATGGACTCAACTATACCGAGAGTATTGTCAAGCCGCTGCTCACCATTTCATTTCACCGATATGAAATGAAAGAATAAACGGCTATCTCCTGCTACAGGCAAAACGCAACGGTGTTCTTCATGGCCCGTCATACGGGAGATGGTGGTACCAACCCGCCCGCTCGATACCAAGTGTGTACTCCCACTTATACCCAGTCCTACCACCAGTCATCATGCAATGGATGATAATTGCTTACTTCCCTTAGTCGCCTCATACGACACCCGTGGGAAAGAATGGGGTGGTGATACTTATATTCTTAGTCCGTCACCACACAAAAATTTATAATCTATGATTTTAACGGCAAAATAATACAGTACAGTCACAAGCTGAGATGGTGTTTGGACGCCAAGCAGACAATTTATTGTTCAAATTACTGTCTACCAGAACCTATTAATATGTGGTTAGCAATTGAAATTGGCAATCTCGGAGAGATCTGCGCGGGTCGGACCCCGGGGACGTGATGAATAAAGCATGTTTGGTTCGTGGTGACAGTGTCAAAAGAGCAGCGTATAACTCCTAGAGTTTAGGTATCCCTTATACGACATTGGGTTAGTTTATATTTAACTAGCCTTTGTCCGCGGCTTCGCTGCAGCCAAAAGCTAGTTTTTGGTTATACCTTAGGTTCCCAATATAGTAGCGCGATAAAATGTATACCAGTTTTTAAGTCTAATTAAGAGCTACCAAATAAAACAAGTTGCATCAAAATCCTTTCAGTAGTTTTTGCGTGATACGCGAACGAACAAATAGACAAAAATCTAAAAAAAAATCGTTTTGTGTGTAGACACGCCTATATAGCCTATTACAGTAATTTTTTTTCTCAAATAATCTTATATGTACAGAGACAGCTCTGCTACAACTTTATAATAGTATATGGAAAACGTGCTCATAATGTAGAATGATATTTTTACGATCCGTGTGGCGACGGACTATGAGTGTTACCACCCCATTCTTTTCCACGGGTGTTGTATGAGTAAGGGAAGTAAGCAATTAACACCCATTGTATTACTGGTGGTAGGGCTGGGTATCAAGTGGCGGTACTCACATGTCAGCGGGTCCTAACGGTACCATCGTCTCCATGAAGCACCTTCTTTAGTTGTACCGGGAAAGCTGTTCATTCTTTCATTAGCGCGAAATGGAATGGTGAGCAGCGGCTTCACAGTAATCTTAGTCTCGAAGAGGCCTACGACCAGCAATGGACATTAAAAGGCCGATTGATGGGTGGGTCTTGGATGAAGATCTATAAAAAGTCTTCACACTCATAATAAACAACGATGAAATCGTGTATTTTCAGTCCTACGCGAAATTCAGTTGATACGATACTAATAAACATGAAAAAATATTGTATTTAGAAAAGTTTACATTTCGCAAAATGTTGCTAATATATTGTTTCAGTATTTACGGCGATGGCGTCACAAGCGCCATTATCGTCAATTCTGTTCCTGTCAAAAATTATTTGAAGTTTTTAGGGTTCCGTACCTCAAAAGGAAAAACGGAACCCTTATACGATCACTATCGTGTCCGTCGGTTTGTCACAGCCCATTTGATTCGAAATTATTGGACCGATTGAGTTGAAATTTAGTAACGTTATGTAAGTCGCTGACCCAAACATGGACGTGTAACGTAAATAAATTAATTTTAAAGATTTTGGGTAAATTAGAAAATTAAAAACAAAGTTTTGCAAACTATGTTTATTATGAAACTATGGGTGATAATTATACGAAACCGCTCGTTAAATAAATAAATATATTTACGGACATTTCACACAACGTCCTCTGGTCAAAAACTAAGCTTAACGCTTGTGCTATGAGTATCAGCTTACAGATATAATACATACTTGTTACTTTTTTTTTGTAAATATATACATATAATAGAGAGAAAACACCCAGATGCAGTACAAATATCTGTGTTCGTCACACAAATAATTGTCCTGAGTGGAAATCGAACCCACGACCTCGTGCACGGAAGTCGGTTAACCACCGACTACGCCACGAGGTCCGTTGTGAGAATAGCAAATATATATATTTTTTTTATAAATTTAAGATAAATAGTTTGGACGTTATTTAAGAAAATAAGTAATAATTGACCATGCAATCATCAGCTACACCCTGAAATTACTGGGTGTCTAATATTGAAAAAAAATTCTTTACGCATGGATTACAGGAAGATAATATGGTATTTAAAGTAAGATAGGAAAACAAACGAATTTAGTTCCGAGTTAAAAAACTTTTGGAACTTAGATAATTACGTACGGAACCCTCTTTACGAGAGTTTAACTCGCACTTGTCCGGTTTTTTGTAAGGTATTATTGCTTATTTTTATCTTTTACATGTCATTACACTAATATTAAAGTGCGTTTGTTTGGTTATTACGCTTTCACGTCATTACTATTCAACCGATTATCATGAAATTTTGCATGCATATAGTTCTGAACCCTTATAACGACATAGACTTTGACTTTTTATCCCGGAAAAGGAATGGTTAATGTGGGATGTCAGTTCGTGTATATTGCTAATGATAATAATAATGGAGTAAGATATTTATATTCTATAGTCCACGGAGACGAAGTCTTTGATTATTATTATTAGAGCCCAAACGAAACAGAATTTCCAGCCAATACCAAAATCGATTCTTCGGCCTCGGGGACTAAAATTTAACCGAAACCGATACATCGGTCGACAGTTCACAAGCACTGCATTTCGCGCTGAAGGCTGAAGTTCCAACTGTTGTTTTGCCCCGAAACTATTCGAAACCACAACCGATTGAGTCGTTCGCAAGACAGGGTTTTTAGCTAAGATCACAGTCTCAAGTCGAGACGTCACATTTATTAGTTTTCTATATAATGTGCATATTTCTTGAGCAATCATAACTGTTCGCTGAAGATTTTCTCAAGAGTTAAACACAAAGTGAAAAATGACGCCTGCGCCATCTGTCGGAAGTATTTTCATATGCATGAAAATACTTCCGATTGATATGTATGAAAATACTTCCGACAGATGGCGCAGGCGTCACCCAAAGACGTTAAGTATGATGTGATATCGAAATTAGCAGTCAGGAGCAATTCAGGATTGCTGAATTGGTAAAGCATCTGGACGGTATCCAGAAGATGCAGGTTCAAATCCTGCTCCTGACTGTTATTTTCGATTTCACATTTTTCACTTTGTGTTTAATGTATAGTGCTAAGCATGTCAAATGCTAAAAATATATATAAAAATATCTAAATATTCTCAAGAGTTTATGAAATCTGCTAATTGACAACACTGAACTCCTTTAGACAGGAGTGATGGAGTGTCCTAAATCATGTTAAAATGAAGAGGATTTTGAACAAAAACCGGGTAAATAGGCACACTGCCAGGCCGATGTTATCAGGTTTACACTTTACACCATAGATATTACTCGCTTCGACAGAGATAGAGATATACAAGAGATAATAAGGAGAAAAAGGATAGTAGTTGAGAGGATTTGGGCCTTCGTTCTCACTCACCAGACGAAACGACAGTAGTCGTCACTTTTTTTGTACTGGGTGGCTACGTGGGTGGCAAACAAGCATACGGCCCTCTTAATAGTAAACACCGTAGCCTATAGACGCTGGTAACACCAAAGGCATTACTCGCACGTTGCCATCTCCAATGAAAGGGATAGGAGGTGGATAGAAAGGATACTAAGGAGAGGATGGGGAAGATAATAAAGAGAATATAGGGCGGGCGTTTCACGTTTAGAATCTATGAAACCAGTTTGTTTCCCCAGCTCCAACCATATCATACACGCTACGTGCAAGGTGGAGGGAATACCGGCGGAGTGGGCAGCAGCTCTCCCTCGAGTATTAACAACATCCACTGCGATCGCCAACCCGCCTGCCAAGCGTGGCGATTACGGCATTATCCCTCATGACGGGACCGCTCGTTGTGGCGTTCTCTTGGGGAAGCCTATGTCCAGCAGTGGACGTTGAAAGGCTGATAGATGGATGGACGGACGTGCAAGGTTATAGTAACAATAGAGACCATTGTACCACAATATCAAGATAAAATGGAAGTTTCAAGTAATACAAGCTAAGCTTATCGCCCTCGCTCCGCTTCTCACCCTGACCGCACTGTTAAGAAATGCATTGATTTTCCTCAGCGCTCCAGTGATTATCCGACCAAATAAATATTACATGAGAACGATGTCAAAGCCCCCGTGGCGATGGCTTTTGAACACAATCGGATATTCAGGTAGTTTTTACTGGGCTTTGTTTATTAAACTAAGTTCTTATTAAAGTGAAAACATCTTCAGGCATTTATTTATTCATTGTTTTTTTTCAGATATTCATCCATTGTGTTAGTAAAAGTAGTAATTATAACCTATATTATTTTAACTACTGCACAGATGGCGGAGTAGTTTAATTACCGACCTCCCATCCGAGTGTTGTGGGTTCGATTTCCACACCGGACAACTCTTTGTCTGATCTACAAATGGTTGTTGAGTCTGGGTGTACTTTGTCTCCGTGAAATTGTATCTCTGGATAGTCCCTCGCGATACAAGGATTATTCCTTAATGCAGGGTGTTGTCTAAAACCACTGAAGCAATGTAACACAGTTCCAGTGGCCCGTCAACAGGCGGAGAGACGGCACACGGTTTATTTAGTGGGTGAGGGCCCCACACTACCCTGTTCGGTGCCCCGAACGACGGGGCGTGCGGTTAGGTTCCCGCCAAAACAAAAAAAGGGTGTTGTCAAAAAAAAAATCCTTAAAAGGAACAATTGATGCCAACACTGCATAACTATGCAACTAAGCTCAGTCCATATAGCATCACGCCTGTATTCCCCGAAGGGGGCCTACCCCTTCGAGAGGTGTACTACACACCCACGACTCACCAGCTATGTTTAAATCCCACGTAATAGGGGGCGAGCCTATTGCCGTCTACCGGGCACATTTCCAAACTCCGGGCTGCTACTGAGAATTTTTCTTTTTAGGAAAAAGTTCAATAAAATTTTGCCCACCCGGGGATCGAACCCGCGACCTCATGATTAGCAGTCGTATACACTACCGCTACACCACCAAGGCAGTTTAGCTCAATCCACATGGGTTTAAACCCAGTGTTTAAATATAGGGCCGTCTACTCTATTCGCTATTATTTTAAGGGGGCAGTTAGCGCTGCCCTGCACTCTTCTCATTAACGAGGCGACTCGCTTGGGGATTATGGCGTAAAAAAACTACCAGTTTTTTCAACGAACATTCCTGATGCACTGCAGTATCGAGGCAACCTCAACAATGCCCTAAAAGCTTATATTGGATCCATCCATCCATCCATCAGCCTTTTAACGTCCACTGCTGGATATAGGCCTCCCCAAGAATGGGGGATAGTGCCGTAATCGCCACGCTTGGCAGGCGGGTTGGCGATCGCAGTGGATGTTGTTAATACACGAAGGAGTGCTGCTGCCCACTCCCTCGGTATTCCCTCAGTCGGCTCTTAAGACTCCCATGGGTGGAGAGGGGTGGGACAATTCTAAAGCCGGCCACCACACGGCACATTATATTGGATATGTTGCGTTAATTAAGGCATTGGAAGCTTTCGGATTACAGTCAATCCATAGGTAGGCTGCAAGTGTAAAATAACTGGCAATAAGCCTGGAACAACGTAATTGTTACTTCTTTATTACACTTGCAAACCTTTTTTTTTTCTTACGGCGGAAAAAAATGCTCCTGACCGCACACCCCGTCGTTCGGGGTAAAGAACGGGGTAGTGTGGGGCCTGCACCCACTAAATAAACCCGCCGTGTGATGTCTCTCCGCCTTTATTGGTGGGCCACTGGAACTATGTTACATTACTTCAGTGGTACATTTGTAATCGCCCTGGAAAATATTATTATAATTATTTATTTTGGACAGGCTAACATTTAAAAAAGTGCATTTGGAAAGAGTTTAGATTTTTCATATTTAGATATTTTTATATATATTTTTAGCATTTGACATGCTTAGCACTATACATTAAACACAAAGTGAAAAATGTGCAATCGAAAATAACAGTCAGGAGCAGACCACCCAAAGACGTTAAGTATGATGTGTTATCGACATTAGCAGTCAGGAGCAATTGTCAGGATGGCTGAATTGGTAAAGCATCTGGACGGTATCCAGAAGATGCAGGTTCATATCCTGCTCCTGACTGTTATTTTCGATTTCACATTTTTCACTTAGATTTTTCAGTTTAGTGTTAAATGTAATAATAAAGGCTACGGTAACCGCTTACTTTATTAACAAAGGAGCCGTTCGTTGTTTACTACCGTCGTTGTATAAAAAAATTGCCCTGCAAATAATAAAAATAACAAAAATATCGAGTAAACAAATCATTTTCTGCAAAGCTGTGATATTCAGGAACTCATTTGTCAATCAGTGTCAGATATGACTCATGACGAAGTGATCGTGGACGATAACACGCAAACTCATCTAAAAATCAATTTATAATTAATTCCCGGTTTTTATGTCACCTTGTCGTTCTAGTAGGTAAGTTTTTGCGTTTCGTATTTGAAGATAAATTACTCATTGCTGTTTTTTTGATCCATCCATCCATCCATTCATCAGCCTTTCGACGTCCACTGCTGGACATAGGCCTCCCCAAATGGGGGATAGTGCCGTAATCGCCACGCTTGGCAGGCGGGTTGGCGATCGCAGTGGATGTTGTTAATACTCGAGGAAGTGCTGCTGCCCACTCCCCCGGTATTCCCTCAGTCGGCTCTTACGATTCCCATGGGTGGAAAGGGGTGGGACTATTCTAAAGCCGGCCCCACACGGCAAACACGGTTTTTTTATATTTTTATATATTTTTTAACGATTTGACATGCTTCGCTATATAAATCAACACAAAGTGCAAACTTGTGAAATCGGAAATAACAGTCACAAGCAGGATTTTAACCTCTTATTCAACCATCGCATGTCCTGGAATACCGTCCCAGATGCTTTACCAACTCAGTCATCGTGCTAATTGGTCGGAACTGCAAATTTCGATAACACTGTGGACTCCACTAAGAATACTACAAAACATTGGTGAAGACCAGCGTGGGCCTGATAACGAGTACTTTTGTCGTGTGGGGCTGGCTGTAGAATTGTCCCACCCCTCTCTTCCCACGGGAGTCGTAAGAGCCGACTGAGGTAATACCGAGGGAGTGGGCAGCAGCACTCCCTCGAGTATTAACAACATCCACTGCGATCGCCAACCCACCTGCCAAGCATGATTACGGCATTATCCCCCATAACGGGACCGCCCGTTGTGGCGTTCTCTTGGGGAGGCCTATGTCCAGCAGCGGACGTTGAAAGGCTGATGGATGGATGGAAGTACTACTCCCACTTGGTACCTAACCAACTGTGTAAGTGAGGGAAAACATCGAGAAGAAACATACTGCTTAAGAGATCTCGACGGATTGTGAATTATCAGCTTAGGTAAGGGTGTTAGTCTATGCCCTAAATCCCCTAATTCTGAGGCAAGATCCATAATGATTTAAAACAAATGTCACATTATTCACCTTGCCAATAAATTGATGCCATAACGATTCCTGTGTGAATGGAGTGCTCGATGGGGAAGTCCCTTCCTCTCACGTAGTCTTACTATTTTGCATTAGGAGGGTGAGGAAGAGCGTTGAATGTCCATAACATCTTGATCCTTATTTTACATCCTTTCTTTCTATTTTTTCATTCCTTTCCACATCATATCCCTTTTCCCGTGGTTGGCGACACTCTTTTTAACACGCTGTTATTAGTTTCACTTTATATTTGTTTGTTTGTAACCGCTTCTTTGACTTCTATTTTGATTCATTTTCAACGATCAGATTTCGTTCAAACTTTGTAGACTTATCGAGGGCCGATGGCAAATTAACAATTTGATGAGATTATCTCATTTTCCTAATTAGGATCGTCAGGATTACTAAAATAGCACTCTTTAAATAGCTAGTTGAACTAAAAAGTAGTAAATAATATTACAATAAATAATGATTGTAAAAAAGCGTGAGTTGTTTAAATCAAAAATGTTACAAATAGTTCACCTATATAGTAAAAAACACCCCACGCTTTTTTACAATCATTATTTATTGTAATATTATTTATAACTTTTTAGTTCAACTAGCTATTTAAAGCGTGTTCTTTAATTTTTTTAAACTATTATTTTAAGGCGAGAAAAAATGTGTAATGTGTCTAACCTAACCACCTACTCCATTGATTGGGGCAACAACCAGGATAGTGTAGGGATTACCCGATAATATAACCATGTATATATTATTTCCCCGCCTGTATTGGCGGGAACTTAAGCTTCCCATCAAGCATATTGTATATTTGCTTGCCATTTTATAGAATGAAAAAAAAAATCTAAACAGACGCCATAAGTCTCAAAACATTAACAAGATTTACGAGTTCACATTTCGCTAAAAGTCTCCAAAATGTAACAGCATTAAAACTGAATGTAAGGGTGTCGAAATTGCCACACTCGCGATAACGACATTATTAATTAGATTAATCCCTCTCATGGAGACATCAGCTTAATAACTCGGAGGTTGGTAGCTCTGCAGACGAGGGTAATTAGATAAGCTTCACTTTGTAAGTTGGAGTCGACAGCTTTACCGGATTTTGGAGTATTATAGTCAACGGGTATATTAAATCTATAACGGTTTCAGTCAAATTCATAGATCATAAGATTATTTGAAAAACATTCGCTATTTCATAGTGTATATTAGGTATATCAGCGAAGGTTTTGTTAGCTGAATTGTGATGAGTTGGAGTCGATTTGTGACGAATAATTCATTATTACTTGGTGTTTTGTAAAAATACGTCGATTTGTTCGTTGCGATAAATATATTTTTTCTTTCTTTCATTATTAGTTCGCTTCTTGGGTCTACCACTAGACTATCAGTGCTTTTTAATAAATTAACTTTCATCCATCCATCCTTCCATCAGCCTTTCGAAGTCCACTCACACATAGGCCTCCCCAAGAGAACGCCACAACATGTGTTTCGCTCATATGGGGGATAGTGCCGTAATCGCCACGCTTGGCAGGCGGGTTGGCGATCGCAGTGGATGTTGTTAATACTTGAGGGAGCGCTGCTGCCCCCTCCCCCGGTATTCCCTCAGTCGGCTCGTACGACTCCCATGGGTGGAGAGGGGTGGGCCAATTCTAAAGCCGGCCCCACACGGCAAAATTAACTTTAATGCATCAAAATACAATTTGGTCAATTGACGATCCTTATTCCCAGACCCGAACAGACAGTTACCATCATCTTCTTAGTTAACAGCCGTCAAGAATCTCGATGTGATTTGATTGTATATCCTATTCTATCTCGAGTCCCTTACTGATACAGTGAAACTCGTATTAGTGAATTTAAAGAGGCTGCGGTGGTTACTTACCATTAGGGTGGTCACTCGTATCTATACGTTAACATATTATTATAAACTCATTACTCATTAAGCAAATAAAAAGGATGGAAACAGTATTTGCTGTGCATTTAGCGCAGTTGTCGAGAAAAGAAAGAGTTCTGTCGTTTGTTGAGCGAGCGGGTCGAGTGATTTATGTTGCATACGTAATGGCTCCTCTATGTACTGGGGCAATGTCACTGACAGACTCTGCTTGTATTAATGCAGAATTAATGTTCTTGATTTAAATATAGTTTTTTTTTTTTGATTTTATTGCAATGATAATCTAGTCATAAAGCCTGTGGTATCGAGTTCGGTTTTTGTTGAATTGTCATCGAATCATCGTCATCAAAATATCATGAGATAACTTTTATAATTATGCATGTTTTCTTGACATTTTGGGAGATCAACCAGAGTACGTTGCACTTGGTCAGTGGTGGATACATCCTTCACAATCCTTTAATTTCTGAGAGGGGCTTATGGCCTGAAGTGGGACGATAATGGTTTGTAGAAATAAAATAGCAAAATGAGCGTCCTCACGCACGGTACCAGGGTAAGACTGGGCTCATATTACTGAGTATTTTTATACCAAGTGGCTGACAAACAAGCATACGGCTCACCGATGGTAAGCGGCTACTGTAGTCTATAGACGCTAGCAACACCAGAGGCATCACTCGCGCATCACCTTCTCCAAGGAAAGGGATAACAAGTGGAGAGGAGAGTTAATAAGGAGACGATAGAAATGATTGACGGGCTTCGTGGCGTAGTCGGTAGGGTAACCGAGTTCCGTACACAAGGTCGTGGGTTCGATTCCCACTCAGGACAATTATTTGTGTGATGGACACTGATATTTGTACTGCGCCTGGGTGATTTCTATTTATTATATGTACCTATGTATTTACAAAAAAAGTAATATATGTATTATATCCGTAATCTGGTACCCATAGCACAAGCGTTAAGCTTAGTTTGGGACCAGAGAACGTTGTGTGAAAATGTCCGTGAATATTTATTTATAATAAAAAAGATAATACGGAGAGGATAGGGAGTGGGTTAAAGGTAGAGGTGAGGTACCTTTTTTTTGTCAAGGCGGGACATAATGTTCCTAACCACACACCCTGTCGTTCGGGGCAACGAACATGGTAATGTGGGGCCCTCACCTACTAAAAAAACCTGCCGTGTGCCGTCTCTCCGCCTTTATTGGCGGGCCACCGGAACTATATTACATTCCTTCAGTAGTAAATGGTAGAGGGACCTACCGTTGCTTCACAATGATCTTCTGTGAGAGGGTGGTACTTCCCCAATTGAGCTGACCCATTCAGGCTAGGATATGCTCTATCACATTTGAGAGGCAGTATGGTAACTACATGATACTTACATTGCAAATAACAGTAAAAGAAATATCTATAAGCAAATGTAAATAAAGTCTCAGGCAGCACTTGATGGCAAGTACCATCAACACAAACGTAAAAACAAACCAACATCCACATTTACGAGGTAAATAGAGTCAACAGAAAACCCGAAGCAAAGTTAATCCGAAGTGGAGTGGTCATCTTGATTGAGACACGTACATACCACCCAATAAGAAAACTCGCAAGTAAATTAATTAGTGAGCCGACTGATTGGAGACCGGCTGTCTGAACAGACATCGCGTATCGCATCGCGTGTTAGGGCTGACACGTGAATTCCCCCGCGATATAACGAATGTTTATTAGTGCAAGGTGTTAAAAAAGATAGTGTTGTCTGCCAACTATCAGATAGCGTGGTGGGTAATTACGCGTGCAAATATTACCCGCAGCGATCAATTTTTATATCAAATACTTAACAGTCTTCGTTTTATATTCTATTAGAAGACGCGCAAACCACGCTCGCAGAGATCTGTCTCAGTTTTTCATAGATTTATTATAATACTAGCCTTTGCCCGCGCAGCCAAAAGCTGGTTTTTAGCTCTGTCTATTATCACTCTATTATTATTATTATCTCTGGTTCGCGATGTAGAAGCGAGATAAATCATATACCAGTATTTTAGTCTAATCAAGATCTATCAAGAAAGTTGCATCAAAATTCGTTTGTAGATTTTGTGTGATGCACTGACAGACAAACCGAAAAACAAAAAAAATCTAAAAATAAATTTGTGTTCAGACACGTTATTTCTCACATAAATGTACAGACACAGCTCTATTACAGCTTTATAATCGTTAGGATGTAGCTGAGTAGCAAGAGCTTAAAAATAGTAAGTTAAATACTGTGTTTGGCAACCCTATTGGGCCGGACGTAGAACCGGACACGTGCGTCCCCGGACGTGAGGCGGCGTATCCGAGCCTACTTGCACCACAATAAGAGCATGATGACGAATAACGGTGAAATGAAAAACTCTTTAATTATCCGGGTTATTTTTTTAGACAGATCGCTTTCAGTGAAAGGTGATGTTTATGTTGTGTTAGAGTTTTTTTTTATAGGCGCTAGAAATACCAGAGGCATAACTCGCGTGTTGATAGCACCAGGGAAATGTAAAATAATTTTTTGAACGCGTCAATACTAGTGCAGCTAATGTTCGGTCACGACAGCGGCTGTCGAGAGGACTTAGTACCTATCTTTTATTTTACAGTATTTTGTTTAAAAAAATACTTTTTTTTCGGCCAAAACAAAGTGTAGGTCAACACCCTTAGGGAAATCGACCTTACATACGAGTATCACACTGATCAGAGATTAACATAACATTTTCTTTAGAGTCTTAGTATTATCTAAATATCCACAATACTTGGCTTACGGTACGCTAGGATATCAGAGAAGAAGGAACGCAGTAGTTACTATACTAGTACTATACTCGTATCTTGAAGATATTATGAACACCACCCGGAATACGGCTATGCTTATAACAGTAACCCTAATTTACTGCTAAGAGCGTTTTAAAGCTATGCATTACATATGACGTTGATAAAGATCTAGTATTAACACTAATTCCACAGGAGCTACTGAAATTAGGTCTGTGTTGCCACTCTCATTACCTACTTCGACATTTCCCCATTCCATAAGTAATAACTATTTACCTACAACAATAAACTAACTTCAAACAGGTCATAATTTACGCTGCGTCTGCGCCGCCCTATACGTAAACATGTCATCGCATATCATCTGTTTAAAGTTTACTATTACGTTACACAGATGGCGCTGTTATAAAAATATTCATCGGCCCTTTGTGGCGCGTGATTTGTACGTCAGACATGTCAGCGCCTGACAGATGACATATACATGCGCTTTTTATTAGTCTTAAAACAATGAGCTTTTGTTATGGCTCCTACTTAGTCCCTGTCTATGGTTCTAGTAGTGTTCTACTGCAGTGAGAGTATTACTTAAAATTTATCTTCTTCTTATTTTAGCACTTGACATGCTCAGCTACTTTAAAGAACAAATTATTTGTATATGTGGAAAAAGGGACCTTTACTGCGTGCAGGATTCCAACCTTCCAATCCGGGGAAGTACTCTAGACCGCAAAGCCATCGCAGTCACCGACGGCAATTCTCAATCACATTTGTTTTATATGTCTTTACAACCCACGCCACCTATCGGATGCATTTACATGCATTATTCCATTATATGTGTAGGTAGCAAGTTTAAAAAAAAAAGAAAATAGAAGATGTTAAAAAAGTACCTATATTATATAATTATTAAGACAATAAACAGCAGCTGCTCCGCTTCATGTTAATTGGCAATTCGTTGACTGCCTACCCCTCTGGGAAACGTGGCGTGAGTCTATGTATGTAAGAATAAGACAAATCAATCCCTTTATCCACACATTTTTTTTACAACGCGCGCTTTTATAAAGCTAATAAATTTGAAAATAAATTAAGTCGCACCAAGGAGCCGGTTGTATCCAATAAGTAATTACTGTACATTTGCCACCGGGTCCCGTCCGCTTAGTGGTGTAATACCTTCATGAATCTTTGCTGCTTGTACTAAGATCTTCGTAAGCCCTCCCAACTTGTGAGAAAATGTTTGTAAATATTGTATACCAGTGAACTACGCTGGCTTCGGACGCGTAATAATGAAAAAAATCTCTAGGGCTGTGTTGAAGAGCTCCACTGAAGTAATGTAACATAGTTCCCGCGAATACATGCGGAGTGACGGCACATGGCGGATATATTTAATAGGTGAGGGCCCCACACTACCACCCTGTTTGTTGCCCCGAACGACGGGATCTGCGGTCAGGTACATAATATATTACCGCCTTTCAAAAAAATTGGTTGTTGAAGAGCTACCATTCGTGTGATGACTGACTTATCTTCTCCTTATTATACTTCCTCTCCATTCCTTTCCTAGGAGATGGCGACATGCGGGTGATGCCTCAGATGTTACTAGTGTCTATAGGCTACCCTAAGCTAAGTAACCGCTTACCATCAGGTGGGCCGTATGCTTGTGTGCCACCCACGTTGTATAAAAAAATGCATAATTTTTTTTTTATAAATAACTAGCCTTTGCCCGCGGTTTAGCTGCAGCCTAAAGCTAGTTTTTGGGTTATATCTCAGGTTCTCGGTATAGTAGCGGGATAAAATATATACCAGTTGTTAAGTCTAATAAATGTCTTAAACCGTAATCGAGAGCTATTAAATAAAAAAGTTGCATCAAAATTTGTTCAGTAGTTTTTGCGCGATGCGCGAACAAACAAACAGATAAACAAACAAAAAATCTAAAAAAACGTTTTGTGTTTAGACACGTCTTTAAAGCCTATTACAGTCATTTTTTCTCAAATATCTTAAATGTACAGACACAGCTCTGTTACAGCTTTATAATAGTAGACTACATGCCAAGGGGAAAATTTGTCGTTTCGACGTGATAACGTCTTATAAATCAATGAACATCGGCAGCACGCACGAAAGAGTGTCACGTTTGAGAAAAATGTATGGTGACCGATGTTGACCGGTAATGGTTTACGAAACTCTCAGAAAACATATATAACGTTATCACGTAAAATTATCGTCCGTAAACCGACTTTACAGACTGGTCAGGGTTTTTTTAATTTTGATAATGTAAATAATATTTAATTTCATTTTGTTCCAGAATGTAACTGCAATGGTCACGCGCGTCGCTGCCGGTTCAACATGGAGCTGTATAAGTTATCTGGACGTTCCAGTGGGGGCGTCTGCCTCAAGTGCAGGCATTATACTGCCGGCAGGCACTGCCACTACTGCCGCGAGGGGTACTACAGGGACCCTACTAAGCCTATCACGCATAAGAAGGCCTGCAAACGTAAGTAAACATTTTTTTTGTAAATACATACATGTAGATCGCACCTAGACGCAGTACAAATATCTGTGTTCATCACACAAATAATTGTCCTGAGTGGGAATCGAACCCACGACCTCGTGCACGGAAGTCGGTTACACTGTCGACTACGCCACGAGGCCCGCCCGTATTTGTTTACAAATTATCAATGCTCGGTAAAGAAAAACATTGTGAGGAAACCTGCATGCCTGAGAGATTTTCTCGACTGCTTAGGAAGTGTGCCAACCCGCATTGGGCCAGTATGGACTGTGGCCTAATCCCTCTCACCATAAAAGGAGACCCGTGCCCAATAGTGTGACAGAAAAAGTGTTGCAAAAATATATAGAGGAAACCTGCATGCCCGAGAGATTTTCTCGACGGTTTGTAAAGTCTGCCAGCCCGCACTGGGCCAGCGTGGTGGACCACTATGAGAGGAGACCTGAGCCCAATAGTGGGGTGGGACAGAAAGTGTTGTAAAACAATACATAGATTAGAGATGGGCCGTATGTGATTTTAAACGAATACGAACTTCGGCCGAACGTTCGGTAAATATACAAAATTCTGCCGAAGTTCGGCCTAACTTCAGTGTGTGTTTTCTCGGGAGTAACAAGTGATATTCTGTATGTGTTTTTTATAAAAGACAACGCCGTAAAGCAATAAAAAACAGTCAGTGTAAGAGTGACACCTTTTTTAAAATTATTGGGTGTATTGATTCATAGACTCCTGGATTGTGAAAAAATCTAATTCATTTATACATTTTAATTTATCTATAATAATTATAGTTTAACAAACAACTGACCATGCTTAAATGACTTTCGAGTAGTGGTATATGTGACTTATTTTGCAGCTATGACAGATGTGATTTCTCTAAATTTGAGTATAAACGTTACCTTTTTCTTATACCGAATGTTCGGCATTTAATGCTGAAGTTCGGTTCAAGCCACCGAAATTCGGTTAAACCGAATGAAAAACGAACTTCGGCCCATCCCTAATATAGATAGATAAATAGATCTATTATAAATCTACATAAACTCTAATTACCTTAATGGTTTAACAACTGGTTGATAACAATAATAAAAAGTATAAAGATTAGTTGGTAAAACAAGCTCTTACTCTCGCTGCCATTATTTATTAAAACTGGCTATACATTTCTCACTAAATAAAAAAATCAACACAATAACTTATGTCACCCATTAAGTAAAACGCAAGACGTTAATTTGTTAAGGAGTCGCTTTAACGCGAGATAACGTATAAATTATGGAGCGTTAAAAGTTAACACCTGCCCTTTGAGACAAACATAACGACACTGATCTGTTATCACTGCGCAAATAGATGTTACTTTCTGTGGCTCTTCATTTTTTATGGTATAAAGACACACAATCTGCCTGACGGTAAGCGGTTACCGTAGCCTGTAGACGCTAGCAACACCAGAGGCATCACTAGCGCATTGCCAATTCCGGAAAGGATAGGAAATGTAGAGAAAGTAAGTATCAAATCAATTCACTTTATTGTGGACATAGGCGAAAATAAAGATGTAAGTACATAAGTACATGTATTATGTAATTATGTAGCTATAATCAAATTAATCATAGCTAAAATTTATTAAAATAAATACACACAAAATAACTTTACGAATATTTGTTAACAAACCAAATGACATATAGAATTCTTTGTCCCAAAAATAGCAATTGCAGAAACAGAGGTGTCGTAAAATGTTAGAGTAAATACGTTCTGGACCAGTGGTTACCCTTGCGGCCGACACTACAATAGTTTTCACATAAAAATCTTTGCGAAATCGACTTGGTCCCATGATCGCCCCTTTGGGACCCCTCGCTTTTATTACATCGGACGTTAGACTTTTCGCTGATTGAGTCAAGATTGCGAAGTATGGAAATGGGGGGCTTCTGATCTATAAATAGGAGGTCGCAACGGGTTAGATTTGATGACGTCATGGGGAATTGAAATAGGTTTTATCGTCTCGAATGCATTACTGAGGATTTGTTTGAGATCTTATAAGACAGTCTTACTATGTTTGTTTGTGTGTGTTAGGCACAATTCAAAAACACAAAGTACACCCACACTCGGTACAAGCCTTTGAGGCTTGCCCTGTGTGGGAATCAAACCTAGCAGTAGGCCGGTATCTAAACCACTATGCCGTGTGTGCACATTTTACTTGTTTCTTTTTCAAATAATAATTATTAGTCTAGTCTAGAATTATATATAGATTACAAATACCTACGCTTGATAAGGAGATAAAGTTGGCGGTATGAAAATTATGCTTTGGCGAATACTAGCTTCGATCTACCGGTAGATCCAAACGGGACACAAAGCAGTTTAAACCTACGCCTTTGTATAATCCCCGGATTGAGTACGACTCATGTTCGAATCCCGCTCACAGCAAAGCATTCTTTTTCCACTTTTACAAATAAGTCGTGACTTGTGATGGATTAAAGCGGTTGGACTTGAACCTGAGCGTGTCTGATCGTGTCAGATAGGGACCTATTACCTATCTCCATCGGACTATGAGCGTAAATAAAGAGTCCACTGCACTGTGGTGAGGTTCGTGTAGGTGGTTTAGGTGACTCTTCGCTGTGGCCAAGGACTAAAATATGGCCTACTAGATTCTTCTAAACTCTCGAATAAATACATCACTCTACGGTAAATTAAGTATCGCAATGTAAAGTAGTTATACCACGGGAATAATATTTTTTTCCAAGATAAAAATCCTACAGCCTTTTTCCTTTTCTGGGCTCCAGACTATATTTACGCAAAATTTCATGATGATTGGTTCAATAGTTACGGCGTGAAACCGTAACAAACAAACCAAAAAAACTCACTTTCACGGTAATAATATTAGTAAGGATAAATGGACCTTAACTTTCTGTACAAAGATGTACCTACTATACTACTCTTTCAAGAAAGTACCGGGAAAAGATCAATAATACACAAAATTTTTGTTATTCATCCAAATTTATTTTATCACCTTCAAAGTATACTCCTTCAGAAACAATAGACTTACGCCAACGAATAATCCAATCATCAAAACATTTTTTAAACGCTGTTTCCGGAATTGAGTTCAGTTCTCGCCGCGAATTCTCCTTTATGTTTTCTACCGATTAAAAACGGGTGCCACGAATTGGTAATTTGAGTTTAGGAAAAAGAAAGAAGTCGACTGGAGCCATATCTGATGAATATGATGGTTGCTCGATGGTGTTTGGACAAAAAATCATTCGCAATGATGGCCTTGTGCGAGGGCGCATTATCGTGGTGCAAAATCCAAGAATTTTCTTTCCACAAATCTGGCCTTTTTCGTCGAATTTGCTCTCTTAAACGCCGCATAACGCTCAAATAATATCCTTTATTTACCGTTTGACCTTCTGGCAAGAATTCCGAGTGCACAACACCGCGATAGTCAAAGAAAACAGTCAACATGACTTTGACTTTTGATCGACTTTGGCGTGGTTTTTTCGGTTTCGGTTCAGTTGAAAGTCGCCACTCCGAAACTTGTTGACCAGTTTGCATGTCAAACTAGTAAACTCACGTCTCGTCACCAGTAACAATGTGTTTCATGAATGTTGGGTCGGAATTGACTCGTTCTAGCATGTCCTCAGCGACTCTCATGCGATTGAGTTTTTGGAGAAAATTCAGGTCTTTTGGGACTAGCCGAGCGGAAACATGTTTCATACCCAAGTGATTATATAAAATGGTACGGATCGACTCGTGAGACACAGAAAGTTCGGCGGCAATCTCTCTCAAACTTGAATGAGGATTTGCAGTCACTATTTCCTTCACTTTTGCAATGTTAACTTCAGTTGCAGACATTGATGGCCTACCAGAGCGAGGCAAATCTTCCATCACATCTCGACCGCTTTTAAACGCTTTGTAGCACGTGTTTTTGATAAAGTCGATTCACCGTAAGCCTTCTGTAACATTTTCAGTGACTCCGAACACGAAATTCCATTGGCGATGCAAAATTTAAGACAAACTCTTTATTCGATGTTTTTGTCCATTATGAAATTAGTAATATACACTAGATATGATATAACTAAAAACAACACTGTAGTTAATATAAATAACAGATGCAACTCAAACTCCGCGCCAAAATGGATAACAGTTGTGCCAAACTAACAACAAAAAAACCAAAAATTTTAATTTGGAATCATAAATAAATCATCCATTCCCAATACTTTCTTGAATAAATGTATAACCCAAATTTGACTTGTTTTAGTCTATGTACGAACGACAACAAACAGAACGAATATATCTACAATATCTCAAGCAATTTTCCCATTATCGTTGACTAAAAAAAGGTTATCGATAACATCGACACAAACCATTCGATGATACCTCATATTATTTCGACAACAATTCGCTACCATAATACACGGAGACCCTGGACCGTCATAAAACGAAAAGGTCACCCCACTCGACGCATTCTCATTCCTTCTTTCACACCCGTAATTGAGTCCGTCCCTTATCACAACATGTAGAGGGTCCGGTCATAGAATGAAATGAACTACCGACACAACAATTCGTTATGGTCAGTAAAATTGATCATGTTTCGAATAACGATTATCGAATGTTTTTGTGATTTATGCGGATAATTATATCTTTCATCCATAGAACTCAGAATAATACTTTTAACCTGATTCTCGCCGAATTCCAGACGTCTGATTAATTTGATTTTGATACAACGTAGCCAAAATTTCGTCATGAACGGTTTAGTAGTTTAAGACGTCAAAGATTAACTTATTATTATTAACAAATTTAATAAATTGAATGACTGGTACAAATATTTGGTTATTACAACTCTAATTTATCTTGTCAAATACAATTATAACATGGAATAGCCAAAAGCTCATTTATATTTTGAACCTTAATAAAGAAAACTCTTTCAAAGAAATAGTCACACATGTTCCTTATTAAAATAGTTTCTACCATTTCTTTGGTAGAATTTTACTACAAGTAAGTAATAGAAAAGTTGCAACGCGTTCGTGGAATAAGTCCTAAGTAATCCTACGAGTGCTTGCAATTGCAAATAAACTTTTATCTAAATAACTTTATACAATTGCAAACTGAGTTATAAGTAGGTACTTCAGAACGAAGTTGTCACAAAAAAAAGCTTTTTTGTTTATTGTGTATTTTCTTGTGAGCAACACTGCTGGCTATTTTTCCTTGTATTCTTTATTTAAAATTTCCTTTTCTATAAGTTAGAACAACAAACGCAAGATTGTATTTACTGTGCATGGCTATGCATTTTAAAACGCTCAGTCAGTTCTGAATGTGGCATATAATTTTATAAAAAAAAAAATGGAAATTTTATTTTCTAATTGTGGTATTTGTAAGACGCTTCTTTATTTAATCTTTTTTTAATAATATAAACTAGCGGTACCCGCAACTTCTCCCGCGTGGAATTTAGTTCCATCTTTTCTGCGCGGGACCCTGATTATTTTTCCAGAATAATAGTAGCCCCATTTGCTCCTTATAAGATCAGCTATCTTATAATGAAAGTCCTGTCCAAATCGGTCCGGCCGTTTCGGAAT
Organism: Leucoma salicis; assembly: GCA_948253155.1. Taxonomy (NCBI): domain Eukaryota; kingdom Metazoa; phylum Arthropoda; class Insecta; order Lepidoptera; family Erebidae; genus Leucoma; species Leucoma salicis. Next base: position 23,541,735 of record OX411818.1, on the reverse strand, counting down.
TAGCCAGAACAAACAGGCAGACAAAAGTTTAATACATATACATTTTTTTTTGTATATGTGTGAAAACGAGTTTGTTTCTTACTTTTCACGCCATAATTACTGGACCGATCATTATAAAACTTTGTATACAATATGGCCAGGAGCCCGGAACAGGACACACACACTTATTATTAGGGTTCCATAGTCAATAAGGCCGTGTGGGGCCGGCTTTAGAATTGTCCCACCCCTCTCTACCCACGGGAGTCGTAAGAGCCGACTGAGGGAATACCGGGGGAGTGGGCAGCAGCACTCCCTCGAGTATTAACAGCATCCACTGCGATCGCCAACCCGCCTGCTAAGCGTGGCGATTACGGCATTATCTCCCCCATGACGAGACCGCTCGTTGTGGCGTTTTCTTGGGGAGGCCTATGTCCAGCAGTGGACGTTGAAAGGCTGATGGATGGATGGATGGAGTCAATAAGGAGCTCTTAAAGTTTTGACATATCTGCCCGTCTGTCAGACCGCAGCCGGAGGGGTCTCCCAAATTTTACAATCTTTATTCATAGATGAGCCGTTTTAAAGACCCTTTACGAACAAATATTACCTATGTCGCTACATACCTACATTTAACAGACAACCTCCACTCTGACTCAAAGCAATTGTTAGTGGATCACACAAATAATTAATTTGTGTGGGAATCGAACCCACGACACTCAACATTGGTAGGCAATTACAATTTATATATTTATTTAATAATAATAGAAGCTTATGTCCCCCAGCGTGTGACTGCCATCCAGTAGGAGCGAGTGGGAAAACCTGTAACCAGACAAGCGGACAGTGCCCTTGCAAGGACGGAGTGACGGGCACCACCTGCAACCGCTGCGCCAAAGGGTACCAGCAATCCAGGAGCCATATAGCACCCTGCATAAGTAAGATCCATTGTTCATATAAGTCTTTTTATGCTAGTAGAAAATACTTAATGCAAAATCAGGACCAGCTTAACTGCATCGGTGGTGTATCGGTAGTATATGCGACTGCTAATCATGAGGTCTCGGGTTCGATCCCAGGGTCGGCCAATGTTATTGAGCTTTTTCCTAAAAAGAAAAATTCTCAGTAGCAGCCCGGAGTTTGGAAATATACCCGTTAGACGTCAATAGGCTCGCCCCCTATTACGTGGGACTTAAACATAGCTGGCGAGTCGTGAGTGTGTAATACACCTCTGCCTACCCCTTCGGGGAATACAGGCGTGATGCTATGTTTTTAGGAACTAGCTGGAGAGATTCATCGACGCATTAACGTGATATCATGCTCCATTTAAGGCCGGATCATTAAAAGCCAACAAAATCTTTGCTAACTAGAGCCATGCTTATCCCAGCACGAATGGACCGGATTGATCAGGGAAGTATCACCCTCTCTCACAGAAGATCACTCACAGACGGTGAGTGAGAGCGCCGGAGGCCCAATCCTTATCCTCTTCTTATAAGTATACTTCCTATCCTCTCTTTATTATCCTTCCTATCCTGTCCATGTTATCGTTCCTCTCCACCTATTATACCTTTCCTGGGAGATGGTGACGAGCGAGTGATGCCTCTGGTGTTGCTAGCATCTATAAGCTACGGTAACCGCTTACCATCAAGTAGGCCGTATGCTTGCTTTTCACCCACGTAGTATACAAAAAGGTTATATGTACACAAATGTAGATACCACGCAATATTTACTTGTAATCTTTGGTGCAGGTATACCTCGCGTGGTGACTGCCGTTCAGGCTATGGAAGCGGTGGACGGGGAGCCGGGCCGCGGTAAGTAGTAAGTGTACCATCACGCACTCTCGCCTCTCACACGCAATCATACAGACATACAATTACAACACATTGGAGAATAAAGAATGATAGTCCGGCTATTTTTTTAATGGTGGGGCATATCAACCTTTTTTATAGGTGCATTTTTTTTTTAAATAAATTAATGTACAGGTAAGGAAAATATTGTGATTTAATTTCGATATTTGAATATACCTAAGGTTTTTTTAAGAAATCAAGTGCTGTTTTTAATGGTTGTTCTAAAAAATATTTAAATCTTACTATAGTGTTATTTCGTTGTAATTGGAAGTCTGTTTAAGAATGCTGCACTTCTAAATAGTCAATAGTTACGAAAAACATCCCCTTTTTTGTGAAAAAAAATATTAAGAAATAAATATAATCAATGAAGTTCACTCCTCTCCATATCTATGAAGACGCGTACACCTAATCACCATAGAGTTTTATATTAACGCATAGACCACGCGAACAATACTTAGAAACAGCTGCTAGTTAGAAAATGTAACGAAAGAAATACAGCATTCTACTTTATGTTAATTTGCACTTTAATATTATTTACTGAATACTCCCTTTTGATATGAATTAGTTACACGAGTATAGCGAAATTATTGCTGCCATAACAACATTCATATATTTTATATTTAATCGAAAAAAGATTATCAAAAGGTAGTAAGCAAATCATTCTCACACCATATCTTGAATATGATAAATGCTTTAGGTTAATTAGTAAATAAATATGTCTACTAAAGTTACTAATCACGAAAATTTACAGCATAATCTTCGACTAAAATAAAATAAATGGCCAATTATTAGCCTTTTAACTCTCTAGTAAAATTCAAATCAAAATCTGTTGCTCTCGAAACGTTTGAATTTGGAATAAAAAAAACATATTTTGTTGAAATTATTTTAAAATTTAGAGAGAAGTAGAATTATATGATGTACTTGCGAATGAAATGTGACGACTCAAGTTTTATTAATAAATAATACTAATATTTCTTTTATTACAGATAAAAAACCTATGTTAAAATAAATAAATAGTACTTAGGTACATTTACAAACATTTTTCATTTATAATTCGTAGTATTTCTGCGTTTTGGAGAGGCACGATACTGTCCCACTATTGGGCGCATGCCTTCGTTTCGTATTCTAAATTCTAATATAAATATAATGTATTAAATATAGTCTGTGCCATGCGGATTAAGAATAAAGTGCATTGATCCGTCGGCTGTCAGATCAGGGGTTGTAAACATTATCACACAAAGTTTATTTACCCAAAAAAACTTTTTATAAGCCTATTTATTGTGTACAAAGTTTATTTTTTTGTATATTACATTGAATTAATTGGAATATTGAAAATATTATATACTATAAATACAAATACAATACATATCTAATTTTAGGTTTTCTTTCTCAAAAGGGTTAGACTTACTTTTACCTTAGACCTAAACCATGTGTCTTTGGCCTTTCTAATATATTTATTATTATTTATAAACTCAATTTCAACTTAAGGGCTTGGGGATAATTTGATGTTTTATATCATCCATCCATCCATATTTAAATGTCATATTTTTTGAGATTAACCATAAGACGAGATATTTTGTTACGTGGCATTAATTAAATTGTCGTAATTTGATATATGAAATATGGAGTGATTTTTTAAGTCTCACATTCGGTATTCTATCGAAAACAACATAGAGACAAACAAATCATTCACGTTTTAGCATTCCTTGTTAATAATTAATAAAACTTATTATTTGTGAAGAGATTTACTGCGAGCAGGATTCAACTGAAGTCCCTTCCATTCCGGGGCCGCTAAACCTATCACAGACACCTAATGGTGACACACAATCTCTCACATTCGTTTTTTAAGATGTCTTTAAGACTCTTGACGCACCATTAGATGACTGCGATAGCCTAGCGGTCCAGAGCACTTTCCTGAATTGGAAAGGACCCCGTTTCGAATCATGCTCGCAGTAAATATCTCTTTTTTCACTTTCACAAATAATTTGTTCTATAAATAACTGAGCATGTCAAGTGCTAGAATAAAAATTACAAACATTCCTTAGAATTGTAAAATTAATATTGCTGTTATTATTTTATGCTTGAAAGGAGATGTGCCAAATGCCCATACATTCTCGGCCTGGAAAGGACATACATAAAACAATATGTTTTTTGAAGATAAAGGACTATCCGTTTGCCCTGAGTATTTCTTTTCACACTAAAACTTTTGGATGATGAGATAAAAGACATTCAAGATGGATATAATTTTGAAATTGAAATATCTCAAAATCGAATAATAGATCAAAAATAACACCATAATTATAAATAAATAAAATAATATCTACATATATAACAAATAATTAGGCTTAATATCACTAAATATAAAACTTACATTCATAAAATCACAATACAATATTCGCGATACACAATTACAACAGTAGACATGACATGACAGATGTAAAATGTTTTGCCAATATTTTGAATCATAATTGCTACTCTTGATTAGAAATAATATCAGTTTTCACCAAATAATTATTAAAAAAATATTTTATTAAATAGGCATATTACTGTTCTCACGAAATTATATAAGAAATAACTACGTAATATTGTTTTGTAATATAATAGTACCAAAGTTTTTAATGTTGTCAACTCAGCGTAGCGGCAATGTCCTATTTGATTGTCAATAGATAACAATCATCCACCAATAACCATTACGATAAAGTACAAATTCAAAATAATAGTTTTTTAAACTATAATCTTTTTCTGAAGTGCTATCAAGAAAATAAAACCACTGACGGATTTTATATATTATTAGTTCAATTTTAAATATTGATAACATTATGTCCGCCACAGGCCGTAATTGGCACATGTCCTTTACGATTTTGTACGTTACTGTGTTTGATTGTTGATTTTTTATGTCAATGCACTTTATTCTCAATAAATATGGCGAGAACCATAGGGTCTCTAGACAAATTTTGTAGCCATGAGTAGTGTGAGAATGTAGTCTATGTTAATCGGTGACTTGTTTGCTTATTTCGTCCCATCCATTGTCAATCTCATAAATGTTTTGTTTTATTTCATCAGTGCCGAGTAAAAGGTAACCTTTCATCTTATTAATAATTTTAATTAATATTTATTTATTTTAACTCATAATTTTTTACCTTGTGATTTGTTAGTATTTTTAATGAAGTAGTTTAATAGTGCATGCAATCAATACTTCTGCCTACTAACATTTGTATTATTTAATATTATTATTATTATTGTAATTATTATAAAATAAAAGTAAATGTAGTTAAAAAATTGGATAAAGAATTTCGTCAGCTTTATATTATATTTAATACAATAATTTTATTTAATAATTTTGATATTATGTTATAATGATTAAATTAGTCACTTGTGTGATATGATTATAAAGTCATGCTCCGTTCCAAATGTAACTGCACAAATGTTGAATTTTTCTGCCTCTCATTCTTTATGCCAATTTCGGTAATCGCTTTCCGTTTTGTTTAAACTTTAAGCACTTACTTTCGGAACGGTATAATATTATCATTTTATCGCTATGGTAATACATATGTATAAAAATAATAAATATCATTATGTGACGCATATCGCTTTAGTGATATAATATATGTGATCTATCACTGCAGTGATATACCTACGCGATATCACTGTAGTTATATATGTGATGTGCATCACTGAGTTCATATACGTGATGCGTATCACTGCTCGTGATATGTATCACTTTAGTGATATAATGTGATGTGTGACCACAGCGGAACAGTGCGGCCGATGTCGCGCCGCCGCTCGCACGCTAAATCTCAACAAGTTCTGCAGCCGCGACTACGGTGAGTGTATTTATATATTATTATATTTTTTTATTATAAATCCTACTTGTTGACCTTGAGTCTTCTCTTCTTCTTCAAGTTTTCCATCACACATTATTGTGGAAATAAGAAAATTTGTCTATTATGCCTGGGATTTCAACTAATTAACTTAGAAATGTAACAAGTAACTTAGCAAGCAGTGATAGTCTAGCGAAAAGCAAGCTAGACAGTGGTATGGTGTTCGATCCCAAGTCCAAGATTCAGACCTTGTATTCGAAATTATGTATTTGTTTACGATTTATCACTGCTCTGTGAAGGAAAACGTCGTGAGGAAATCTATATGCCTGAGAGATGTTCTCGACGGCTTGTGAAGTCTGCCAACCCGTATTGGGCCAGCGTGGTGGACGTGCCCAATAGTGGGATAGAAAAAGGGTTGTAAAAAAGCTTAGACTATAATATGTTTGAGTCCGTGCATAAATTACGATACGTCAAACTAAATTCTGGCTTTTTGGATAGTAATATGCAAATTGTGTATAACTTAATATATAAATACATTTGGAAAAATTCTGAAATTAATACAAAATATTAGCATACTACCAATTTTATAAGTAGGTATACTAGCGGATTATTTTTAGATGGTTCACGAATTTCTGAATTGAGATTCCGCAAAGGAAAACGAATACTAAAAACAAACATATTATGCGGCTAGCGTTAAATATACCCTACGGGGAACTTTACAAACACAATTTCGCAGACACAAAGTTCACTTAGACTCAGAACAACCATCTTGTGGATCACACAATGAAGTGATAACACTGGGAAACGAACACACTCGGGAGTCGGTATCGATAATATTTTAATTATTTTTTACATTATTTTGTGTGCGCAGTCATAATGGGCAAGGTGGTGGGGCGCGAAGCGCACGCGGCGGGGTCCGCGTGGGCGCGGCTGTCGCTGAGCGTGCGCGCCGTGTACAAGCGCGGCCCGCGGAGCCGCCTGCGCCGCGGCGAGACCGTGCTGCACGTGCGCGCCAGCGACCTCGCCTGCAGGTGCCCTAAGATCAAGATCAACAAGTGAGTTGACGAGCCCGCACATGTACTTTACACCTCCCGCACACTACTAACTCTTAGCTGATAGAATGTCATGTTGATGATTTCCTTCTTTCTATGTAGTTCTCAATATCTACAAGACCCGATTTAGTACTATGTTATATTCCATTTTAAAAAAATGAGTGCTTTGTGTCCTAGTTAGATTAAGATATGCAATGCTTATTACTCTCTTAAGGTTTACATAGATACATAGACTAACGCCTGTTTACCAAAGGTGTAGGCGGATACAACGTATTGCCACTTATTATGAAGCGGCTTTCCGCTGCCCAACCTTCGCCCCCATGAGAACAAGACGTGACGGGTGGCAAACTACGTCGCTGCCATTCTAATGATTGTTACTAAAAATCTCCATTGCGTTCCCACGGGGTGTAATATAAAGAGAAATGGAGAGTTAAGCTGTAAATGTTTCTTAAGGGTTGATTTTAAAATACGCAGCAGTTAACCTGGGCTCCTAATATAACTGAATAATTTTGATATATTTTTATATATAGCCCACTCTGATGGATCCGAGTATCCGTTTTTCAAGGCAATGGCCTCCCGGACGTCGTCAGCCGTCACCGAGTCGTCCATACCGGAATTGCGCAGTTCGGCGCACTTCACCGGTCTGGTGATATGCACTGCACTACCCTCGCCAAATAGACCCTGTAGCCTTTTGGCTACCGTGTCGGCCATCTTGGGGCCCTCCGCCCCAAGGAACTCCAGAATGCGAACCTCTGTCCGGGCTTGGTGGGTCCGGGTGGCGCCGACTCCAGTGTCAGAGACGTCGATTTCCCGGGCTCTCCTCAAGATGGCCTGATATGTCAGGCCCGCTTCCGCCTCCGGCAGCATGGTGATTACCACCGCTGCCGTTTCCCGCGCTTGTACCTTGCGTGGCTTCTTAGGGCCGGGCTTGCTCCTAGCGGGTTTCGCAGCCCTAGACGTGGCCCTCCGATTTTTTCCTCCCACCATCCCTAATCAGAGGTGGGACACGCGAAAAGAAAGAAAGAAAGAAACGACGGCCAGGGCATCGGAAACCTTCTGAGCAACCTGGTCCACTGTAGGCTGTCACTCTTACCCCGTTATCCCCCTATGGCCCTGCTGGCCCTCCATGGCAGACGTCTGGAGTTGCCTATCCACTGTACGCTCTGCTAATCAGAGGCACATGCGGAAACCCGTCCGCTGCCGGGATTCAGCCGCCGGCACTAGAGTGCCGACGTTACCAAGGGTCACAACGCGGAGGTATCCCGACCCCAGGTTTAAATCCCGCTCGTGACGGTTAATTTCGATTTCACACGTTGTGTTTTTTAGTGTAGGATATGTTTTTGTTTAAAATCTACACCACATTTTGTAATGTTGAGCTGTAGCAAAATAGAATCAAAAAGATAGAACGTGTGTAGGTTACTTTACCCAATGTGATTATTTTTACTAGCAACACTATCTTACTTTAAAAATAAAGATAGGCATTCAAACAGCTTTCCGATAAGAAAATTAAATTATTTGTAGTGCATAGTTTATTTATATGCAAACAGGTTAATAGGATATTAGCGTAGGCGTTGCGAGATATCTGCTACATTCTACAGGTTATGTAGACGCGCATCTTTGGTATTGCCAGTCGTAAATTAACCATTTACGGTTATTTGAATTGAGCGAATTATTTTAATATGTGACAGATATGACCAGGTGTACGACTTAAACCAACAATCTTTTGCAATATCTTTTTATTGCAAACGGTGGTAGATGTGCTACGGTTTTGGTCTCATGAACTTGACCGCCTCGTATGACACCGGCAGGAAATAATAGGCTGGTGACACTCGGTCTTAATCCAAACTGCTTTTTTATTACCCGGTACACCTTGCTCTTGAGAATACTTAAATCAGCCATACCCAACTTTTTTTTAAGGCGGGAAAAATGTACTACACACTGATTGGACATCGCATCTTAACCCCATATTTACTTAAAAAAATCTATAATACTGATTTCTCCTCAAACAGGTCATACCTAATCCTAGGAGTGGAAAAAGAGGGCGCTTCAGCTGGCTTACCGGGGTTGACAGTCGGCGACAGAACATTATTGTTGGAGTGGCGCGACGACTGGCACCGACGCATCCGGCGCCTACAGCGGCGCGCGATCAACTGCCACTAATCGACCGCCATCTTGAAAATGGTGGGGATAAAACAACCAATGGGAGCGTTTCGCTCTTCTCGTAAACTCTAGTTCCAAACTAACTTGATAACGTACTGTTTTTAACTGTTACTGCCATTATTGTGCTGTCTTTTTTAAATCCATATTAATTAAAATGATAACGTCAGGAATGAATGTTGAAATATTGTAAGACTGATTATATCTATATACTCTGTTAAGTATTTTACCTTATTTATCATTAGGTTAGTGTTGCTACCTCCATCATTTGTTGTAGAGCTGTGACAATCGTTAATTTTCATGTATCAATCGAGTAAGTAGTAGTTATTAATTATCGATTACGATTAATCGATTCTTCATTCATCATATAGGATTGTAGGTATTTGCCGAGTGAAATATCTTTATTTAAATGGTGATTGGTTCACAATTTAATACTTATTTACACACAGTTTATATTTTGTTTGTGTTGAATCAAACCACGACGTACGTACGTACGATCGCGCAAATCACAACAAATCGTATATTTTTTTTTTAAATGGCTGCCCTTACATTCGTTGTCGTAGCGAATGGTTGATCTGGATCTTAGCATGAACGATTACTTACAATTTGAATTGATCACGATTGTTACAGCACTAATTTGTTGGATACTGTTTTATTCCAATTTACTTGTAAATTTCTATATTATTTATTTTATATACTGATATCTACTATTTAATAATTAAAATAACTATATCCTATATACTGACTATGAAAAAGCTCTGTTTTATGATAACATTAAACATAATTTTGGGACGTCATTTGGGTTTGTATAAAAAATTTCATCCATTACGAACATTCATTCCTGGTGCATTTTCGATCGTTCTACCTAGTTCGGTTTAAGAATACCGTTTTAAATAGTTAGTAGTTCGCGGCTGTTTGTCAATTTTTGTGTGTCGAAATGCAATATCGATTTGAACATTTCTCATCGATTATGCTTTAAATTGAAATCACTAATCTGGATTAAAAATCATCAACAATTATTTATCATTCATGTCATGTGGCATGTTTTTGCTTTAAAAATAAAATTCCCATCCTAGGATTGTGTTAAAAATGTACAATAAATTATTTATTTCTAATAATTTTAGGCAACGTATTGTATCGTTCCATTTCTTGCATTTTTGTATAATTGTTATTTAATAATGAAAATGCTAATGTTGATATTATTTAGATGCATAGTCTGCATGACTTTATGATATCTGTCAAAATTTAATGTAGTCTCTATATTTTTCTTAAACTGATATTTTTAATCAATATCTTTATTGGACGCACTAACATGTGCATAGGCTACGTTGGAATAGCCTTAATCACAGTCTTTTAAAAAAAAACAAGATTTCTTTTTGGCAGATATCGTGATTTGTGCATACGACTGTACGTTAGCTAGGTATAAGGACTCATTTGGAGATGAATCACCACATAGTCACAACGGTTTAACGTACCTCATTTATTGTAACTCATAAACTAAGTTTAAGTGTTTAATTTAAATCTTTAGCGCTTAAATTTTATGCTCTATAAACTAAAATATCAACTTAATTCAAATGTGTTCGATTTTCTGTAAATTGATTTAAATATTAGATCTTGCCAAAGTAATTTTTTTTTTATTTGTATAGAGTATATAGTTTCTTCAGTTTAACGTTTCATTTTCGGGGACATCACTACGAACAAAACGCGTCGCCTGTCTAAGTTATGTACAGTATTACTAGCTTTACTAAGAAATAATGATAAGAATCTTTTAACTTTTGAAAAAATACAAACAACTGACTTATGACTTTTTTGCAAAATGCAACTAAATCCCCTCGCCACGTTATTTATTTTCTCATAAAAAATAATAACAACAAAAAAGGAAGTCTTAAATTCCAAAAATGTGACGTCACAATCGAGTATTAAAACCGAAAATATGCGATCATTTACAATTGAGTTGTCAGAGTTTATTTATGCTATCTGCCCTTGCCCTAAGTACACAATACCATAAATCAATACGACGACCGGCGCTTTTACGAGAATACAATCAGTGTTGCTAGCCGAACTCAATAGTCATCTTTAATGCCTTTTAAAACATTGTTCAAATTTAAAAAAAAAATTACAGTATTGCTGTGCGTTCTTAATTCAAACTTGATTTCTTTTTATCAATGTTTAATTCGAAGTGCCGCCGCATGTTTTCTTTTTTTACTGTGTTATGATTTGAATATTTGCATTTTTTCAAAAGAAAAAAGTTACCTACCTAAGTAATCTTTAAAATAAATATTTAGAATCGACTTAGAATTTTCGCTTCTACGGATTGTAAAAAGTGTATTTAGTTGTAGACGGAACTATTAACCTGTTTCTAGAGCATATCTTTAGATTTAATAATTTGTATACATTTTAAAATTATACCTTAGCGTACCATATATACTAAGATAAAACCTAATAATGTTTAAAATTAAATATTAAGAGCACATTTTCACAGGATTTTACAAGTTTTTTTGAACACTAACGACAAGAAAATCTTTCGCTAAGATATAATTTTAAAAATAAAATTAATATCGTAACTTAAATGTACCTATAGATATAGTGCATACATTACTGAATTTAATAGTAATATAATGTGAATATTGTTTTATTAACGTTTAATTTATTAAAACGCAGAATCTCCGAACTCTGAACTTCATATATGGACTCTACCGAAAAACTAAAAAAATACGTAGCTATATTTACTGTAATAATATTTTTCGATTTAATTTGTTGAAGTGCAAAAAAAAAAAGAAACTATTCATATTTTTAAATTGTTAAAGCTCCAAATTTAAAGTCTGGAAATTGATTCACTATTCACTGTTAAAACGAGAAATCAATCACATGTATGATTATTACTTGATGTGGGTAAATAGATTTGGAAAACCGTTATAAAAAATAAACATTTTTTCTTAACACTATAGTTTTCATTCTATTTTGAACGTATGTTTATTCGAAATTCACTTAAAAAAATTGAAAGTGGCATATTATTGGTATAGTAAATTAATTATCGAGTAACGCACAACTAATGCCTATATAAATACAATGCTTCCTGTTGGCAAAGTAAATCAGAAATACGCCATTTTGCAACTTACACTGTTAATCATAACATAAATATGATTTAGTTATACTTATTTATATTAGGGATGATGTCAATTGAATATAAGGAAAGCGCGGGAATGTTTCCGAACACAGAAACAAAATGGCTGACATTATCTTTGGTTTGCGAAACGTTTGCCGCGCAAACGTATTGTGTTTTCGAGATACCCTGCTCCTGTGATGTAATATATGTTATTGGTTATATTTATTTAAAATAAAACTACATTAATATACGAATACGTTGTGTCATTTTTTACCCCCGACGCAAATATATTAATCGTGTGTGTGTGCCGAAAATTCAGATTTATATATTTTTCTGTTTGAGAAAGAGAATGTTTTTGACTACGATTTACAAAAATATGTTCAGCTATAAAAGGACTATCAGCCCTTTGTAGTTAATGAATGGATGTTACCAATCTTCTACGTCTGGGTGGAAATTCAGTTTTGTTTATCGATCAATGATATTAAAGTAACGTAATTATATAGTAGTCACAATGGATTTTTGTCTCTGAAGATAGGCACAAAACAAGAAGTGTGGATTCTGCCGGAATCATAAGATTACTGCTAATTTCAAATGTTATTACTGGATTAACGAAACAATCTAATGGGATCATTTTGTTTTCATATGTAATTGTTTAGGTTCTATTTATTATTTTTAGATTCAAACTAGCGTTTGCCCACGGCTACGCCGCAGCCAAAAGCTAGTTTTTAGCTTATATCTCAGGTTCCCGATATAGTAGCGGGATAAATTATACCAGTTTTTAAATCTAATCAAGAGCTATCAAATAAAAAGTTGCACCAAAATCCTTTCAGTAGTTTTTGCGTGATGTGCGAACAAACAAACGGACAAAAAATCTAAAAAAAATGTTTTGTGTTTAGACAGGCCTATATAGCCTTTTAAAGTATTTTTTTTTCAAATATCTTAAATGTACAGACAGCTATGCTACAGCTTTATAATTAGATTCAAATGTATACGAGCGATTTGAGTGAACAAGCTTCAGTCTAGATATAAGTAGAAGCGCGTCCACATGTTATACGATCTTGTATATCTTATCGATATACGATCGATAAATAATATGATTATCGATTACAATGGTTCAATTATATCGAACATTTTTCGATTAATGTAAACTGTAGAAGACGCACATCCATTGCGACACAAAAATAGCTACTGCGCAGCGTCTTGCAACCAACTTCAGACACATTGATCAGCTGTGACTGGTAATAATATTGAAATTGTCATAGATTTAGTATAATTATATTAAATTTATGGAAATTATGCAGCAAAATGAAATACCATCCAGTTTGCAGGATTAACAGTGGAAATGCCATATAGCTCGTCGAACTGACAACGAAAAACACTGCACTTAAAACGGTCTTAAGTAGTGACCACGTATGTGACAGTGCTGCGTATGAGGTCCTTTCACTATGGACGTGACATCCTGACCATAGAGTAGGGTTGTTATTGCGGGAAAAATGTTCCTAACCACACTCCCCGTCGTTCGGAGCAACGAACAGGGTAGTGTGGGGCCCACTAAAGAAACCCGCCGTGTGCCGTCTCTCCGAGAGTAAGTTTGTCCTGACCAAAGTCACAGAAAGCAGTGGAGGACGAAAGGCTGAATGATGGATGGATTATTAATAAACACTGTAAAGATCGATCAATGTTTGTAAACAAGAATCGTGAATAATTTATTAGTAATAAAAACAAGTGTAGTCGTAACCTTTTTTTTGTTTAGGCGGGAAAAAAAATGTTCCTAACCGCACACCCTGTCGCTCGGGGCAACGAACAGGGTAGTGTGGGGCCCTCACCCACTAAAGAAACCCGCCGTGTGCCGTCTCTCCGCCTTAATTGACAGGCCACTGGAACTATGTTGCATTCCTTCGGTGGAAGTGTAGTCGTAACCTAAGCTAGTAAAAAAAAAAAAAAAAAAAAAACGTATATCAATTCGTCTGTCTGAGAGATGCACACAACATGTCGCCATGTGCTGCAAAAACTTGTATCTACCTACTAGAGTAGACCTAGACAGGGTAGACCTAGTAACTTTTCAATGCGTCGAGATAACTTGTTGGAATTTAAAGTAGTTTTCTATGAAAGAGTTACACGGCATTAATAATTATTTCTATACAAATAAGTTAAACCGATTGTAACATTTGATCTTTAAATACTTTTGCTTAAAGTATAGACACACACACACACACACACACACAGATATTTTGTTTGCTATACTTTTTATAAAACCACAGTCTATACATACACAGTTATTTTATAACTGCCTCGGTGGTGCAGCGGTAGTTTGAGCGACTGCTGATCATGAGGTCACGGGTTCGATCCCCGGGTCAGGCGATGCTATTGAACTTTTTCGTAAAAAGAAAAATTCTCAGTAGCAGCCCAAAGTTTGGAAGTGTGCCCTGTAGACGGCGGCTCGCCACCTATTACGTGGTACTTAAACATAGCTGGCAAACCGTAGGTGTGCAATACACCTTTGCCTACCCCTTCGGGGAATACAGGCGTGATGCTATGTTGTAGTATATTTACAAAATATTAAAAGTGTCGTTTTGGAATACCTATACCTATCTTTATCGGGGTAAAGAAAACATCACACGTGTTTTTACAGGTAAGGTACCTATTGTAATTCTGTATACAAAATTTCATATTTTACCGTATTTTTTTTTAAAATCCTTTGTAAGTGTTCATACTTCTCACTCCATCAACATATATTCCATACGCTTTCGACATCTCGCGACAAGAAATGAAACTAAACGTAACGCCATATCTTTTTCTATCGGTCGCGATTGGTTAAGTTTAAAGAATTGTACCCGCACCCCCTCTCCTTGAGCTATGTACTTTTTGCTTAACCGACATTACATGCAATTTTGATTGTGAATTTAACGCATCTTTTATTTCTCAAACAACAATATCTTCGAAACTCATCATCACCTTTCATCCATCATCTTGGGTTCATCAACCCCTCACCGCTGCTGCTACATTTTGGGCCTTCTTCGCCAAATAATTGAACAAAGTCGACGAGCGACCTGTGGATCGTGGATCTTTGCACGCGGCGGTTTGTGAAGAAAACGCAAATATCGCATATATTGGGACGAGTTTCGAAGAAATAAGCTGCCAAACGAACCAACGGAGGCCAAGCGCACTGGAACTGAAGTTTGTTGGCGTTTCATCGAAAATTACACGCAAATCGGTGGGGCCAATCCTTCTCTTTTCCATCACCTCCTGTTCTATTGGTGCTATATTGTGCCTGTGCTTTCAATTTCAGTGAATTGCTGCATCGTATTCTCGGAATATCGCAATTTCCAGTCTTACAAATCTGGTGACGTTGCTAGCATCAGTGTGGTCTGATTGGATCATAAAACCGTGAGTACTCCTCTTTTCACTGACCACCAAAATGCCTATTGAATCCGCTAAATCACGGGATAAATCTCCCATTTTGCTAGGTGTAGAAAGTAGTGAGGTAGTTCGTGATTTGGTTAGGAAACGTGGTATAATTAAGGGCAGGCTTACCAAATTTAATAATTATTTAGAGTCTATAAAGGATGATCAACATTTTCCCAATCAAAAACGCATTGATTTAAAGTTAAGAATTCAAGGATGTTCTAGTTTATTTTCTGAATTTAACGACATTCAAACGAAAATAGAGAAAAGGGTTTCCGATAGTGAGTTAGGTGAACAATTAAATCAGCGAGAACTATTTGAAGATAATTATTATAGTTTAATATCTCGTGCCGAATTTATGCTCATTGCTGATGAGGTTACCGACTGCTCCAAGTCATGTCATAGTCATACTAATATTAAACTACCTACCATATCTATGCCTACGTTTCATGGATCGTATGAGCAATGGCTGGAGTTCAGAGACTCATTTACCTCCATCCATCAGCTTTTTAAAGTCCACTGCTGGACATAGGCCTCCCCAAGAATGGGGGATAGTGCCGTAATCGCCACGCTTGGCAGGCGGGTTGGCGATCGCAGTGGATGTTGTTATTACTCAAAGGAGTGCTGCTGCCCACTCCCTCGATATTCCCTCAGTCGGCTCTTACGACTCCCATGGGTGGAGAGGGGTGGGACAATTCTAAAGCCGGCCGCACATTTTTACCTCACTCGTTCATAATTCTTAAGACATTTCTAACATTCAAAAGTTCCACTATCTCAAATCGTCCCTAAAAGGTAATGCCGAACTAGTCATACATTCCATAGAATTTTCGTCTAATAACTATCAGGTTGCATGGGAGTTGTTGCTCAACCGATATAATAATTGCAGACTTTTAGTCCACAATCACGTAAAAGCTTTGTTTACTGTACCCGCATTAACTAAAGAGTCACCTTCTTTGATCAGAACATTAATTGACACATTTCTAAAAAATGTACGTGCACTTAAGATCCTAGGTGAGCCTACGGATACCTGGGATACTCTGATTATTTTTATTATAGTGTCGAAGCTAGATAAAGTTACTGAAAGGGAATGGGAGACTCATAAATGCACATTGTTCCCTAACCCGATTGATAACAATCCCACGCGATTAACTGTGGAAGATTTAATTAATTTTCTTCGTAACCGAGCGGACATGCTGGAGGCATTGCAGCGTTCATGTTGTAAAGACGCACAAAACAGTAATAATCAAAAACAACACACAAAATCTCGCAACATGTCACACTGCAATGTATTTAGCGGGCTGAGTAAAACGAACGATAAACAACAACGCGGTTATCATGTGTAAAATGCAATGCAAATCACCCACTGTATACGTGCAAAAAGTTTATCGATAGTGATTTAGATTTAAAGCTTAAACTTGTACGCGAGCACAACTTATGTGAGAATTGTTTACAATCGGGACACTCGGTAAGTAACTGTAGGTATGGGCCGTGTAGACGTTGTAGTCAAAAACATAACTCATTACTACATAATGATAACGCAAATAGTTCAGTCGCATGCCATTCTACAACAAACACTGAGGTGTTGAGTGCGAATGCGAGTGATGCGCTTGCACCTCTCCCCGCGGCCGTACCAACCTCCTCGGGATCCGCCCTTCCTATCCAGGTAAACAAGGCACACATGCAAACACAGTCTACTAGATCTATAGGTGTGCAATCCGTGTTATTGTCAACAGCTATAATTGAGGTAGCCGATGTAAACGGTACATATCATAAAGCGCGTGCGCTCCTTGATAATGGAAGCCAGCGCTGTTTCATCTCTAAATCACTATGTCAATTATTAAAAGTACCATTATTACAGTCCACAAACGAAGTTCGAGGCGTAGGTGATTCGGTAGTACATTGTTGGCAAGCTTGTGACATCGATATCAAATCCTACACCAATAATTCATTCTCTACGCGCATTTATTGTTATGTTCTATCTAAGATCACGGCTTCGATGCCTGCTGTATGTAAACTAAGCGCGCAAGTCTATATTCCAGACAACATACGGCTGGCCGATCCGGAATTTTTAGAATATAAAACCATCGACATTTTAATTGGCGCAGATAGGTTCTGGGATCTGTTAGAAGACGGAAAGATTCGTTTGTCTAGTGGTCCATATCTACAAAACACAAAACTAGGCTGGATTATTTCCGGACCTATTGTTAATTATTCATACAAAAATACGCCGATTCATTGTAATATTATTAATTCATTAGATACGCAACTTCGACTGTTCTGGGAGATTGAGGAGCTGCCTAAGGTCAGAGACGCGCAGACTGAGGGAGAACGTGCATGCGAGGATCATTTTATTCGCACCACTACACGCAATAGTGAGGGACGATTCTGCGTGCACATTCCACTTCGTCAGTCACCTGACACTTTGGGAGATTCTTATACCCAGACAGAACGTCGATTTTTTGCATTAGAAAAACGATTGCAACGTTCGCCAGAATATAATCGTCTTTATGTTAATTTTATGCAAGAGTACATTAGTCTAGGCCATATGACACAGGTAGATTCTTTTCAATCCCCGTGCTATTTTATGCCGCATCATGGCGTGTTCCGCGAGCTCAGCACCACCACCAAGTTGCGCGTGGTATTTGATGCAAGCGCACCATCGAGCTCCGGTAAGTCACTTAATGATTTGCAACTAGTTGGCCCTCCTATACAGGGTGATCTCGTTGCCATTCTTCTCCGCTTTAGGCAGCACAAGTACGTAGCAGGCGCAGACGTGGAGAAGATGTACCGGCAATGCTTAGTAGATGAGGGTCAGCGTAGCTTGCAAATGATTCTGTGGCGTAATCATCCGTCAAAGCCGTTAGGTATTTATAAATTAAATACTGTGACGTACGGAACGGCTTCCGCGCCTTTTCTTAGTGTTAGGTGCCTAAAACAATTAGCGTCTGAATCTCCTAATCCTGATGTTTCTCGGGCCATAAACGAGGACTTTTACGTTGACGACTACATTACGGGTTTAGATGATAAAATTAAATTATTAGATTTAAAATGTGATGAAACCCAGAAAACGTTACAATCAGGCTGTTTTCCACTTAGAAAATGGATATTTAATTTTAAACGCGATGATGACAGTCATTGTTTTAGTCAATTTAAACCATTAAGTTTACATCAAAATGTTAGTTCTAAAACCTTAGGTATAAGCTGGCACAATGCAAACGACAACTTTTATTTTAATTCACATATTAATATTGATAAAAACAAACCAATTACTAAGAGGTCTATTTTATCAAGCATTTCGAAAATTTTTGACCCTCTCGGCTTGTTAAGTCCCGTCATAATTGTAGTCAAAGTACTTTTACAACAATTATGGTTATTAAAACTAGGTTGGGATGACAATGTACATGATAGCACGGCGCGCGCGTGGAACCAGTTTGTTATATCATTGCAAGCGCTCAACACAGTACGTATTCCACGCCATGTTATAGGTACGCAGCCTATGTATATCGAACTGCATGTTTTTAGCGATGCATCTCAGTCGGCGTACGGCGCGTGCATTTATGTTCGCACAATTAACACTGATCTAACGGTATCAGTTAGATTACTATTTTCAAAAACAAAGGTCGCACCGTTGAAACCCGTAAGTATCCCACGTCTTGAACTTTGTGGGGGGTTATTAGGAGCTCGTCTGTATGATAAGGTACGTAACTCATTACGCTGTAAATTTAATAACGTCGTATTTTGGACCGATTCCACGATAGTCTTAGGCTGTTTACACATGAGGCCGAACCAACTTAAAACGTTTGCCCGAAATAGAGTTGCGGAAATACATGATCTGACACCTGAGGTTCTGTGGCGTCACGTCAGTGGTGAAAATAATCCCGCTGACCTAGCATCACGGGGTGTTCGTTTAGAACTTCCATCTTCTACCTTGTGGTGGGAGGGTCCTGAATTCCTTCGAAACCCTAATTTTTCAATAGACGGTCACAGAAGTTCAGACTCATTCAAACATCGCGAGTTACCTGAGATTAAGTCATGCGTCACAGCGGTCCTAGCTAAAGATTATAGTGAATTGTCTTTGTTCCCGTTCCAACGGTTTTCCCAATTTAAGCGTATAAGGCATGTAGCTGCCTTTATGTTGCGTTTCATTCATAATAGTCGATACAAAACAAATAAGCGTATAGGCGGCCTTAGTGTGGATGAGTTAGACTACGCTAATAAAACATTAACCCGATTATGCCAAATCGAATCTTATCCGACTGAATATAAGGCGTTGTCTGATAATAGGACTTTAAAAATAAAAGTTGTTTATCTAAATTAAATTTATTCCTAGATGACCACAAATTAATGCGCGTGGGTGGCCGTTTAGTTAATTCCAATGAATTCATTTACGGTAAAAAACATCCTATTTTAATTTTAAGTAAACATTATTTTGCTACTTTATTATTTCGCCATGAGCACACTCAGCTTCTCCACGCTGCTCCACAGGCATTACTTTTTCATTTACGCGAATCATGGTGGCCTGTGGGGGGCAGGAACTTAGCTCGCCAGGTAGTACACAGTTGTGTTACCTGTACACGCATTAGAGGTAAGACGCTTACTCCTATGATGGGTAACTTACGTAGAGAAAGAGTTACACCTAGTCTTCCATTTATTAGGTGTGGGGTGGACTATGCTGGGCCAGTGCTCATTCTGAACCGCAAGGGTAGGGGAGCTAGACTTATTAAAAGCTACATCTGTTTATTTGTTTGCTTCGTGACACGCGCGATACACTTGGAACTAGTCAGTGACCTCTCCAGTGAACCATATTTATTAACTTTAAAAAGATTCATTTCACGCCGCGGTAAACCTGCAGAGATTTATTCGGATAACGGTCGCAACTTTGTGGGACTTATGAAGGAATTTTCAAAATTTTTAAATACTTGTAGTTTAGATATTTTAGAATTCGCAACTAGTGAAAATATTAAATTTCATTTTATTCCCCCTTATTCCCCGCATTTTGGTGGTCTGTGGGAGGCGGGAGTAAAGTCGAGTAAATACCATATCCGTCGTGTGATAGGGAACGCGCTCCTTACGTTTGAAGAGTACAGCACAGTACTGGCTCAAATAGAAGCCGTATTAAATTCCCGACCTCTGTCCCCTCTTTCTTCCGATCCACAGGACTTTTCCCCGCTCACTCCAGGTCATTTCTTAATTGGCCGATCACTAACTGCCCCAGCCTGCGATGACCTGCGTGATGTTCCAGCGAGTCGTCTCCAGCGGTACCAGAGGGTGGAACAACTTCGCCAACATTTTTGGAACCGATGGGCGAAGGAATACATCTCAGAGCTGCAGGTACGGACAAAGTGGACGACGAATAAGGACGAGCTCAAGCCAAACTCCTTAGTGGTTATTAAGGATAATAACCTCCCACCGTTGAAGTGGCATTTGGGTCGTGTCCTTCGCACGATCCCAGGAAAGGATGGCATATCCCGGGTGGCCGATATACAGACGTCATCGGGCGTAGTGAGGCGCGCATTCGCCAAGATTTGTCCTCTTCTCCAAGATGTGGTCGACACTGATACACCGGCGGAAGACCATTGAAAGCCACTGCTTCCAAGGCCGGGGGCATGTTCATACTTCTCACTCCATCAACATATATTCCAAACGCTTTCGACATCTCGCGACAAGAGATGAAACTAAACGTAACGCCATATCTTTTTCTATCGGTCGCGATTGGTTAAGTTTAAAGAATTGTACCCGCACCCCCTCTCCCTGAGCTATGTACTTTTTACTTAACCGACATTACATGCAATTTTGATTGTGAACTTAACGCATCTTTTATTTCTCAAACAACAATATCTTCGAAACTCATCATCACCTTTCATCCATCATCTTGGGTTCATCAACCCCTCACCGCTGCCGCTACAGTAAGCTATTCGTTATCTCACCAGCCTAGCCTTATCCCGAACTTTCTGTTGAGGTTGGATTCCGATCTGTTCAGTTTTAGCTGACTGACTATCTGACCGCCACAACTTACTAAGGGGACAACTGGCGACCTTAGGACAAGACCGGAGTCAGATTGTGTATTCAGGACTGACAGATGTAATTTGACAGCCGGGAGTCACTGCTTATTGTGCCTTCAAAAGTACGACCACAAATAGGTGTCACATTTGGTCACCCATCTCTTTGCCAGCCGAGCGAAAGTTGCTTAATATTGCCAATTGTTCAAACTTCAAGTGTAGTGCCTAGCTGTTTAACGGACAAACATCCACACATCTACAATCATAGTCATAAAAATATGTTCACAAACTATCACTTATAATGTTGGTAGGATGGTAGGACTAATGTGAGTTTGTTAAAGCGGGAAAAAAATGTACCTAACCGCACACCCCGTCGTTTGGGACAACGAACAGGGTAGTGTAGGGCCCTCATCCACCAAATAAAGCCGCCGTGTGCCGTCTCTCCACCTGTGATGGTGGGCCACTGGAACTATATTACATTACTTCAGTGGTCCGCCAGCGGATGAGAGTACCACCTACCTCTAAGAGTTTTGAAGAACGAAAACAAGTCTCTAGAGCCAATTATTTTGATCTATCGGTATAGTTAGTCAGCGTGTGCCTCAATCTTTTCCGCTCCTTGAATACGAAACGTTAGATGATTTCCGTATTTAAAAAAAAAACATGATTGCCCCCAGTCTTGGGAGACTTTTTAATTGGTCATTGGTTAACACTTCTTACAAACCAAAAATAATTCAAGAATAGGGTTTATCGGACCATACATGTTTTAGAGATTTTTGACAGCATGTTAATATGTAATGGCATAAAAATCTCTCTCTGAGACGAAATTAGTGCCTAGAAACAGGAGAGCAATAGATCGATAATACAAATATTAACAGGGCCATATTGTCGTTGTAGTGCGAGTTACTTACGTTGTGAATACAGCTATTGCGAAATTACAAAATATAGACTAAACAGGTATGATTACAACAAGACGTTAAGCCCAAGCATATCCGAACGCAAACGCTCCCTACTATGTATATGACAGTTATAAATCACTAAAGGCGCCTATACACCTTGGCTGAGGGAGTTAAGGGCAAATACACTAGACTGATTTCCCCTGAGAGAGAGCTCAACAATGCCGTAAGAGATACAATTTTTCGATATTAATATCAATATTTAGAGAGTTCCTGATGTGAAAATCGAGTGGATATGTGAGTGACGTCAAAATTGTAACGGTACCAAGATTTATATGTTGAAATAAAGAAGTTGCTTAATCTACATAAATAAGACTATGACGTTGTACGCGTATCACGGAAAAGCAACTTATCTTTCAAATAAGTTTTCTAAACTTTATTTCTTAGACACTTAGCACTTATATAAAAAAAATAAAAAAAATGCGTGTACTTATGTACGCGCGTGAGAAGTTATACTTCTTTGGCATCATTAATAAATGAAGTAATACTACAGATGGCACGTGTGTGCTCACCGGGCATTGACAGTTTCTGTATATACAAGAAGAGGAAGAATTAGAAAGCGAACTACCCTCCTGTCTCGATTGTATTCCGTATTACTGCAAGGCCCTTAATGCATTAGAGTAGCTGTGCATGTCAAGTGCTTAAATACAAATCACAAATGTATTCTAATTAAAGGTATTAAAATAAATATTAAAATTGGATTTTTTCTCCCGTGTATGATTCACATCGTTACGTTTTGGCTGTAGCAGGAGATAGTCGTATATTCTTTCATTTCATATCGGTGAAATGAAATGGTGAGCAGCAGCTTGACAATACTCTCGGTATAGTTGAGTCCATGAGCAACAGTTTCCATTTACTATCAGGTGGGTCGTAGCTCGTCTGCCACTACATGCAATAAAAAAGGAAAAAGGTCATCGGTCCACCTGGTGCGAGGCCGTCCTACATGCGCCATCCGATACGCTATCGCCACTCGAGAACCTTTCTTACCCAACGGTAGTCGGTTCGTCAAGCGATGTGGCCTGCCTGGCGGGCTATGTCGGTCACTCCCGTTCTTCTACGGATTTCCGTATTAAGGATCTTATCACGTAGAGAGATCCCAAGCATAGCCCGCTCCATAGCACGCTGAGCGACATTGAGCCTTGATATAAGGCCAACATTTAGAGACCACGCCTCTGTATCGTAAGTCATTACCGGTAACACACACTGGTCGTAGACTTTCGTCTCCACTTCTTACCTTTTGACCAGCCATAACATATTCAGGTTGTAGGATATTTTATTACCAACTTAGCAATGGTGAGGCCCGTAGTTTTAGTAGAAATAAGTTTAGTTAGAACCATAAATCCATGAGTGGTTACCGCTTACCAGATGATAGGTAATAGAAGCAATATAAAAGTACTTTTATTGGGTTATTATCTCTCAAAATAAGTTCAAATTATTGGAACTGGTCAGATCGCTTTGTTTGATATCAGCTAGCGCGAGCGTTCCCCTGAGCTAATGCCCGATCACGATGCACAATTGTGCGATTGTGCGCCGATCGACTAAGGCCAGCTACAAACATGCGATTTGTAGCTGCGGTAATAAAAAATATTATCACAGCATTTTTGTAAACATATTAAAAGACAATGTCGAAAACCAGGCTATATTGTGCCCGTCTTGCGTCTTAACTATCTAAACATAAAAAATCGTCTTTTGAATAATGATGTTAAGTATATGTATTTATTTTAGTCATAAGCGAAATGGGTTTCAAAGTTATAAAAAAAAGATATACATATTATTAAATTCGAAATAAGCGGAACTGCCATATTTATTGGATGGCTTGGATAGTCAATGTCACCAGTTTATTACTATACCCATTTTTAAAGCCAGATAGTATCTAAGAATATTGATATGAAATACCTAAATAAAAGAAAACCCACATGAGCTCCTATTATAATACTTAGTATTAGTCGAAGATTATTTTATGAAATCATAATTATGAAGTTTTGTTTTAATTAAAAATATAATAACATTTATTATCTATTTCTAAAAATATTTTAGGATATATATTGTTATTTTACTAGCAACCCTTATTGATTTGAATTTGATTGACAGTTTGACATGATTTGACATTTGTACTGCCGATAACGTGTTATGTACGTTTATGTGTTGATTGCTTCATTTGTGGAAAAGCAGTGGTTTTTTTTTATTATTGTTCAGTGTTTTCTTTAACGTTGAGTTCAGCAAATTCTCCGTTGAGTAATTAAAAAAAAGAGCGTGACGTCGTGTGAGATAGACTTTTTAGTGGTACTAAGACCAGGACTCTTAGAATGTAATCTAGATCCAGAGTAGTTAGCCGTAGCATTATATCCTATCTATATTTCTTACATAGGTACTCTAAAATACTATTGATACTACATTTTATACTATACTAGAATAAAAGATATGGATTTCAACCATTGATATATAAAAAAGAGAAGATACACAATCAGGCACGAAAAATGTCCACTATAAAGGAGTGCAGATTACGCTTTCCTGCACTCCTTTCGTTTAGTATTAATTCGACGCGCGAGTAGATGAAGCGTGTCAAAATGTCTAATTGTTCGATGAATGAATGCCGAAATAGTGCATTAAAAGTACAAAAAAAGGATGGCGTTTCTTATTTTCGGTAAGTATTAATAGACAGTATTTCTATTTCATACATATTTTGTTGCTTAAGAGTCACATTTTTTAATTTTTCAATATATTTCGTTTCAAATTATCGACGATGGCCCTTTATGAACCAGTCAAATAGAGTATGTATTAAAACAAAGGCAGTCTCGAACTATGCTCATACATCAACGCATTTTGCTCACTTTGATCGCATAATACGACGTTCTCGGTTCTAAAAACGAATGGAGTCCTTGTTGAATGTATTTTTTTATATATATATATATTAAGTAATTAGTTGCCATTGTTTTATTTACAATGTTTAAATATCAATAACATTGTCATTTATATATGATGATTTTTATTTTAGTTTTCCTAGGGACCCAATCAGATGATAAAGCTTGCTCTAAATTATTTATAAATATGTATTCTTTTTTTTTTTAATAAAACGGCGAGCGAATTCGAAGGGCACCACTAGTATTTTATAAGATGATCATTTGAATTGTTGAATTTATGGCTTTTATGCTCCAATAATGAATGTTGAAATGTTGTATTATGTATAAATTATAGTTTCACATAATAATAGATTTAAAAGTTTTTGTTGGTCTATGTTACGCTAGTGAAGATGAATATACTGTATGTAATAAAACCGAGGAGATAATAAGACGAGAATAGCGCATATGTGGTCAAAAACACAACCAAGGCCTGTTTGTGTTCCTTAGTTTTAAAATGTACATTAAATTTAAATATATTTTGATTTACTTACTACCGTATTGTCAATGTTTATTATGACGCCATTCATCTAGACTAGAATAGACCTGGGTACTACTAATAATATTAGAATTACTATATTGGGAATAAACACTAAAATTTATAGTTACTATTAACGTACATACTAATTATATTTATTATTAAGTACGTTTTATTTTATTTATTTATAAATAAATATTCTACCTAAAAGCATATTAATACGATCAGATAAAAGTATAAATATGAGTTTGGAACACATAAAATTTGTAAATTAAACAAATTTAATAAACTAAGCAAATGTTCATGAAAATTAAAAAAAAATATACGTCTCCACTCCATCCTTGTTGCCCAAAAATTTCGGTCGTAAAATTTTATTGCTTTTTGCATAATGCTTTGTAAATACAACTTTAAACCATACGTATAAGGTTGAATTTTGAAAGAATGCATTTATATCATAACTACTTATGATACAACTGGCGACAGTTTTAGACGTTCTTTTGTTCGAAACTGTGTATCTATGATTTAATAAATCAATGATTTCAACGCATAATATATAACCTATATACTAAAAACATACTGAAAATTAAAAGTCAGATTTCTCTAAACTCCCATTAGATATCTTAATGATATTTTTATTTAACGACCCTGAGTACATTTACAATGTTCTACAGTTAATTTGGTTAAGACGCAACAATAGCCCAACTCTCATAGAAAAATCGGCATTCCCCTTTTAAAACGCTAAATATCACTAAGTGTGTAATCAAAAATAATAGTCACGAGCAGATTTTAAGCCTACCTCTTCTAGAAAATCGTTCCAGATGCTTTGCCAATTTAGCCATCGTGACATCCATTCGGGACTATTAATTTCGATTATACATTCCTACTTGCCTTAGGTGACGCCACACATTTTTGCACCTGTAGTGCAGTGCTTAAAATATTATACGTAAAAATATCAAAAACATAACATAGCATCACATCTGTATTCCCCGAAGGGGTAGGCAGAGGTGTATTACACACCCACGATTTGCCAGCTATGTTTAAGTCCCAAGTAATAGAGGGCGAGCCTGTTGACGTCTACCGGGCATATTTTCAAACTCCGGGCTGCTACTGAGAATTTTTAATTTTTTTTTACGAATTTTTTTTTACGAAATATTTTTTTGATGTGAAACATCTAAGGCGGAGGGAGGGTAAAATCGGCTGTTAGCGTGGCGACGCTTTTATTTTACTTGTCCCGTTCAATTCTTGCAAGTTAAATTTGACACATTGCCCGGTTTCCGCTTGAGCTAAAATTTTACACACATATGTATATCGCGTGACAATGCAATATTATGATGACATGGAGCTGATCTGATGATGGCTGGAAGGCGGACATAGGAACTCTTATAATGAACCGCGCAACCCCATCAAGTTTGGGCTCGTATGATTTGTCTTGACGAGTACTTTGCCTCTAGATGGTATCCAGGGTCTGATGATGGAGCTGAAAGGTGGCCACAGTACCTCTATAATGAAACGACACAACCCCATCTAGTTTGGAATCGTTTGATTCGCCTTGATGAGTACTTTGTCTTTAGATGATATCCAGGGTCTGATGATGAAGCTGGAAGGTGGCCATAGGAACTCCGTTATAAAACGACATAACTTCATCGAGTTTGGGCTCGAATGATTTCTCTTGACGAGTACTTTGTCTCTAGATGGTATCCAGGGTCTGACGATGGAGCTAAAAGGTGGTCACAGTAATGAAACGACGCACCCTATCGAGTTTATACTCGTTTGATTCGTCTTGAGAAGTACTTTGTCAAGTTACGATCATTTTATTTCTACAAAATAATTTCGATGTTTTCACATCTAGTAGACGTCCCGCGACGTCTAGTTTCTTTTTTTAATTAATTTTAAGTTACTTTTATTTTATTTTTTTACGAAAGATCAAAGACATGTTTTGCCTTTGTATCTTTATCAAGCCTTTAATGTCTACTGGATATTGACAGTTAAAATATCCTGGCGGAACCTACCTTTAAGTAGAATACATTTGTATTTAAGCACTTGACATGCACAGCTACTCTAATGCATTAAGTGCCTTGCAGTAATACGGAATACAATCAAGACAGTTCGCTTACTAATTCTTCCTCTTCTTGTATATACAGAAACTGTCAATGCCCGGTGAGCACATACGTGCCATCTGTAGTGTTGTGGTTCGATTACCACACAGAATAATACTTTAAGCGATCCACGAATAGTTTGAGTCTGGTTGTAATTTGTATCCGTTAATTGTTATTCATGAGGTCCCTCGCATGCAGGGATTATTTGCTAGTGCAAGGTGTACTCTTTTCGTCCTTAATTAAAAAAAAATCTGCTTTGATTTATATCCCAAATTCTGAAGACCTGTAAAAGAGACAGTCATATGTTAAAAAAACCGCTGTTATTCCTTTAAAAAGTTATGTATCTACGCAAACGTTATAAAAGTCGAATGTGTGTAACAAGCCTAAGCTAAGCACAAGCTCTTAACCAACAATGGCCGGTAATAACTTTCTTTGTGTTGAAATATAAACTGTGTACGCACATTTTAATAACGCATTGTTGCTCTATTACAGCGTTTCTCAAAGTTCTGTTGCAGCACACTAAAATTTCATACTATTCTCGATAGTTGCTTAATACTTTATGTAGAATCAACTCATTATTTATTTATCAAGCACCTGACATAGTAAGCATAAAAATAATTAGCACAGTTAGGATTCTAAGATTTCTGGAGATTCGTTTCAAACACATTAAATATTAAGATAGTACACGCAATGATTAATTTTTTTAGCTGTTTAAGATAGTACACGCAATGATTAATTTCTACTTCACGCACATCCCATCTATTAGGAGACGCCCGTATCATAGTATGTTTTTTTTTATTTTCACAATATGTTTTTTCTAGTAGTTCTTATATAGCTATGCAAGGGGTGCACAAATTAACAAGTTTGAGAGCCATTTGTTCATAACGAACATATACAGAACAAACATTCGGTAATGCCGTTACCGCGTGGGTGAAATTTTCCGGCCCTATTGTTCGATTGAAACTGCGAAAGAATCGTAAATTGTTTTAGTGGCTCTAAGTAAATTGCGTATAACGTAACGTTGTTATATTATGTTAAACATAGTGTATACACGCCTTTAAATGCGATTATATATTTTTTGCAAATTCAAGCTCACAGCATACTTTTTCTTCACGCTGTTGCTTTGCCGGTTTATTACTATACTCTTTGCTGTTGCTCTACTCTGTGATATAACAACTGACTAAAGAGAGTTTTTGGCGGGACGTCACGGCGAGCTGTTGAAATCCTGTCACAAATCCAGTAAAAATATTATTTTAATTTACTGCAAATTACAGAAATGGATAAGGTCTATTGAAGTATTTCACTGAAGGACATAGTTTACATGGAGATAAAAATCCACTCCAGATACAACAACAATGATATCTAAAGACATTTAGTAATTAAGTAAGTAGGTAACACTAGCAGTATTTATATATGACAATTAAAAACCGCCAAAAATATTTATCTACCACCCTCTCGCATCCTCTAAGGTTGGAATAGCGCGAGCTACGAGTATGTATTCAAATGTATTGTGGTATGACCTATAGGCTATGGTAACCGCTTACCATCACGCGGTTCGTATACTTATTTGCCATCTTAAAACAAATAAGCTTCCATTCCTCAAATGTTCAATCGTAAGACCCTTATGTAAAAACCAGTTCTAAATTGAACATGGTTATGCAAAAATATACCAACTGCGCATTTTTTTAAATTTATTTATTGTATTCGAGAAAATGAGACTAAATAGTTTGAGTTTTCTACACATAGACCATAAATATGGCTTAGTTCTTACATACCTATTTTTTTTATGTGAAATGCGAATAGATATTGTGCTATTTTTGCTGAATAGTAATATCTATAATTCATTTTTTGGCAATTTGTGGGTTGGCACGTTTTGGCATAACTGAGTCCAATTATGAATGGTTGGTTCAGCAAATATTATGTCTGTCTAGTGCCCAGTCATGGTGTTTTGATGCGGAGGCTCTTGTTGAACACGTTCGACTCAAACGAACAAAAAGTCTTAAGATATTTTTTGTACGATAATATTATTTCAATATGTCCTTACCAATAAGCTTAGTGAGTTAAACTGCTAATCAAACGCAAAACAAATATTTATTTAGTTAAACTTTACTGTAAACGATTTGCCTAAATTAGTAAATGTTCATTAGAATATGTAAAACAAAAATGTATTATTAAAAAAAAAACAACGCATACTGCTATTGTTAAAGTAAAAAAAAACTATCTGTATTGTAGCCGGGGACCGTTCTGTAGAAAACTTTTAATATAATAGATACATTGACCTACTAACAAATGGACCTCGTGTGCGCATTCAAAAGTGTCTGCACCAAAAGAGAAAGAAAACGCCAAAAGAGAAACAATCGCGCGCCAGTCTCGTTTGGTCGATCAACTGACTAAGTAGGTAAACTATTGTTTTATAACTTGCTAGTATTATTTTGCTTAAAAAACAATTTGTTTTAAATTTTGAGTATTTGTAAAGATAAATCATTAACACATAATATTCACTAGCATAGGTGATCATTATGCGGCCTATTGGTAGAAGCTACATAAGCTAATAAACTTTTGCAAAAATCTCAACACTATTAATGGTACAAGGTTTCAAATTAGAATGTTCAAGTTTGTATGATTAAAATATAGATTATCTATTGACTGTAGTCTATTGACTTTGACTACTGACTTTGATACTTTTTTCATGAATTTTGTACTAGACCCAACGTCCATTA
Source organism: Leucoma salicis (assembly GCA_948253155.1). Lineage (NCBI taxonomy): Eukaryota > Metazoa > Arthropoda > Insecta > Lepidoptera > Erebidae > Leucoma > Leucoma salicis. The sequence goes on along the minus strand of OX411818.1, from coordinate 23,511,237 downwards.
TTATAGTGACTTTGTTGGCGAGGACCTCAGAATATCAATATTGTTACTCTATGCAAAAATAGCTACCTCAGAGAAACGTATATAGTCTATGTATATTTTTGGTAGTATTATGTAGTCTTCCCGGATAGTATATAGTCTATGAGCGTTTTTGGGTTCCAGACTATATATGTATGCAAAATTTCGCAATGATTAGTTCAGTAGTTGTGTCGTGAAAGCATAACAAACAAACTCACTTTCCCATTTATAAGGATAAGGATAAGGATTTCGACATCCTATCCACAATCATGTCGAGTGTAGTTAATCTTCACTTGGCAGAGGCTTGGCTGTGCTTCTGGTATAGCTGAGACAGTGTCATTATTTTGTTAAGCCGGGAAAAAACGTACCTAACCGCACACCCCGTCGTTCGGGAAAACGAACAAGCTAAGCCCTCACTCACTAAATAAACTCGCTGTGTGCCGTCTCTCCGCCCGTATTGAGGACCATTGGAACTTTGTGACATTACTTCAGTGGTAGCTGCGTCCATGAGTTGCGGTGATCGCTTTCCATCAGGTGGGTAGTTCGTCTGTCAATAAGTAAAGCCACACAATGCAATAGCGGCGAGACTGCAATTGTTATAAAATATGTTATTATTGTAATTCACAAACAAATCCAGGTGTTGAACGAGTTATACAATAACTAGTACTTATAACAATGGTAACACAATTCTTATCTTGAATTTGCGAAATGTTTTGTTTGATTTTAATTGCGTAATAAAATAAATTTTATGGTTACCTGATTTGTAAATGTGTTTAATTTGCAGCAAACGTATTTTATGAACAGCCCTTAAACAAATAAGTTTTAACACAAGAAATATATTTCTTTATCAATTTTGAAGGAAACTTCAATTGATTAGAGTGATTTTTTTTTATTTATTAAGACTAGACTTCACAGACGGCGGAATGGTTTAAGTAACGGCTTTCTATCCGAGTGTTGAGGGTTCGATTCCCACACAGGACAACTACCAGCCATCCCAAAATAGTTGATCTGAGTCTGGGTGTACTTTATGTCCGTGAAATTGTATGTTTGTAAAGTCCTCTGCAATACAAAGATTATTCCTTAGTGCAGGATGTTGTTTTTATAAAGAATGACTAGTGGCTTCACTAGCGCGTCGCCGACTCGAAGAAAAGGGATAGGAGTTGGAAAGAAAGCATAATAAAGAGTGTCCAAACAGGAGGAGGAGGGCCTCCGGCGCTATCACTGAACATACTATGAAATATAACAGTAGGAGTAAGTACCTACAGTTTTTTCACGCTGATTTTGTGGTTGGTAAGCCCTGGCTGAGCTAGCCCATTCTTGCGGGCACAAGCAGGGCTCTAATACGTAAATCGTCAATTAAACAAATAATTAACTTTCCTACACCTATCCTAACTATTATAAAACTGAGATCTGTGTCTGTACATCTAAGGTATTTAAAAATGTCTGTAATAGGCTACAACGGCGTCTAAAAACAAAAAAATTTTTTTTTAGAATTTTTGTCTGTTTGTTCGTTCGCGCATTACGTAATAACTACTGAACGGATTTTGATATAACTTTTTTTATTTGATAGCTTTTGATTAGACTTAAAAATTGGTATACGTTTTATACCTCTACTATTATATATTATATATATTTTATATTGTAAAGGGCTGGACGCAAAGTATTCGTCAAATCGAGATAGAAGCTGTCCTATCGTATTATGAATAAAACGCTACGTACTAAAAGGGTATGTTGATACGTTTACTCGCAACGGGACGAGCACGACACGACAAGTTTCAGCCGTGGTGATTGACATTACAGGTCTACGAACTACGGGTAAACTTTCCGTTCAACTGTCTGAAGGAACCGCCGTCACAAGAACACCGCGTGGTTTTATCAGGTAGACTAGTTCCTGCAGTAGATACTACTGAAGAAAAAACAATAAGTAGTTTTTCACAAACCCATTGCCATCTTCTGACCACTGAATGCGAGGAAACCACCTTTTCTTAAACTCGATTAAAAGCAATTATCCTAACGTCTATCTACCTATAGTAAGTATACTATTATAAAGCTTTAACAGATCTAGGTCTGTACATTTAAAAAATTAGAGAATAAATTAATGTATGTTAAGTTAAGTTAGTGAAGGCTTATTTAATGAGTCACAATCCGCTCAAGACGCGCTATAAACGCAAAACATTAAGTAGTGAATGCTTATTTAATGATATCTAAATCATCTTTTATAATATTACCTAAATCCTTTTTTTCTAAATAGATTACAAATGATAAGAAAAGAAACATTTATTTTGAAATTCAAAAAGTCTGAACCTCGAACAGTCAAGTTAGTAGAAAAAGCTATATAAACTGGAACATAGACGATTCTGATTCATTCTAGATGCAGGCATGGTCCTGTAAACATAGCAGAAGATTCTCATTAATTCTAGACTCGGGCGTGGTCCTATTGAGATAGCTGTCAAAGCTCCGAATTGTCTTAAAGTTTCTTGAGAAGTTGTCAAGGCTCTTCTGAAGATTGTCTTGAAGTTTTGGTTCTTCACTGGAGGCCGTTTCAGACATTTCAGGTGTGATCTGTTGGACTTCAGGGTCTGGTTCTGAGACCTGGTCTGACCTTCTAGAACGGAAGGGATTGTATGGAACGCTAAAGGGAGTGAACCTTTGTACATGTACGGAATGCTAAAGGGAGTGGACCCTTGTACAAGAACATCTTTTGAGGTATCCCAAGTGTTGCGGTGAATAAATCTCTAGGTAAAGACAGTAATAACTCTAGTAGTACTTAGTTTACACAAAACATGTACCTAATTACCGTGTTTTCTTATTTATTAAAATTTGTTTCGATCTGTTTCCGATTTAATTTCTTTTAAGACCCCTAGGTAGGTCCTAAATAATTGTGGCGTGACGGCTTCACCGTTACGCTACAATGTATTAGGCTATTAAGGCGTCCCTGAACACAAAACATTTTTTTAGAATTTCTTTTTGTTAGTTTGTTCGGCCATCACGCATTAACTACTGAACGGATTTTGATGAAACTTTTTTTTTGATAGCTTTTGATTATACTTACAAACTGGTATGACATTTTATTTCGCTACTATATCGGAAATCTTAGATATAACCTAAAAACTAGAGTTTGGCTGCGTTGGAGCCGCGGGCAATTGTCAGAAATCACTGTTGTTTGGAGAAATGAGCAGGGTAGCGAGGGCTTATAACACACTGAAATAGCCCACTATGTTCTGTATCTCTGCCTGAATTGACGGACCCCTGTACCTGTAACTGTGTGACAAATCGATACTAGAAGTATTAATTAACGTAAAGGGACATATTGGCGAAAATGAGTTATACCTATATATTATTGGATTCAGAATTTCCCGTTCTATCGACTGCTATTATTAAAATTTCTGTATGTTAATCCTTAAAAAAATGTCCCTTACAGTACAAATTATTCGACTACGTAAAACGAAGATATTATCTTCAATTGGTATTTGACGATACCTATTCTAGTATAAAGTATTGCGAAAATAATATATTTTTACATTTAATCCACGAAGGCAGGCATGTCAATCGCTTAAACGATAATAAAATAATTATACTTATTAAACGTTCAAGTATCTTTTAATGATATCATATTCTATCGAGATAGATTTACTCCTACAGGAAAAAGATTGCTTCTAAGAAAGAACTTAACTTTTTATCAATAACGAAAAAAAAGTATAATGTTATTGTAGAATGGAAGAAAATCCCCTTCAAATCATTCTAAAAAAATACCGTAAAAGGGTCGTCAGCCTAAAATATCAGCCAAAACGGCAATTGGCCCGTCTCCCTAAAGATTCAATTTGCAAGGGTGAGATTCCCAGAGAATAAAAATAAAATATGATGCTCCTAGCACAGGTCAACGGTGAACTGTTTCCCGGGGAATTTTGAAGATAGATCTTCCAAATCTTATGAATTTTTCCAGATGTAATAATATTATTTTATCGTTTTTGGATTTTTACCCTTGCGTTTTTTTGATGGGTACCTTTAAACTTTTTCAAAGTATTCCTGACAGGCAAGCTTAGTAAAGTACTTAATGGTTACTACTAAATTAAACACGTTACCCGCGGCTTAGCTCTCGTAAAACTAATGTGTGGTGACGGATCAAGAATACAAGTGTCACCGCCCCATTCTTTTCCACGGGTGACGTATGAGGCGACTAAGGGGAGTAAGCAATTATCATCTATTGCATGACTGGTGGTAGGGCTGGGTACCAAGTGGGAGTACTCACTTGGTATCGGGCCCGAGCGGGTTGGTACCACCATCCCCCGTGTGACCGGCCATGAAGCACAACGTTTTGGCTGTAGCAGGATATAGCCGTTTATTATTTCATTTCATATCTGTGAAATGAAATTCTGAGCAGCGGCTGGATAATACTCTCGGTATAGTCGAGTCCATGAGCGACGGTTACCATTTACCATCAGATGGACCGTGACCGTGACACGTCTGCCACTACAAGACATAAAAATATATATATATATAATATAAATTATGATACATGAAAAAGCCATTCTGGGCAGGATTTGCGTAGAATCCTCTCACCTACTGTATCAAACAAAACACATAAGTAAATTTTCACGGTCCTAGTTCCAAGATTTTGCGCTGTGCATTGACAGTCAGCTAAAACGCCATCTATAATTAAAATCCACAATTAACGTCAATCTATTCATCCGTTCAACCCTTTTCACTACGATACCATCCTATGAATAACTAATTCTTCGGGGCTAATTAGGTAAATATTGTTGACTACGTGAGCGACATAGTGATACTATTAGACAACGCATCTATGGGGATGGTTCTCTATATGTATTGGATTACTTGTCTAGAGTTAATGGCGTTGCTGGATTTTTCTTTTTTTGATCTATATTTTAGCATTTGACATGCTCCGCCACTTTTTAAAGTACAAATTATTTGCGAATAAGGAAAAAGAGATTTTTTGTACTAGCGGGAATCGAACCCGCGTCTCTTCCAATCCAGGGAAGTGCTCTAAGCCACTGAGCTATAGTACAGGTCTTTCGACCATCCCAATCTCCTTATCACATTTTCCTCCACGACCAACGCCATCTATCGGAAGCATTTACATGCATTAAACCGATATAGTAAGTTTAATTTTGCAATTAAAATTCATACTATTTGATGGCGCGATTTTTTAAACATTTTTGTTCTATATTTAGCATTTGACATGCTCCGCCACTTTTTAAAGTACAAATTATTTGCGAATAAGGAAAAAGAGATTTTTTGTACTAGCGGGAATCGAACCCGCGTCTCTTCCAATCCGGGGAAGTGCTCTAAGCCACTGAGCTATAGTACAGGTCTTTCGGCCATCCCAATCTCCTTATCGTCTATTTCTTTATTAAAACGTTTCTAAAATATTTTTATATCTTGCAATAAAGGAGATATTACAAGTTGGCAAAGTTGCCAATTGTTGCGCGTTGAGCACTTTATGGGTGAACAAAAATCATGGAACTCGCATCATCGTCACCGAACGCTTTGCTCACGTGACGTGTTTCATAAGCATATTATACATAAGTACCTAATGGACTTAAAATCGTCAAAATTACAATATACTTTTTGCAAGTAATACGAGTGCTAGAGGCAAGTGCAACCACAACACTAATATCACCATAACAAACACAATGGTAAGAAAAACTACCGTTGTTACACGTTGATCTTACGAGTATGTGAGAGGGTGGTACAGCCCATTGGTGTTGGGATAAGCCAGGCTCTACCCCAGCATTATTTGTCACATAATCAGTAAAGGCGTCACATGAGAAAATCAGTTCAGTTTAATAATTAAAGAAAAGTTCACATAATAAAGTACAAATTATAATTTGTGAATAAGGAAAAAGAGTATTTTAGTACCAGCGGGAAACGCACCTGCGTCCCTTCCTATCCGGGGAAGTGCTCTAATCCACTGAGCTACCGTACTATTTTTTAGAAATACCCAATCTCCTCATCACATTTGTCTTAACGACCAACGCCATCTATCGGAATGCATCTACATGCATTAATCCAATATAGTAAGTTTAATTTTGCGACTAAAATTCATACTATAGCGGTACCCTCGCTCCCGCTCGTACTAAAATACTCTTTTTCCTTATTCACAAATTATAATTTGTACTTTATGAGTAGCATGTCACGTGATAAAGTATAGATCAAAATGTTAAAAAAATCACACCATCGAATACTATGAATTTTAATTGCAAAATTAAACTTGCAGTAACCAGACTAATAAGTATAAGATTAATAAATCCTCATAAGAGTAACGCGAAGTACACCCAGACTCAGAACAACCATTTATGGATCACACAAAGAGTGGGAATCGAACCCACAACACTCGGGTGGGATGCCAGTATCTAAACACTCCGCCATCTGTGCTGTCAAGTTATGTACTTTTTTATGAAGTAAACACGATAGATTTCATAAAAGCAGTTTTATTTCAAAATGTGTGATATTTGTGTAAATATAAACATAGCATCACGCCTGTATTCCCCGAAGAGGTAGGCAGAGGTGTATTACACACCTACGACTCGCCAGCTATGTTAAGTCCCACGTAATAGGGGGCGAGCCTATTGACGTCTACCGGGCACATTTCCAAACTCCGGGCTGCTACTGAGAATTTTCCTTTTTAGGAAAAAGCTCAATAACATTGCCCGACCCGGGGATCGAACCCGAGACCTCATGATTAGCAGTCGCATACACTATAATTACACCACCGAGGCATTTATAAATATCATAAATTTTTATATAGGTATTCCATTTGTTCCAACATACATTTACCAAAAAAATAAATGCGACTGTTAGCAAAAGGCCTGATACTAAATTCACAAACAAGTGACGAGGGTAGTCTTAATATGTCATTAGCGACCGATTGGTACTGTTTCAACGTAAAGCTAGGGTTGTGTAAAATTAGAAAGAACAACTACATTATAATTACAAGTAGTTTTTTTTTAAATAAAATGTATGTATAGAATCCAAAAGGATTATCACGGATACAAATTTCGTTTTGGAACAAGTTTCAAACGGTTCCATCGATCCATCCATCAGCCTTTCATCGTCCACTGCTGGACATAGGCCTCCTGAACCTAAATAAGGTGATGAATCTGGGGGTTCGGGAGATAAGTTCAAGTAGTTGTTAGAAGCCGATGACTCGGGGAACTTCGTAATGCCTTAGAATCAATAATGTTGTTTTAAACATTTTAGATCTATATTTTTTTGCAATTGACATGCTCCGCTACTTTTTAAAGTATAAATTATTTGTGAATAAGGAAAAAGAGATTTGTTGGTCGTAAGACAAATGTGATGAGGAAATTGGGATAATCGAAAGATCAGTACGATAGCTCAGTGGCTTAGAGCACTTCCCCAGATTGGATAAGACGCGGGTTCGTTTCCCACTCCTACTAAAAATATCTTTTTCCTTATTCACAAATAATTTATACTGTAAAAATGTTGTTTTAACTTATTAGCTGAATAAAATTTAAGGGTATAATAATTTATTTTTTTCATGACTCATTTTCGTGCATTTTTCCATTGTTTTAATAGTTATTATGCTATTCCAGGCGGAGACAAATCCATCAAACCAAAGATCATGAAAATCGGGCCAGACGTTCTTGAATTATTAATAGTGTAAATAACTCGATTTGTTTTACATAAAACTATAAGATTATTACTGGGAGTGATACTTAAACCCTTTTTTTTTGTTAAGGCGGGAAAAAATGTACCTAACCACACACTCCGTCGATCGGAGCAACGAACAGGGTAGTGTGGGGCCCTCACCCACTAAATAAACCCGCCGTGTGCGGTCTCTCCGCCTGTATTGGCAGACCACTGCAACTGTGTTGCATTACTTCAGTGGTCCGCTGGCGGCTTCCACATTTAATCCTAGAAGATAACCGCTGCTGTTAGATTATATTATGCCAGGATTGCCAGTGGCATTCCACATAAGTACTAGTTGGAGTAAGGTGCCGTTGAAACTGCCAGGATAGCCTAATAGTAAGCATGAACCGGATCGATAATAGCTGATATTGTCTTAAAATATTCGAGAGTAAGCCCACCACTCCAATAATTCCTACGGGTCTCGTATTAAGAGGCGACTAAGACAAGTAAGCAAAAATACAGGAAAAACGTATATACTCTTATTTTTTGAATTCCGTTAATAAATTAATAACTAATTTACAAAATAACCTGAATGATGATGAGGCAGCCCTGTCTAAAAGCCCGTGGGCCGATATCTCCACTAATTCTACCCGTGATTTATATGTTCTCGCGGGGGCGGAGGCTGCTGGATTATCCGCCAGGATTACGAGTTCGACGCCCGAGCAGATAATGGCAGATTTAAACCACATCTCTCCGGAAACAAATAATGAATTGGACGACGATTGTTTCGGTGAAAAGTAAGTGTTGCCACTCTATAAATAAAATTTGCGCCCGAAGTTCACATTAGGCAATCTATTTTATTTATACGTATTTATATAAGGTACATACTAGCTCTGTTAATATGCTGATCAATTATATAATATAAAATGCAGCAGGTAGCTTTAATGCAAAAGAGTGTATTTGATACAGCACCTTTTTTTTTTTTTTTTGTTATGGCGGGAAAAAATGTTCCTAACCGCACACCCTAACGTTCGGGGCAACGACCAGGGTAGTGTGGGGCCTGCACCCACTAAAGAAACCCAGCACCTAAACTATTTAATAAAATACCTAGTGAAATAAAAAAAAACCTCTAATTCGTTTTAAAAATTCTTTTTACATAATCTGTTAGTAAATAAATGTTATTATTCACTGCATCAATATTTTAGTGATAAATTATTATGATACTTTCTTTTGCACGCCTCATAAGCGAAGCGTTGAGGTGGGTACTACTCTCGTTTCATCTAGAACAACTGATTTTTCAAACTTATCCATCCATCCATCCATCAGCCTTTCGACGTCCACTGCTGGACATAGGCCTCCCCAAATTGGGGGTATAGTGCCGTAATCGCCACGCTTGGCAGGCGGGTTGGCGATTGCAGTGGATGTTGTTAATACCTTACTCGAGGAAGTGCTGCTGCCCACTCCCCCCAGGATTTCCTCAGTCGGCTCTTACGACTCCCATGGGTGGAGAGCGGTAGGACAATTCTAAAGCCGGCCCCACACGGCCAAACTTAAAATTAAAATGACTCTATTTTTCAAACTTAAAATGTCTCTATTTATCATATATTGCACTTGTAAAATAATATATAGTTATATACACACACATATCAAGAAAAAAACACTATTTTTAACACTTATGATATTTTTGATGGCATTTTTGTTATTTAAACTAGTTAAAAAACTATTTAAAAAGTTCTGGCTAGGACGTCCGTGTGTGTGTAGGTAATGCATGTTAACACGATAACGACCGATACTTTACTAATCGAGTATTTTTTTTTTCTTTTACGATTCAGTATAATTACGAATAGAGCCCTATCACTTTTCATGGTCTAATTCGATGTGGTTTAATTGTTATTAAATAAACAAAAAAATAGTGAATATTTATGCTTGATTCGGCACTAAAACCAGCGCTATCCTTATTTCGTGAGAACTATTTCTATAGACCAATATAGAAGTATTTCTTAGCGCTAGATGGCATATAAGACATGAAAACCACAGCACTTTTTGAAATTAGCGCTACCTTTGTGATTAATGGAACACTACTTAGTAAGACCAATACATTACTTGTCAAATAATCAATTTTATTGTGAAAAATGAAGATTATGAGGTAGTAGTTATAAATCTTGAAGAAACTATTTTTCTTTGAACATTTACACATATTACTTGTGTAAAAAAAATAATGATACAAATAAACCAATTAATCAAATAGTTGTTAGTACGAAAATCCATCCATCCATCCATCAGCCTTTCATCGTCCACTGCTGGACATAGGCCTCCCCAAGAGAACGCCATAACGAGCAGTCCTGTGCCGACCGCATCCTTTTTTTTTTGTGTGCTCATTATAGGGGATAATGCCGTAATCGCCACGCTTGGCAGGCGGGTTGGCGATCATAGTAGATGTTGTTAATACTCGAGGGAATGTTGCTGCCCACTCCCCCGGTATACCCTCAGTCGGCTCCTACGACTCCCGTGGGTAGAGAGGGGTGGGACAATTCTAAAGCCGGCCCCACACGGCCAAAGTACGAAAATATTAATTGTAAAAAAGGGGCCTACGTGTGAATGTGATTAAAACTAAAATGCGGACCGCTCGTTGTGGCGTTCTCTTGGGGAGGCCTATGTCCAGCAGTGGACGATGAAAGCCTGATGGATGGATGGATGGATTTTCGTACTAACAACTATTTGATTAATTGGTTTATTTTTATCATTATTTTTTGTTACACAAGTAATATGTGTAAATGTTCAAAGAAAAATATTTGCTTCAAGATTTATAACTATCTCTAGACCTTGAGTATGTATGTATGTGTGTGTGTATACGCATACAATTGCACTCTCTGTTCCCTCTGTTCTATTAATAATTTCTTGACGGAAAACCCTCTTACTTTTTATTAGCCCGACCTCGGAACATAACCTGAGACCTCATGATCCACAGTCGCCTACACTACCACTGGACCACTAAGTAATTTAGCTTTAACATTAGTATGCTACGCAGTGAGTACCTGCACCAAAATACCATGACACGTACTCGCACAGATAATTATAAGGAAATAAGATCATTTCCTCGCTTTGAACCACTTCCTCGACAAATAACGCAATCATTCGCAAACCAACCACTAGCTGCGGCCGACCAAAACCTCTGAAAAAAATTCTTTGGTTTAAATCTATATAAAATTGAAGTGTCTGTTTGTTTAAATAACAGCTTTTTATTAAATGTATCTATATGAGAATATATACGCTACTAATAACAAAATACCAATTTTTAAAGTTTTTGTCTATCTATCTGTCTGTTGTTCCGGCTAATCTCAAGAACGGTTGAACCGATTTGCACGAGAATTTCACTATCAAATAGCTGCTGCTACAAGGCGTCTTAGGTTACTTTTGTTTTAGAATAATAATTAGGGTGCCGCGTAAAAAATAAAACCCACGAAATCGGTTGGCTGGAAAAAGCTGAACCGATTTCGACAGGACTTTCACTAGCAGATAGCTGTTGTTACAAGGAGTAACTTAGGCTACTTTAATTTTGGAAAAATAATTATGATTCTGTACCAAAAAAAAGAAAATTACTAAATTCCACGCGGACGAAGTTGCGGGTAGCAGCTAGTCTATATGTATCAAAATAAATTCCTATTTTCCTTGGTGACGCCATAACTTGAGAACGACTTTAAGGATTCATCATACATCATTCATCATTCATCTTTTCTTTAAAATTTTCTAATACTTTGTTTGTGTTGTTTTTACGGAAAGAAATACTAAGAAAATTGTGCAGAAAATTGGAAAATTTCAGAAAATTTAACGCATATTTTACCATGGCGCGTATCATAGTTCGCAAGTAATTGAATATTCATAGCGAAGGACGTATGTCGTATGTTAGCTAGTAATAGATTATAAATACGTCACGACAGATTAATTGTTTATATGTAAAAAATACTATTCTAGAGAATCTTTTGGAGATAAAAAGTATTCAATTTCCTTTTCTGGGTTTCGGACAATATTTATGCTAACTTTCATGATGATTGTTAGAGTAATTATGGCATAAAAGCTCAACAACCATACGCACTTTCGCTTTTATAATATTAGCAAGGAAAGGATAATATGTATAGATTAGAAATTATAAAATCAAGTGTAAGTAATACAATCTCTTATCGGCTTAACATCAAAGAGATTTGATTGTATAATCACGCTTTAACCATCGTTTTATATAGCGTTGTGCTTTCAATGTTGTTAATAATTGAACAAGATATAGAGAAATTAGATGTGGTCAGTTTATGATATATAAAGAAAGGGTCTAGAGGTGGATGAGGGTGAGGAAGTGAAGAGGAAGATTTTTTTTATTGCTTATGATGGCATAGGAGCCTGCTCACCTGATTGTAAGTGGTAACCGCCGCTCATGTACTCAACTATAATAAAATAATGCTAAATTTTACATCTAAGACACTTGGCCCTTTCTAAAAAATGCGATATCTTCATCTATAGGTACCTATTATAAAGCTGTAACAGAGCTCTGTCTGTACATTCAAGATATTTGAGAAAAAATGGCTGTAATTTTTGTCTATTTGTTTGTTCGCGCATCACGCAAAAACTACTGGACCGATTTTGATGCAACTTTTTTTATTTGAAAGGCCTTGATTAGACTTAAAAACTGGTATACATTTTAACCCGCTACTATATCGGGAACCTGAGATATAACCGAAAAGCTAGAAAATTATTTAAACGATTTTTATAGAATTTATTTAAAAAATCCACTGGATAGATTATAATGCATTTTTTTTTTTGAAAGGCCTTGATTAGACTTAAGAACTGGTATACATTTTAGCCCGCTACTATATTGGGAACCTGAGATATAACCGAAAAACTAGCTTTTGGCTGCGGCGAAGCCGCGGGCAAAGCCTAGTAGGCTATATAGGCGTGTCTGAAAACAAAATGATTTTCTTTAGAATTTTTGTCTGTTTGTCTTTTTATCTGTTTGTTTATTCACGCATCACGCAAACACTACTGAACGAATTTTGATGCAACTTTTTTTGTTTGATAGCTCTTGATTAGACTTAACAACTGGTATACGTTTTTATCCCGCTACTATATCGGGAACCTGAGATATTGCCTAAAAACCAGCTTTTGGCTGCGGCGGAGCCACGGCCAAAGGCTAGTCTAATATAAAGTTAATAAAGTTTTAGGAAATAACGATTTTATAAGCACTACGGGCTCAGTGATGTTTGTTTTTTTGTCGGGCACAAGTGGGGAGAGGGGAAGTCTCTTCTACCTTAGGCTCATGATTATATAATAAACAAAGCAGACAAAATCCCGGGTATCAGCTAGTATATACATAATTATACTGGGTAATTATTTAACCAGTGCGCAAATTTTGAGAAAATAAACTTTAGTAAATTTTAATAAACAGCTAACGAAAGGTTTTACTTTTGAAACAGATTTTATTGTCACATTACGCGCGTGTTTCAAAAAAAAGTTTGCGCGCTAGTTAAAAAATTACTCATTATGCTATTTTTTTCATAGAGATAATGTATGATATGAAACGGACCCAATTCCGAGCTCATCTATTACCTACTTTCCATCATCGATATAAAAAAGAGATCAATGTAACACAAGTCGATTAATCAAGATCTATTCCAGTAGAACTAAGTCTCTTAACAAAGTCCAATAGTCATGTTCGACGAAGCATTGCGTTGTAAATCTGCGGACTGCATTGTGCTTTCAAGTAATATTCAAAAGACCCGACTGTATTATAAGTAGTTATGGAATAAATAAACTTTAAATGCTTTGAGACCGATAAGGATAACGACACAGTATTTATATACATGGGGCGTGTGCGGCCGGCTTTAGAATTGTCCCACCCCTCTCTACCAACGGGAGTCGTAAGAGCCGACTGAGGGAATTCCGAAGGAGTGGGCAGCAGCACTCCCTCGAATATTAACAACATCAACTGCGATCGCCAACCCGCCTGCCAAGCGTGGCGATTACGGCATTATCCCCATGACGGGACCGTTCTCTTGGGGAGGCCTATGTCCAGCAGTGGACGTTGAAAGGCTGATGGATGGCTGGATGGATGGCTGGATGGATGGATTTATATACATATCTCTGTGACAAACTAACTTATAAGTCTATTTATATCATAGACTAAATTATAACTGCCTCTGTGGTGCAGCGGTAGTGTGAGCGACTGCTGTGAGGTCTCGGGTGCGATCCATGGGTCGGGTAATGTTATTGAGCTTTTTCGTAAAAAGAAAATTTGTCAGTAGCAGCCCGGAGTTTGGAATTGTGCCCGGTAGATGGCTATACTAAACTTCTCATCAGAAAAATCGAAACACCTTGCAAGTTTATGTTTTGTAAGGATTATCAGAAAAATATGTATATTTAGGAATATATGTCAAATGTCGTTTAATAGTGAATAATATGAGGTTTATGTAATGTTAATGTCCTAAATTAAAATTAAATTTTCATAGGTTTCGTAGTTTGTTTAACAAGTCATTTTTACCTACATAGTATGAAGGAAATTGATTAAACACGTAAATGAAAAAAAAGCTAAGAAATGTTTATTTAATAACTTGTATTCCCTCCCCGAGCTCTTATTCCTGTTTCTATACGGTTGTTCATCGATCGGATGAGAGTCACGATCAAATGTTGCAGCATTCCATTCCATTCCTCTTGGATTGCATTTTGCAGCTGGCTAAGTGTTTCTGGGGCAGGATCTTTTGCACGAATTCGTCTCTTTAATTCATCCCATAGATGTTCAATCGGATTCAGGTCTGGGCTTCTTGCTAGTCATTCCATAATAGAGATACCGATTTCGGTAACATAATCTCGTACGACGCGATGTGAGCCCTAGCATTGTCGTGCATGAATATGAAACTGTTGCCAATAAAATGTGCATAGGGCATCACGTGAGGCTCAAGACACTGTTCGATGTACCGATGACTGTTAGTGCAGGCAGGCGTGGCCCAGACACAAAGACAAGCTTTGTCTTACCGTCGGCGCTGATTCCTCCCCAAACCGTCCTGGAGGTATGACCAATTTAGGTGCTCACGTGCAAAGTTAAGGCGCGTTCTTCGATGGTCTGTAGTTAATTTCAGCCCATTTGCTGGCTTGTGCGGTCACAGCGCCAGTCCAAGTTCCTTCAACCTTCTTCTAATTGTAGAGTCACTTACAGCCACCCTTTTTTTTTTTTATTTTTTTTTTATTTTAGGTGGGCAAAAATGTCCTACCGCACACCCCGCTGCCCGGGGAGACAACGGGGTGAATGGGGCTCTCACCCACTAAAAACCCACCGTGCGCCTATACCCGCCCTTGCTACGGCGGATCACGGGTACCGCGTCGTTACGACCGCGATCCGCAGGCGGCAGCCCCTACGGGCACCCTCTCTTGAGCGACGCCTCGCGCACTTGGGCGTCGCACCTTCGCGGTAGGCTTCCGCGGACGGCAGGGTACTCCCCGACCCCACCGTCCGCAGCCTCGGCTAGGGCGGCATAAGGCGCAAGTAAGCGCGCGCACGCCGCCCCTCGCGCCGGCGGCGAATCGGGTCCGCGAAGGAGGATTCCTCACGGGCCCTCTCCGCCACCTCCTTCCGCGAGATGACAGCCTCGCAGAAGGCGGCGACCGCGGTCCAGGCCCTGTCACTGCCAACCATCGCTCGCGCAACGGCCGGCAGCGACAGGTCCACGCCTATGACTGCAACGAGTTCCCGGCGCTGCACATCCCATGCCGGGCACGACTCGAGCGTGTGCTGCGCCGAGTCCTCGTCGCAGTCGCAGTGGTGACAGCCTGGGGTCGTCTCCCTCCTTGCGATCGTGTGCAGGTATTTGCCGAAGCAACCATGCCCCGACAAAACCTGCACCAACCGGAAGGTGAGGATTCCGTGCTGCCGCCCTGCCCATTCTTCCAAGATCGGCCGGAGCGCCCCCACGGTCCAGAGAGCGGCTCGGGGCGTCTCCAGCCGAGACTTCCACTTTAGGACGGTGGCGCGGCGGGCATCTTCCCGCCACGATGACATTACGCTCGGCGAGGGGCGGCTGCCCCCCGCCCGCGCCGTCGACGCCCGCCGATAGACGTCGGCGAGCACCTCCGCCTCGCAACGCGCAGGCTGCATCGGTCGAGACCGTGCGGTACCCGCGTATTGCCCTGACCGCTACGACCCTCTGTGGACGCCACAGAAGGGCCCCATTACGAGCGGCCAGGGACTCCGCCCACACGGGCGCGCCGTACAGCGCCATCGACCGTACTACCCCCGCGTAGAGTCGTCGACACGCAAGACTCGGTCCGCCCAAATTCGGCATAAGTCGCCCGAGGGCGGACGCCGTGTTGACGAGCCTTGGCGCAAGACGGCGGAAGTGCTCGTCAAAGTGCCACCGTCCATCCAATACCAGGCCCAGATATTTGATGTGGGCCTGGATTGGCAAGCCCACCCCATTGACTGTTATCGAGGCGCTGGAGGGCGGGCCCCGTCGGCGCCCATGGAACAGTAGGGCCTCCGACTTTTCAAGGGCCACCCTAAGCCCCAGCGCCTCAATCCGCCTGACCACCTCCGCGGTACCTGAGGTGGCCAGCGTTGCCGCCTCCTCGAGCGTCCAGCCCCGGGCTGTGACGAGCGTGTCGTCTGCGTAGCAAATTACGCCCAGCCCGGGGGGGAGCCGGCCACGGAGGACCCAGTCGTAGCCGATGTCCCACAGGAGCGGCCCAAGAACCGAACCCTGCGGGACGCCGCACGACATAGCCCTCCTTACAACGTCCCCTTCCCGGTCTACGAAGAGGACGCTGCGGCCGTCGAGGTAGTCTGCCACCAGCCGCCTTAGGTAGAGGGGCACTCCATGGTACCGGAGTGCCTCCTTGATGCAGCCGAATGGCAGACTATTGAAGGCGTTGGCGATGTCAAGCGACACCGCCAACAGCACATCCCTCGAGGTGACGGCCTCCGCAGCCGCGGCCTTCAGGCGCAGAATGGCGTCGACCGTAGACCGACCCGCCCGAAATCCAAACTGGGCGTCGGACAGGTCGGGGCCGACGGCTCCTAGGTGCCGGACGATGCGGGCAGCGACTACCCGCTCGAGGAGTTTGCCCACCTCGTCCAGCAACACGATGGGCCTGAAGGCCGAGACTGTGTTCGGAGGCCGTCCCGGCTTCGGCAGGAGCACGAGCTTCCCCTCCTTCCAGCAGTCAGGGAACCGTCCGGACACCAGGCAAGCGCCGAACAGTCCCCTGAGGCGGGGCTCGAGATGGTCGAGGACCAGGGCCAGCACTCGGCCGGGAACCCCGTCCGGCCCGGGGGCGGCGCCTCTCCGCATACGCGCTACCGCCGCCCCCATTTCCGTCGTCGTCACGGGCGGTACCTCCACGTCGTCGGCCTCCCGGTCATCATCTGGCGGAGCCATGACCGGGGGCGTGTGCACCGCCCGTGAAGGAAAAAGTCCCTCGACCACCTCAGAGAGGAAGCCCGGCTGGAGGGTCTCCGTAAGGGGGGGGCCCTGGGCGCGGAGCTTGTTAAGCGCCGCGCGGTACGGGCGTCCCCAGGGGTCACGCTCGAGACCCTCCAGCATCTCCTTACAGCCAACCTAGGTACAACATGAAGCTGCTGTTGCCATTGAAAAACATAAGGCGTCGATTTCGTAAAGAAGCTGTTACAATAAATCGATCATCTCGCTCAGAAGTGACCCGATTCCTGCCAGATCCTGAACTGCGCGTGAATAAACCAGTCTGCCGGTAGCGTTTGTAGACTCTATGAACAGACGACAGGCTTAGATGCAATCTTTCAGCCACAACACGCTGACTAAGTCCAGAATCTAGCAATGCCACCACTTGGGTGGCTTTTGCGGGCGAAGTATCCATCATTATGTTTTAGAAAAAAAACTTTTTCAGACGTCCCAAAGTCACAGTACACACACAGTATACAGAACAAAGAACAAAAAGTTTTAAGATAAGTGCTAATTTTTAGTTTTCAAAGGTGAAATGTACTCCAACTCTAATCACAAAATTGTCTCAAAACCACTGTTTTGACTATGTATGCAAAATCATTTCATTTATAGGATAAACTAGCCTTTGCCAGCGGCTTCGCCGCAGCCAAAACCTAGTTTTTCAGTTATATCTCAGGTTCCCGATTAGTAGCGGGATTTTTAAGTTAAATCAAGGCCTTCGAAATAAAAAAGTTGCATCAAATCCATCTAGTAGTTCTTTTAAATAAATTCTAAAAAAAATCTAGTTAAAATAATTTTCTAGATTTTTTGTTATATCTCAGGTTTCCGATATAGTAGCGGGATAAAATGTACACCAGTTTTAAGTCTAATCAAGGCCTTTCAAATAAAAAAGTTGCATCAAAATCCGTTGAGTAGTTTTCGTGTGATGCTCGAACAAACAAACAGATAAAAAGACAAACAGACAAAAATTCTAAAAAAAATTGTTTTGTGTTTAGACACGCCTATAATAATATAGCCTATTACAGTAATTTTTTCTCAAATATCTTAAAAGTACAGACATAGCTATGTTACAGTTTTATAATAGTATAGACGAATGAAATTAAAATTTCGAATTTAGAATTTTCGCTTATCACTGTAACGGCCAAACTGCCAGCTATACAATCATGTTACTTTTTTCATGGAATGAAAACTCTTTTGTGTTAAATTAGGACAGAAACCATAAAAAGGGATGTGTTTCGATTTTTCTGATGAGAAGTGTATTATGTGGGACTTAAATATAGCTGGCGAATCGTGGGTGTGTAATACACCTCTGCCTACCCTTTCGGGGAATACAGTCGTGATGCTATGTTGTTGTTGTTGTTATATCATAGATGTAGAACGTAGCGAATAAATCCTACGCCTATGATTTATATTACATTACAAGCTGCTGCCCGTGAACCCGCCGTGTGCTGGCAGACCACTGGAACTGTGTTACATTACTCCAGTGGTATCTTTTGTTTTTTTTTTGTTAGGCCTACTAACCGCGCTCCGTGCGTCCCCTTTCATGCATTCTTTTACTTATACGTAATATGACATTCACCCTCATCATCCCCATAACTACACACTTACCACGCTAACAAACTTCTTTATTTTACCTTCACTATCACTGAAAGTAAACTTCCATAATTAATATTTTTTCCAACTTCACCCGCCTTTTTTTTGTTTAGGCGGGAAAAAGATACCTTGTCGCACACCCCGTCCTTCGGGCAACGAACGTAGTGTGCCCTCACTCACTAAATAAAACCGCTGTGTGCAGTCTCTCCGCCTGTATTGACGGACCACTGAAACCGTGTGACATTACTTCTGTGGTGCATAAATAAAGTAAATTTCTTGATGATTGATGATGGTGTAGCTCGTTTGCCACCATCGGCAATGAAAAGATAATAAATATCTGTACTAAGTGCATATTAAACACTACCAACAATTTCTACTTTTAAACGACAAATGACTGTATTCAGTGTCTCTTAGATGTGCGCCGGCGCAGCTGTAATCTGGAGTTAGGGTTGTCACCCGTATATTATCTAGTTTTTCTTCACTACCAATTGCTGTGTTGTGTGTTAACCACGTGTCTCAAGAATTTAGCCTATCATTCAGTGGGGACTGGCAGAG
This sequence comes from Leucoma salicis, assembly GCA_948253155.1. Taxonomy (NCBI): domain Eukaryota; kingdom Metazoa; phylum Arthropoda; class Insecta; order Lepidoptera; family Erebidae; genus Leucoma; species Leucoma salicis. Next base: position 23,492,011 of record OX411818.1, on the reverse strand, counting down.
TTCACAAGTTTTAGTGTACCATCGAATTGACCGTAAATATTCACTATTATTTGTTTATTTAATAACAATTAAACCACATCAAATCAGACCATGAAAAGTGATAGGGCTCTATTCGTAATTATACTGAAGCGTAAGAGAAAATAAGACTCGATTAGTAAAGTATTTCGGTCGTTATCGTATTAACATACATTACCTACAACACACGGACGTCCAAGACAGAACTTTTTTAAACAGTTTTTTAACTAGTTTAATTAACAAAAATGGCATCAAAAATATAATGAGTGTTCAAAATAGTGTTTTTTATGTGTGTGTATATATTATTTTACAAGTGCAATATATTATAAATAGAGATATTTTAAGTTTGAAAAATCAGATTCTCTGCGTGAAACGAGAGTAGTACCCACCTCAGCACTTCGCTTATAAGGCGTGAAAAAAAATTTCTGATCAAACCCGAGAGCTGGTGATCCGCGTTCACTACCGGTGGACCACTGAGCCAGTGAACCTCTAAAGGTGACAACCATATATCTGGAACACAAATTACGAGTATAATTACAACAATTATATATAATAGTTCGTAATTACAACACCATGCTGCTATTTTTCATACCTTAGTTTTGTAATCGTGTGAAAATACTTAATTATTTGAGTTATAAACACTATAATTTTGCTTAAGTGGTTCTGTCTTTTCATAGATTATAAACTGCCGCTCTGTGGCACACGTCTTTGCGCAGAATGACAGAGATAGGTACATAACTTTATGGTAGCTTATGGTAGGGACCCAGTTGAATTGGATCCCAACAAAAATAACGTATAGGTAGGTTAAAAGGATGAAAAACTTATACATGAGTCATGCTCACTCTTGCTATGACCTAATATGTGCATCCTTATCTTCCTCTATCCTTCTATCAAAATAGCAGCGACTCTATTATATCCTCAGTCTACGGTACAGACCATAGCGCTCTCTAGCGCAATGCACAGACTAGTAATGTACCAAGGTAGCGCAATACCGACTGCTCAGACTACTGAGGCCGACTGGCACAGCCACAGAGTACTGGCATAGCACATTGATGCCATATGTCACCTAGAGTAACCCTCAGGCAAGCAGGTTTCTTCGCGATGTATTTTTTCTTCTATATCTATACTATTATAAAACTGTAACATAGCTATGTCTGTCCATTTAACATATTTGAGGAAAAATGTCTGTAATGGGCTATATAGCCGTGTCTAAACACAAAACAATTTTTTTTAGAATTTTTGGCTGTGTTTATCTGTTTGTTTGTTCGCGCATCACACAAAAACTACTGAACGGATTTTGATGCAACTTTTTTTTATTTGAAAGGCCTTGATTAGACTTAAATACTGGTATACATTTTATTCCGCTACTATATCGGAAACCTGAGATATAACCGAAAATCTAGAAAATTATTTAAACTAGATTTTTTTTAGAATTTATTTAAAAGAACTACTAGATGGATTTTGATACATTTTTTATATTTTAAAGGCCTTGATTTGACTTAAAAACTGGTAGACATTTTATCCCGCTACTATATCGGGAACCTGAGATGCAACCGAAAAACTAGCTTTTGGCTGCGGCGAAGCCGCTGGCAAAGGCTAGTACTATTATAAAACTGTAACAGAGCTGTGTCTGTACATTTAAGATATTTGAGAATAAATGACTGTAATAGGTTATATAGGCGTGTCTAAACACAAAACATTTTTTTTAGATGTTTTGTCTGTCTGTTTATCTCTTTGTTTGTTCGCGCATCACGCAAAAACTACTGAACGGATTTTGATGCAACTTTTATTTGATAGATCTCGATTAGACTTAAAAACTGGTATACATTTTATCCCGCTACTATATCGGGAACCTGAGATACTACGCGAAAAAGCTCCGCCGCAAGCAAAGGCTATTTTTTTATATATTACTAGCCATTGCCCAAAAACAAACAAACAGATAAACAGACAAACAGAAAAAAAATCTAAAAAAAATGTTTTGGGCTTAGACACTCCAATATAGCCTACTACTAGTACTAGCCTTTGCCAGCGGCGAATAGTTTTTTCGGTTATATCTCAGGTTCCCGATATAGTAGCGGGATAAAATGTTCAAAATCCGTTCGGTAGTTTTTGTGTGATGCGCGAGCAACCAAACAGACAAAAATTCTAAAAAAACTTGTTTAGACACGCCTATATAGCCTATTACAGTCATTTTTTCTCAAATATCTTGAATGTACAGACACAGCTCTGTTACAGTTTTATAATAGTACTAGCCTTTGCCAGCGGCTTCGCCGCAGCCAAAAGCTAGTTTTTCGTTTATATCTCAGGTTCCCGATATAGTAGTGGGATAAAATGTCTACCAGTTTTTAAGTCAAATCAAGGCCTTTCAAATAAAAAAAGTTGCGTCAAAATCCATCTTGTAGTCCTTTTACTACTGTTACTAGCTGTTCCCCGTGGCTTCGCATGCGATAATAAATGAATATTGAAATAGGAACGATTTTGTCAATAAATAACATCTCTAATGAAATTAAACTATTAGTATTCATCAAAATTATTATTATTATTATATTTCTAACTCATTGTGCTCTAAAAAACGGATTTATCATTTTCGTAAAGTATTTTAATCGGCATTTTAGCATTTGACATGCTCAGCTAGGTACTTTAAATAACAAATTATTAATTGTAAGTGGAAAAAGAGAACTTTACTGCAGCGGGATTCAAACCTGCGTCCCTTCCAATCTGCGGAAGTTATTTAGAGCGCTAAGCCATCGCAGTCACCGACGGCAACACCCAATCTCCACTTCCTAATTGTTTTTAGATGTCTATACGTTTCGTAAAGAATCCTCGAATCATACCAGAAAATGTTGTATCCCTCCACGCAAGCAATCGCCGTTTTGATCGTATTTCTGGATAATTCTCTTCGTCCCTACAAACGGCTGCTTTGTGAATATCCGGGTGGTTATTCGGGTAAACAATTACAGCTATTTTGTGTACCTGTAGATGGTTTTATTGATAATCAATTACTGCAGCTCTGTGTACTCCTTTTTTATATTTAGTATTCGTTTTTTTGAGCTGTATATTTCCGGTAGTATTTGTTAATCTTGTGCGAAGTTTTGTAGGAATCTCCTTTAAAATATAAGAGATGTCTGATTGAAGACAGAATGTAACAGATCCATACTAAGACCAATATACATCTGTCATTGGGATTGGTTTTGTATTGAACTAAGCCGAAGACTTTTTACGGGTACGGTCACTGAAAATGACTGGCATTGACTGCTTTTCCCACAGAGAGATTTATGTTGCGTGCTCCAGAGTGAGTTTAAGACGCAAAAGGCAACACTGCAAATGACTGCAAACGTCGTTTACAAAGAGGTACTTACTATAGTAATCAAACCTACAATTTTGATGACGACTAATAGTTTAATTTCATTTAGAGACAGTATTTTTAACAAAATCGTTCCTATTTCAATATTCATATATTTGCGCGAGCAAAACCTAAGAAAATAGCTTAGAATCAAATAAAAAAAAAAAAATTGGAAGCAAATCGAATTGTAATCAATTTGCAGTGAATAATAATTAATTTGCAGTGAAAAAAATCAGTATTCGCATGCGTGTGGCACAGTCATCTGGCCTCACGTGTATGCTCGTTTGTTCGGGTAAGCACACTTAGGCATATTTCCCCACCTACACCACGCCATACCACGCCGCGCTTCCAAAAAGTTTCAAGCTTCTAGCTCTAAAAATGACGATACTTTCATATAACTTTCATCCCCCCCTTTCAACCCCTTACAACCCTTTTTTCGCATTAAAAAGTAGCCTATGTCCTTTCTCAGGCTCTAGACTCTCTCCGTCTTATTACAAAACACGGACTAAGTCGCGGTTTAAATCTGAACTAGTTGGTCTAGGTCTAACTTATAAACCATTGAACCACGCACCAAAGTGGTTCATGCCTAGATTACATTATGCTAAAATCAAATTTCCCCTCACTTGCGCTGGTTGTCGACTCATTTATCACCGATCACAAAGGTGGCCTTTTAACCTTAAATTGTAAAATACCTAAACTAGAAAACTCACATATATACTCGAAACTAAATATAATTAAACTTGAAGAATGCGTAATCAACATTAACTATGCCCCAGTTTACAGTTTTGCTGATCCACAATTCTCCACGTTATATCTTATACATAACTTACAGCGGGCAATTAATAAATGTATAACTACTGTTCGTAGATCTAACAAAAATTTGAACATAAAACCTTGGATCACACCAGGTCTCATCCGCTGCATGAGACACAGAGATAAGCTACACATGAAGGCCAAATCTAACCCTAATGATTTGGATCTGCAAATAACATATAAAAGGTACCGAAATTTTTGCATTAATATCTTGAGAAAGGTAAAGACCGACTATGATAATATTGCCTTAACAAGTACTGGAACAAGCTCTAAAAAAATATGGGAGCACATTAAAAAAGTAACTCACATAACAGACTCCCGTGAAGCATCTTCAAGTTTATTACAACTAAACTCATCCCCTGTAGTGTCTGCCAACAATGCAAACAGTCACTTTGTGAATGTCGGCAGACACCTTGTAGAAAATATTTAGGGTCTCTCCCTAGATCCGAGGCATTACCCATTAACGTGTAACACATCACTAACATCTTTTGGCATGCTAGACATTGACGAAACTGAGGTAGAAAGTATAGTTATGACTTTAAAAGACGACTGCGCGGTAGGGTGGGACAACATATCCAATAAAATTATTAAAAAAATCAGACACTATATTTTACTACTAACCCATATTTTCCAAAAATGTTTATCCTTAGGACAGTTCCCAAAGTGCCTCAAAAAAGCAATAGTCGTCCCTGTCTATAAAAATGGCAATAAAAGCCTTTTGACAAATTACAGACCGATTTGCCTACTGAGCTCTATAGCAAAAATTCTAGAAAAACTAATTAATAATAGATTAGTTAAATATCTTGAGATTCCTTAATTTCAAAGAATCAATTCGGGTTTAGACGAAATTTATCAACTGCGGATGCCGTACACTATCTGATTGACAATTTGGCTAAAGAACTCGACCGTGGTCAGCACACAATTGGAATATTCCTGGACCTTGCCAAGGCTTTTGACAGTGTATCCATTCCTATCTTGTTGCGCAAACTTGATAACATAGGTGTAAGGGGATCTCAACTTAAACTCATCGCGAGCTTCCTAGAGGAACGAACCTAGTGCGTGAAAATCGGCAGTGCCCTCAGCCACGAACAGGTAAACACATTTTATGGTGTCCCACAAGGCAGTGTACGAGTTCCTTGTTCTTAGTCTACATAAATGATCTATGCAATCTCAATCTAGACCATGGCAGAATTATATCATACGCCGACGACACAGTCCTCCTTTTTTCTGCTGAAGCAGAACAAGCAGTTTATTAAGTTTGCGCGACGTGGCTTTGATACTATTAATAAATGGTTACAGCACATTTTACTAACATTAAACATACAAAAAACAAACTACATAAAATTTGCAATGCGCAAGCAGAACATAAGTCAGAATAACACATCACTATGTCACCACCCCATTCTTTCCCACGGGTGTCGTATGAGGCGACTAAGGGAAGTAAGCAATTATCATTCATTGAATAACTGGTGGTACCACCATCTCCAGTGTGACCGGCCATGAAGCACATCGTTGCGTTTTGGCTGTAGCAGGAGATAGCCGTTTATTCTTTCATTTTATATTGATGAAATGAAATGGTGAGCAGCGGCATGACAATACTCTCAGTATAGTTGAGTCCAAGAGCGACGGTTACCATTTACAATCCGATGGGCCGTGGCTCTTCTGCCACTACAGACAATAAAAAAAGAACATATTTAAATAAAGATAAGAAAACTATTTGTGTATCGTTATAATATGGAAAATGTAATTAAACAAGAATATAAAAGTGTTTCTAACTAAAACTAGTGTTGTCATTGGTCGTCTAGACGTCATAAAATACCTACTAATGAATTGTTAGTGCACAGAATATATATTAGTATGCGTAGGTACTACTACGTAAACAAAACAATGAGATCTATTCGACTTAGACTCGGAAGTTTCTTTTACTAAATATATTCATTTTGAAGTTAAAGTTGAATAATTAACTTATAATCACTGCAATCACCTGTCAGATTTAATTTTTTTTTGGTTTCTAGGTATTGCTTATCGGCTCGATCGGAGAAGTACTACCCTTTCACAAGCGTGAAACGACGGTAGTTACTCCTGCCCCTGTTTCATATGGTGAGTGAGAGCGCCGGAGGCCTAAATCCCGTCCCTATCTTCTCCTTATTATCCTTCCTTAGCATCCTACCTACCCTCCTCTTAAATTATTATACCTGCCTGATCATAAGTAAGTTAGTAGGTAAGTATTTTCCTTCCAATCTACCTCCTATCCCTTTCCTTGAAGATGGGACGAGCGAGCGATGCCTCTGGTGTTGCTAAAAATAACTTAAAAATAAATTTCTTCAAATATTATTTTACATCTTTTTTGGCTCTCGGCGCCATACTTATATAGTACTAGTATAGTAAAAACTATACAAATTAAGATTTTTAGGGATTTTTAGAGATTTATTAATAACTAGCCTTTGCCCGCGGCTCCGTCGCAGCCAAAAGCTAGTTTTTTGGTTATATATGAGGCTCCCGGTATAGTAGCTGGATAAAATGTATACCAGTTATTAAGTCTAATCAAGAGCTATCGAACAAAAAAAGTTGCATCAAAATCTGTTCAGTAGTTTTTGCGTGATGCTCGAACAAACAAACAAATAAACAGACAGACAAAAAATCGAAAAAAAATCGTTTTGTGTTTAGACACGCCTATATAGCCTAATTCAGTCATTGTTTCTCAAATATCTTAAATGTACAGACACAGCTCTGTTACAGCCTTATAATAGTATAGACTAAATGATCCGGTAACTTCGTATTACCTACAATTTAATTTTATCAGCGATTATCATTCATAATCAGTCTGTATCGTCTAAGATTTGGATTTTGATATAAATAAAGCTTGCTTGCAAATGCAAATGAATTAAGGTGAACGCACACTTATCCGAGCCAAACGAGTCGAACGAAACGAATTTTAGAATTCTGTATATGAAATATCATGAAACCTCATCCAGATTCGGACGATACGACGCGGTGTGCGAGGTTTCATGAGATTTCATATACAGAATTCTAAAATTCGTTTCGTTCGACTCGTTCGACGCGTTCGGCTCGGATAAGTGTGCGTTCACCATTAGAAAGTGGCGTGTCATATTGTCGACTGTTAACCATATTGTATGAGTACAAAGCAAATTTTTGATTTTTTTATAGGATTCTCCTTTTTTACTTTTAAACCACCCCTGTATTAGAGCGAACATAATAAAAAAACGACTACCTATTAAGGTCGAGCCAGTATTGAGTTGTGGCGAGACTAACGAACAACAATTTATTTTTATTAATATAGATTCTCAGACAAACTAAAAAATATAGACGGAGCAATACGAACAATCCAGTGAAGCCATATAAAACCATGCCAAACTTGTATTTACACACGGCTCACGCACACAAATACAAACAAAACCATGCCAAAACGAAATGTCATAAACGACGAGAAACCCTCTGGTAGGACTTATTATTACCACAAATGATACGTTAAGTACTTACATGAATACGTCGTCAGCCTCATAATATTCCCTGTATGATTTGCTGTAAACTTACTTTATACTTTTACTTCCTTTGTGTTAAACATAAAACTTTATAAAATTTACCCAAATTATAGAGATTATTTCTTTCCGGTGACAACAACATCACGCACACATCTTTTAAAAAGTGGCTTTACTTTTTAGTTAGAAATATAGATTGTACTCGAATACACACAATATTTAAGTTAGGACAGTTCTGTAACAACATTGCGGTATGTACCTAGCTAATGTTGACAGTGCTCCGAATCCAATATAAGGGAGTGCAATTTGTCTGTCTCCGCACTCTGGACAAACATTCACTTGTATTAGATGTTCGTACTTTGTCAGACGTCTACTTTTTAGCTGTAGGTTAGATAAACATGTCCTGACTAAATAGTGTATTGTTAAAACACGTCTGCAGATATTTGTTGGCAACATATTTCACAGATTTACTGTACTATTTAAAATAAGTACGTCTAAAGAACAAATTATTTGTGTAAATGGAAAAAGGTAACTATATTGCATGAAGGATTCGAATCTGCATCGGCTGCATCCCATCTAATCCGGAGAAGTGCTTCTATGTGAATGTATCCGATAGGTGGCGTGGGTCTTAAAGACATCAAAAACAAATTAGTGTGAAGTGGACATTTAGGATCGTCGTTGGGCGACTGCAAAAGCCAAGCGGCTTGTTAATACTCAAGGGAATGCTGCTGCCCACTCCCCCGGTATTCCCTCAGTCGGCTCTTACGACTCCCGTGGAAAATAATAAGTACGTAAGTTTATATAATTTTAAACACAAAGTGAAAAATGTGAAATCGTAAATAACAGTCACGAGCAGGATGAGGTTATTTTCGATTTCACATTTTTCACTTTGTGTTTAATGTATAGTGCTAAGCATGTCAAATGCTAAAAATATACATAAAAATATCTAAATATTTATATAATTTTCTCAGGAAAAGTTGGAAAAATAACAGAAAGGTTTTTTTTATTTCCATAGAATTAACTAATAAATTATACAATTAATTAAACACAAAGTGAAAAATGTGAAATCGAAAATAACAGTCAGGAGCAGGATTTTAACCTGCATCTCCTGGATACCGTCCAGATGCCTTGCCAATTCAGCCATCCTGACAATTGCTCCTGACTGCTAATTTCGATAACACATCATACTTAACGTCTTTGGGTGACGCCTGCGCCATCTGTCGGAAGTATTTTCATACATTATACCGACCAGGTAAACTTAATTTTATAGTTAAGATTTTTACCTAATAATGACGCAAACCCTATAAATATTTAGATATTTTTATATATATTTTTAGCATTTGACATGCTTAGCACTATACATTAAACACAAAGTGAAAAATGTGAAATCGAAAATAACAGTCAGGAGCAGGATTTGAACCTGCATCTCCTGGATACCGTCCAGATGCTTTGCCAATTCAGCCATCCTGACAATTGCTCCTGACTGCTAATTTCGATAACACATCATACTTAACGTCTTTGGGTGACGCCTGCGCCATCTGTCGGAAGTATTTTCATACATTATACCGACCAGGTAAACTTAATTTTACAATTAAGATTTTACCTAATAATGACGCAAACCCTATAAATATTTAGATATTTTTATATACATTTTTAGCATTTGACATGCTCACTATACATTAAACACAAAGTGAAAAATGTGAAATCGAAAATAACAGTCAGGAGCAGGATTTGAACCTGCATCTCCTGGATACCGTCCAGATGCTTTGCCAATTCAGCCATCCTGACAATTGCTCCTGACTGCTAATTTCGATAACACATCATACTTAACGTCTTTGGGTGACGCCTGCGCCATCTGTCGGAAGTATTTTCATACATTATACCGACCAGGTAAACTTAATTTTACAATTAAGATTTTACCTAATAATGACGCAAACCCTATAAATATTTAGATATTTTTATATACATTTTTAGCATTTGACATGCTCACTATACATTAAACACAAAGTGAAAAATGTGAAATCGAAAATAACAGTCAGGAGCAGGATTTGAACCTGCATCTCCTGGATACCGTCCAGATGCTTTGCCAATTCAGCCATCCTGACAATTGCTCCTGACTGCTAATTTCGATAACACATCATACTTAACGTCTTTGGGTGACGCCTGCGCCATCTGTCGGAAGTATTTTCATACATTATACCGACCAGGTAAACTTAATTTTACAATTAAGATTTTACCTAATAATGACGCAAACCCTATAAATATTTAGATATTTTTATATATATTTTTAGCATTTGACATGCTTAGCACTATACATTAAACACAAAGTGAAAAATGTGAAATCGAAAATAACAGTCAGGAGCAGGATTTGAACCTGCATCTCCTGGATACCGTCCAGATGCTTTGCCAATTCAATTTCTCCACTTTTACAAAAAAATTGTTTTATACTAACATAATAAAACTGAAGAGTATGTTTAATTAATCAGGCACCCGATAGCCTATGTTTAAAGAAGTTTTAATATTATACTACATCCTTAAATACATAGTAAAGTAAAAAATAAATCAATAGCCAAAATGTCGCTAGAAAGTGACATCCCCAATAGATTGCCAGAGGCCGATTCCTTCTTTTCCCGAACAATATAAACAAGTCGGGACCCCTAGGTTCTCGAGGCTACCACCGAAGGAATGTAACATAGTTCCAGTGGCCCGCCAATAAAGGCGGAGAGACGGTACACGGCGGGTTTCTTTAGTGGGTGAAGGCCCCACACTACCCTGTTCGTTGCCCCGAGCGACGGGGTGTGCGGTTAGGAACATTTTTTCCCGCCTAAAAAAAAAAAAAAAAAGGTTCTCAAGGCTCTCTTGCCCTTTACTAACTTTCTACAATATTATTCATACCACAACGCAATTTTATTAACAATTACACTGTTTTTTTGCTACGAAGATATTTATTAAATACTTTGGAAAATCCAAAACTGCACGCCTCATAATCTTCATTATTCACAATAAAATTGATTATTTGATAAGTAACTAATAATGTATTGGTCTTACTAAGTAGTTTTCAATAAATCACATAGATAGCGCTAATTTCAAAAAGTACCTACTAATGTGGTTCTCATGTCTTATACGCCATCTAGCGCTAAATTGAAGAATTACTGCTATATTGGTCTCTAGAGGCATAGCGCTGGTTTTAGTGTACCACTGTACCATCGAATTGACCGTAAATACGAGCAATTTTTTGTTTATTTAATAACAATTAAACCACATCGAATCAGACCGTGAAAAGTGATAGGTAGATTCGTAATTATACTGAAGCGTAAGAGAAAAAAAAGACTCGATTAGTAAAGTATTTCAGTCGTTATCGTGTTAACATACATTACCTACAACACACGGACGTCCAAGACAGAAAGAACTGTTTAACTAGTATAAATAACAAAAGTGGCATTAAAATATCATGAGTGTTAAAAATAGTGTTTTTTCTTGATATATGTGTGTATTTATTATTTTACAAGTGCAATATATGATAAATAGAGACATTTTAAGTTTGAAAAATCAGCAGTTAGTGGGTACTACTCTCGCTTAAGCAAGAGTAGTACCCACCTCAACGCTTCGCTTATGAGGCGTGCAAAAAAAATTACCTTACCTTGCTCTAATTAGTCTGCGTTAAAATCGCTGAGAGGAATCAGCAACATTTTACCGCCATTAAAATATATCTTATGGTTTAATTTCCATAACACTCACAGATTATCTACGCAAAATTAAGCCTTTTGCTTTCGATGTTGCGCGACGGAAAAAAGACGATTCCCTAAAGTTAATAAGGTTGAACCGTTTAAGGGGGGTGAGTCACTATTATCGTAATGAGAGACCCAGACGGGAGAAATAACAAGCTGGAACATTTTTCATAACTCCCCACCATTACTTCTGTGGCTTAGGTGCTCTTTGGAAACATACGGTTTGAATAAGTTATCGACAATATAACACACTAGGGTTTTTTTGCGCGGAACCATAATTGTTTTTCTAAATTATAAATATCATAAGTTAAAGTACAAATTATTTGTGAACCTTAGTGCGAGCGGGAATCGAACCTGCGTCCCTTCCAATCCGGGGAAGTGCTCTAAGCCGCTGAGCTATCGCACAGATCTTCCGATCATCCCAATCTCCTTATCAGATTTGTCTGTACGACCAACGCCATCTATCGGAATGCATTTATATGCATATCAATATAGTAAGTTTAATTTTGCAATTAAAATTAATAATATTTTTTTTAAACATAATAAACAAAAATCTCTTTTTCCTTATTCACAAATAATTTGTACTTTAAAAAGTGGCGGAGCAGTTCAAATGCTAAAAAATATAGATCAAAAATACCTACTATCTACTAACTTTGAATATTACCTAGGTAATGGTAACACTGGGTCACTGTAGCTTATAACTAGCAACACTAAGGTTATTACTTGCTCATTGCAAACCACAGAGAAAGTGATATGAGTTGAAGTAGAGGTAATGCTGGGGGGTGCGTCTTCGGCCCTCTCACTTACAGAAAGAAAGGCAACTGCAGAAATACCTTTCATTACTTTACGCTCTGAAAACGTAGTAATTCCCCGTTTGAGCTTCATTCTCGTTGGAATCACCAAGTTTACAGTCTACCACCACGAAAGAGGCAACACTTTTTGAACGACACAGTGGGTAGTGGGTTTTGATGCCGATCTCCAAAGGCGAGTACTGTAAGTTCGATTCCCGCACAGGACAATAAATTTTGTTGTGTGATCTACAAATGGATGTTCTGAGTTGTACATTACATTGTACCTACGTTTGTATATTGCCACGCGGTAGAGAGCAGGGCGTTGTCTTTAAGAACTGTCATCAAACATGTCAGTCAGACATCTGATTGTAGATATTTTGATCTGTATTTTACTGAGGTATTTTAGACCCTGACGTGCTCAGCTACTTCAAAGAACAAATCATTTATGAAAGTGGAAAAAGATAGCTTTACTGCGAGAGCAAAACGTTCGAACCCCGCTCGCAGTGAAGATCTCTTTTTCCATTTTCAGAAATGATTTATTCTTTGAAATCTGCTTGTAGTATAAAAATATAAGGGGTTGAACGCCCAATATAGCGTCCCGTGTGTTTATATCGAGCAGGTTTTGTACCAAACATAATCGGTTTACAGCGAGCGGATTGCGCCAGGGATTTTATCAAATATAAGTATGAATGTAACCTGTGATCTGTGATACAGGATTACGAGTCTGTGAGACACATCTTTTATAGACGGTATTACTAACATCTGTCATCGTGTAACCCATTGCAGGATTTAAAAGAAAATAAATACAAAAATAGATAAAGATATCTTTGAGCGATTCGAACTCGCAATCTTCACTTTTAGTATAGTCTGTTGAGAGACGCCCGTGGGTGTGAATTTTCATTATATCCTTATGTATTTTCCCATCAATTACTTTTTTAGCTAATTATAATTTACAAATTTAAAGCACCCTAGACCCCAGACCTCCCTCTTTAATCCATCATCAGACCCTGATCAATATCCTTAACCTATTCATTAAGACCACTGATGATCAGTGGTACCATTACCACTACTGTAAGAATTCATAGACAAACTTAAATCAAAATCTGTTCAGCCGCTCGTAAGTCATGACTTCACAAATAGATATAAATACACGTTATACTAAAAACAAAACATTAAAAAAAAACAACATAGCATCACGTCTGTATCCCCAAAGGGGTAGGCAGAGGTGTATTACACATCCACGGTTTGCCAGCTATGTTTAAGTCCCACGTAATAGGGGGCGAGCCTATTGCCGTCTACCGGGCACTTTTCAAAACTCCGGGTTGCTACTGAGTATTTTTATTTTTACGAAAAAGCTCAATAGACATTGCCTGACCCGGGGATCGAACCCGAGACCTCATGATCAGCATACTAAAAATACCTTTTCGTTTACGTCGGGGGTAAAAAATGCTTAAAAAATAATTATAACAAATTAGATTTTAAAGGTTCTTTTGTTTTTTACCACCGAAGGAATGTAACATAGTTCCAGTAGTCCGCCAATAAAGGCGGAGAGACGGCACACGGCGGGTTTCTTTAGTGGGTGCAGGCCCCACACTACCCTGTTCGTTGCCCCGAACGACGGGGTGTGCGGTTAGGAACATCTTTTCCCGCCTTAACAAAAAAAAGAAGGGTTCTTTTATTTTGAATTCAAGTCAACAAACACCCTACTCATCCTTTACTTATTGTCTTTCGCCTCCGCCTGCTAAACGCTTTCCTTGGAGTTGATAACGGGGTGCCACCGCTTACCATCAGATGAGCCGTGTGCATGTTTACCACCCGCGCAGTTTAAAAATACTTGTGAACCTACGTGAATTACATTCGTTGATTTTCAGTCAGAACCATATGACGGTTATCTCGTTAGCAGGCCCACATCAAGAGAGCTATCAGCTCTTTGGCACGCGGTACTTGATTGATAGCTGCTAATGCGCGCAACCAGCGCTGTGGTACATAACCTACGGTATGTACCATCCTAATTCATCATCCCCTTGCCGTTAACTCAAATTATGTACGATCGGCACAGCAGAATTTCTACGTAATCGAATAAAACTTAGTAAGTATGTGGACGGCCGACTTTTTATTTTGTGTATAATTGTGTTTTTTCAGATCTTTTCCGAAACTTACGTTCATTTTTTTTATTGCTAATGATGGCAGACGATCCACGGCCCAACTGGTGGTAAGTGGTAACCGTCACTCATGGACTCAACTATACCGAGGCGAAGTCAAGCCACTGCGCGCCATTTTATTTCGCCGATATAAAATGAAAGAATAAACGGCTATCTCCTGCTACAGCCAAAACGCAATGATGTGCTTCATGGCCGGTCACACGGGAGATGGTGGTATCAACCCGGTCGGGCCCGATAGCAAGTGAGTACTCCCACTTGGTACCTAGCCCTACCACCAGTCATGCAATGGATGATAATTGCTTACTTCCCTTAGTCTCATACGACACCCGTGGGAAAGAATGGGGTGGTGACACTTGTATTCTTAGTCCGTCACTACACGGACAAAATCTAAATGATTAGGTATTAAAATATTTTTAACGCCATCTCATAGGATTTGAGATATAAATATACAGTGCAAGCTTTGCACACTACGAGAGCTTTATAAAAACGTCGTTATATATTTTTGTAAAAAAAAAACATTTATATTTGATCCAAATCGCTCGATTTTGAGATACGGCGACAAATAAATAAATTTATATTTATATAAATTAACGCTACTATCAAAACACAGCGAAGCGCTTCGGAAGTACCACTTGGTAAGTAGGTACCCAAATTAACGCAACCTATTTTACGTTCAGGATACTGCCAATCTGTAACTACTACCAGATGTTATTTGAGCCGGCACCCGCATGTTAACGGATCTTCCGCAGCGCAGTGGTGCTCATATGTTCAGTCGTTCACGATTCTGCCAATCTGTAACTACAAGGTACCAGATGTTATTTGAGCCGACACCCGCATCTTAACGGATCTTCCGCAGCGCAGTGGTGCTCATATGTTCAGTCGTTCACGATTCTGCCAATCTGTAACTACAAGGTACCAGATGTTATTTGAGCCGACACCCGCATCTTAACGGATCTTCCGCAGCGCAGTGGTGCTCATATGTTCAGTCGTTCACGATTCTGCCAATCTGTAACTACAAGGTACCAGATGTTATTTGAGCCGGCATCCGCATCTTAACGGATCTTCCGCAGCACAGTGGTGCTCATATGTTCAGTCGTTCACGATTCTGCCAATCTGTAACTACTACCAGATGTTATTTGAGCCGGCACCCGCAACTTAACGGATCTTCCGCAGCGCAGTGGTGCTCATATGTTCAGTCGTTCACGATTCTGCCAATCTGTAACTACTAAGTACCAGATGTTATTTGAGCCGGCACCCGCATCTTAACGGATCTTCCGCAGCGCAGTGGTGCTCATATGTTCAGTCGTTCACGATTCTGCCAATCTGTAACTACTAGGTACCAGATGTTATTTGAGCCGGGACCCGCATCTTAACGGATCTTCCGCAGCACAGTGGAGCTCATAATTATGTTCAGCCGTTCACGATTCTGCCAATCTGTAACTACTACCAAATGTTATTTGAGCCGGGATCCGCATCTTAACAGATCTTCTGCAGTACAGTAGAGCTCATATGTTCAGTTGTTCACGATTCCTCCAATCTGTAACTACTACCAGATGTTATTTGAGCCGGGACCCGCATCTTAACAGATCTTCCGCAGCGCAGTGGTGCTCATATGTTCAGTCGTTCACGATTCTGCCAATCTGTAACTACTAGGTACCAGATGTTATTTGAGCCGGGACCCGCATATTAACGGATCTTCCGCAGCACAGTGGAGCTCATAATTATGTTCAGTCGTTCACGATTCTGCCAATCTGTAACTACTACCAAATGTTATTTGAGCCGGGATCCGCATCTTAACAGATCTTCTGCAGTACAGTAGAGCTCATATGTTCAGTTGTTCACGATTCCCCCAATCTGTAACTACTACCAGATGTTATTTGAGCCGGGACCCGCATCTTAACGGATCTTCCGCAGCACAGTGGAGCTCATATGTTCAGTCGTTCACGATTCTGCCAATTTGTAATGTATGTTCTAAAGCACGGTGGAGCTTAAGGTGTTCGCGAATAGGTGTCACATTTGGTCCGATGAAAGCTGCTTAACCTCGTCGATTGTTCAATTGGGAAATGGACAGTCGGATGCAATCTCCTCTTCTAAAAGATTTACTACATATTTTTTTATTCGAAACGAGAAGGCTCCGATATTCCATACCTCTGTCACTATTTTTTTATAGACCTCTAAGTGACTATCCTCGTAATAGGCAGTTTCTATATTCAAAATATTTTTGCCAAAGAGGTTAGCATGCATTCTCTGCGAGCGCATGCTGGCCGCTATTGTCTCTGCGGGTCTTTTGTCGTTGTCAACGACCAATTATCTTGACCCCTGGCTTATAATATATTAAAGTGGGAGAATGCCATCCACCAGTAGGAGTTAAAAGTTAATCTATACTTTTATAAAGCTGTAACAGAGCTGTGTCTGTACATTTAAGATATTTGAGAAATAAATACTGTAATAGGCTATATAAACGTGTCTAAAAACAAAATTTTTTTTTAGAATTATTATCTTTTTGTCTGTTTATCTGTTTGTCTGTTTGTTTGTTCGCGCATCACACAAAATCTACTGAACGGATTTTGATGCAACTTTTTTATTTGAAAGGCCTTGATTTGACTTAAAAACTGGTAGACATTTTATCCCGCTACTACATCGGGAACTGAGATATAAACGAAAAACTAGTTTTTGGTGCGGCGAAGCCGCTGGCAAAGGCTAGTTAATAATTATAATTAAATACCAAATGATACCACGAATGTGGCTTCGCGTCACGTTTAGTGATGATATGATTACGATAGGAATTACTTACTCCCGTTATAGATTGTCTGGCACCAGCAGCGCAGTGCATTTCTCTCTCAGAATATCGGCAACTAACGGTAGGCATTTCCTATTGTATTTCGTTCGTGCGTGAGAACGTTGGAAGACCAAATCGCCCCAGTCGTCGTCTTTTTCTCTTGCTCTGTGTTGCTAGCAATTTTTTTATTGCATGTAGTGGCAGACGAGCCACGGCCCATCTGACAGTAAATGGTAACCGTCGCTCATGGGCTCAACCATACCGAGAGTGTTGTCAAGCCGCTGCTCACCATTTCATTTCACCGATATGAAATGAAAGAATAAACGGCTACCTCCTGCTTCAGCCAAAACGCAACGATGTGCTTCATGGCCGGTCACACGGGATGGTGGTACCAACCCGCTCGGGCCCGATCCCAAGTGAGTATTCCCGCTTGGTACCCAGGCCTACCACCAGTCATGCAATGGATGATAATTGCTTACTTCCCGTGGGAAAGAATGGGGTGGTGACACTTGTATTCTTAGTCCGTCACCACACGGACAGCAGCATCTATAGCAGCTAGGTTTTTTGTTCTTTCTGCCTACCCCGTAAGGGAGATGGCGTCATGATAAGTAAGTTTAGTAGGAATTGAGACTACCAAAACCAACCTGACCATGCTCATTAGATTGATAGCCTTTTCAAAACTACTAGATCGATAAAAGACCCTTCATGGTCCACATTTGCGTGTCACTATTGTTTGAAATCTAGAGCTCAACTTACACTGGTTGTACATAGACCACTTACCGGCCCTTGTCCTCCAAGTAGGTACAAGAGCACGGTTGATAAAGCTACTGGCTGCCTCGAGATATTTCCGATAAATTCTTATTCTCCGTAATATTTTTCTTAATAAATCCTATATTGAATGAATTCTTAGTGGACTAATATCTTAAGAATGTCTTTGTTAATTTGGAACAAAATGTCATGAAATGTTGGCCTAATTTTCCACAAGGTAATTTTTTTGGTTTTATTTTTATTTCAGAAAATTTCTAAAGTCCGTTATTATCATCTGTATTTTGTTTCGAAAGGGTGTTTGTTGCGCTTTCACTCAATAACTACTCAATCTCTCTTCATTAAATTTAACACACATATACTCCAGAACTCAGAAAAGGACATGGGCTACGTTTAAAATTGAATTAATGGATAGTTCTTGTAGAAAAACAATTAATGCATAGAGATCATTAGTGTGTTGTACATAGAGAGAGTAGAGTATTGACATTCTAGAATTTGGTAAATTATAAAACAAAAAAAACAATTACGCAATTCAGGCGTTTAATCTTGGAAAAATCAGTGTGCATACATACAAAAAATAGACGATTTGCCTCTAACACATCTCATAAGAGGAAGTTATGAAAACCTCCTCCTTTTTTGTAATCGGTTAATTAAATTATAAATAGAGAATGAAGTGGTAAATTGATGATTGAAGATTGACCAAGGACGGCAGGTAAACAGAATGAACAAAAATTAACGCTTACTATAGTTTTAATAATTTTGAAGCTATCGTATGTCGTTGTTGTTTAACTACATCTGGCGTCTCAATCACAATGGGACAACAGAGTTTTCGTACGTAGAAAAAATCTTAATTTTGACTTTGAACATTTTTCTCAGTACATATACCTACTTAGCTACATACCTCTTAATTATCGTATAATTATCCTGGTACGCCGACTTTCTAACTAACTCGCTAAGAACAATTTCGTACTGAAAAATACCGGCCAGGAAATTAGCTAACTCTTTCTTGCTTCTTTAACTTTTTTACATAAACTTTACAATTTTTTACATAAAACGACAATATATTTACCTAACACTTTATAATTTTAAATACAAGTTACTAAATAAAGAACTGATAAACACCCAATATACTTTGTCATCGAAATAACATGCTGGCTTAGGAGCGGCTGACCAATACAGGCATGCTTTGAGTTACATTATTTTGACTAAAATCCTTTCGAGTTACGTCAAGCAACTTGTGAAAATAATCGAAATCAAAATGTCTCTTCTTGATGTCGTTCGATTTATTTTGTATGTGTCGATCGATATCTGCGACACCGTCTGTACAGAGATTAATATTTAGAATAAAATATTCGTCTAGTATAAATAGCCTAGCCCCTTCCTTGTTAATCTAACTGACAATTACAACAATATGTCGCTTTATATATTGCACAAATGGGTCAACAATCCACAATTATAGCGAGATGGCAGTCAATTAACGCCATCTGTGTTTCTACTGCAATAACTACTGTATAAGGTATACTACTGGTAATTTTGCTGTGTTCATCATTTTATATCTTAGACGAAGAATAATATAGACTCGCTACTATTTTGACATTAAGGATGAAGAAAAGGATGCACATACTAGGTTTTACCAAGAGTGAGAGAGACACAGGTATAAGTATATTTATCCTTTTCGCGTATGCGTTAGTTGTATTTGGACCCAACGAACTGGGTCCAAACAATAAGGTGGCCAACCGTCCCCAACATCAGTATGTAAGCTTGTTTTTGTATTGACGTAAAAAAAATCTTTATTTATCACGTTATATACGCTGATATTACATGTTCTAATACATTTTAAGCAAAACATAAGCATAACTGTAATTTATTTTGTCCTGTCATTCTTTTATCCGGCTAAAACAGGTAGTACATTTTTAGTCAACAAAGTTATAATCATAGTTATCTTTTAAAATTATTCTGGTTATCTATTGCTATCTCGACACTGCATACGCTGATAGCTTGTCTATAATATCCTTCGTCTAAGTCTCAGTCTAAGTTTTATATTATGTTGTATGTACTATAGGTACCTATATTTAATAGTTTTTGACGGAATGTCATGGGAAGCGGTTGAAATCTCGTCAGAAACTCTATTAAATGATTAATTTACTGATAACTACAGAAATGTATAAAATTAATGAATTATTCCATTGATGTGCATAGATTACATGGTGACACATGATAGTAGAATTATTTTTATATTGGACTGGATTCTGCCGCCGACGGCACACAATCGTCTTTTCGCAAAATTGATATTAGTCTATGCTCCTTTCTGGGCTCGAGACTATGAGTATGCAAAATTTCATGTGATTGATTCAGTAGTTACAACTGACTTTAACATTAAATAACAAATTATTTGTGAATGTGAAAAGAGAAGTTTAGTGCGAGCGGGATTCGAACCTGCGTCCCTTCCAATCCGGGGAAGTACTGTAGACCGCTAAGCCATCGCACTGACCGATGGCTATTCCGTTAGACAAATGTGATGTAGAGATGGGCTCGCACTAAACTTCTCTTTTTCCACATTCACAAATAATATGTTACTTATTTAAAGTAGCTGAGCATGTCAAGTGCTAAAATACAGATCAAAATCACTGTCACATTTATAATATTAAGGATTGTTTTCGATACGCCGTTCAAAAGATACTGATGGCAACTCACACTGGCGGAATGGTTCAGATACCGGCCTCCCGCCCGAGAGTTGTGGGTTCGATACCCACACAGGACAACTCTGATCCACAAATGGTTATTCTGAGTCTGGGTGTACGTGAAATTGTATTTTTGTAAAGTCCCTCGCTATACAAGGATTATTTCTTAGTGCAGTATTGTCTTAAAACAAAAACAGGAATGTCTAAACGATTCTATGGACTTAATTTTGAAGTCTACAAAGATGATGTTGCGAGCTGAAACTACATAGTTGTCTATTCTAACTGTTATAAAGCTGTAACAGAGCTGTGTCTGTACATTTAATATATTTGAGAAAATATTATTGTATTAGGCTATACTCGTATGTATAGACGTATCTAAACATAAAACTTTTTTTTTAGATTTTTTGTCTGTTTAAATCTGTTTGCTCGTTCGCGCATCACGCAATGGCTACTGAATGAATTTTGATGCAACGTTTTTTATTTGATAGCTCTTGGTTAGATTTAAAAACTAGTATACATTTTATCCCGTTACTATATTGGGAACCTGATATACAACCTAAAAACTTTTTTATTCGCTTTTGGCTGCGGCGGGACTGCGGGCAAAGGCAAGTAAATTAATAAAATCAATAATATCATGGGCCATATTAATTTTGCGTCACGGTCACACCAAAGCTCCTCCAAGCACTTTTTTCAGCCCATCAATCTGTAGAGCTGGGGCCCGCCTTATTATACGTTTGCCGATTCGTGATATCTACGTAAAAAGCTTTTTGCTCCAGCATCCAGTGGTCTATCTCCCGCAATAACCGAAACACTGAGGTGATAATAACACCCGATAACAAGTGAGGACTCCCACTTGGCACTCAACCCTATCACCAGTAACCCGTAACGTCGTATTTTATTACACCCATGCGAAAGAATAAGGTGTTGACAATTGTATTAGCCCGTTAAGACACAAAATATCTCTCAATAGGTTTAAAAAAAAAACAGCTGAAACAGTTACCGCCTCAAAGCCGCAGTCGTACAAAGCCCTATTCGCAACAGCCCCACGGCCGGTGGGTGTGATCAAGTAATTTGGCGCACGTATCGCTGGCGTAGTGCTACGTGTATTACCCATAGCGTTACCATTGACCTCTACTCGAGAATATACTAACTCATTTCTCGCTCGCACGTTTTGCCTCGTGACATGTACTTAAGGGGAGTGCTTGAATGGGGCAAAACCGGGTATTCTTGACCTTACATAGCAATCTAAGGTAGGACTAAAATTATTTGTTTAAAAGTAGTAAGGTATATCAAAGAGCCTAATTTTCCAGTCCATTGGTTGTAATGATTTAATATTGTAATAGTAGACATATAGCCACATACAGCAGTAGTAATGCGACTGCGGATCATGAGATCTTAGGCTTGGATCCCGGGTCGGGCTATCGATATTATTGGGTATTTATTTTTGTAAATTCCAATACTGGGAATTTCTTTACGGAAATACTCAATAATAGGAGGAACATAGAGCTTACTCATATTTGAGCATACATTCGCGTGCTATTAATATCTCCTGTGAAACTGGCTAGATTCCGTCAACCCTAGCAATGGAGATACTCTGTTATTATTATTATAAGGTATAGCAAAAATTTATTTAAGGGTTTTTATTTCCTTGATCTTAAAAAAAGCTCAGATTTTTTATATTATTGTTTTCAGATATTGCAAAAAGGCGCTAAGTTTAGGTTTTAGAGCCCGGTTCAAAAATGTACTGCAAATAGGTTACAAGATGACACGGCCGATATTAGTAGCCAGTGTCCAAGATTGAATAACCCCAATGTACTTAATAACATTTATAAAATACTTAGATCTTTAAAATAGTTAGTCCAATATCTTGCTTTGCGAAAAAAAAAATCTTTGTACGTTCGATGACAACTCACCTCGAAACCCGACCCAATAGTAGGGCCAAGGGATTAACCTTCATCGAGCTGAGTTCGCACCCCATGCTCTGTTTGTTAAGTTAAAATTATTACAAACTCACTGCCTTTCGATAGATAACAACATTTATAAATTAATTTAGTATTCAATTGCTCTCACAGAGTATTTCTAAAGACTTTAAAATCGAAACATACACAAGTTGCATTATAGAATATTTTTTGACACTAGTAACACCAGAGCCATTACTCGTGCGTCGCATACCTAAGGGAAAGATACCTACAGAGGCAGAATGATAAAGAGGGAATGTAGAGAGGATTTTAGCTTCTGAATTTCTCACTTACGAAGCACAACAGTACGAATATTTGCGATTGCTTCGCGTTGATACTCTGTGATAGGGTTGTAGGTACTTCTCCACTCGAATCGGTATGGTCATGTTGGCATTAGCGAAACTCGCGATCTTTTCCAGCACTTATCAAAGGAGGTTGATATATAAAACTCTACGGAGCAATTTACATTTTTCTCTAAACTGCTTGCAGCTAATTAAGCGCCATCCTTACAGGTTTTTAAAATGCTAAATAATGTATACAAATATCAAACTATTTATAGGGCTGCTTCATTATTTGGTAAAAATCTTAAATGCAAAATTAAGTTTACCTGGTCGGTATAACGTATGCAAATACTTCCGACAGATGGCGCAGGCGTCACCCAAAGACGTTAAGTATGAATGTGTTATCGAAATTAGCAGTCAGGAGCAATTTTCACGATGGCTGAATTGGCAAAGCATCTAGACGGTATCCAGGAGATGCAGGTTCAAATCCTGCTCGTGACTGTTATTTTCGATTTCACATTTTTTACTTTGTGTTTAATTAATGTAACTTTGTGATTTTTTAGCATTTGACATGATTAGCTAATTACTAGAACCATTCCCTGTGGAAATCCTCTTGACCGCTGGCTGCTGAACCATCACAAAACTTGCTCACATATTTCCATACTCAAAATAAATAAATGCATTCCTTTGAATACAATACATTTATTTATTTTGAATATGGACTGCGAATTTTAACATGCATCCTGTAAATGGCGTGGATCTTAAATTACATTAAAATATGATAGTTATCTCTGTAATTTTGTTCTAATTTTTTTTTAAAGAAGTCCAATGTCCAATAATAGCAGGTCCAGTAAAGACAGAAAACCGTTCTTAATTTAAAAAAGAGACCATCCATCAGCCTTTCTTCGTCCACTGCTGGACATAGGCCTCCCCAAGAGAACGCCACAACGAGCGGTCCCGTCATGGGGGATAATGCCGTAATCGCCACGCTTGGCAGGCGGGTTGGCGATCGCAGTGGATGTTGTTAATACTCGAGAGAGTGCTACAGCCCACTCGCTCTTACGACTCCCGTGGGTAGAGAGGGGTGGGACAATTCTAAAGCTGGCCCCACACGGCCAAAAAAGAGACATTTTTTTATATATTGAGATATAACCCCATATGCATTGTTAATCCCAATACCTATTAATTGTTCAAAGTAAGTACCTCCGTTTAAATACGTTTAATTAGCAAGCTTTTGCAAACTCATTGTTGTTACAACGCCAGAGGGCGCGAACTGAACTGTCAAAAACATGGCAAATGCTTTTGATAATGCCTTTACAGCCGGATATTTAAAAATACAATCGTGCTATTATTAATTAAATCCTTAAATGAACATACATTGCAAGAATTTTAATGATAGAAATTATCTGTGATTTTGTGATTATTAGATATGGTTAGAAATTTGAAAGGAGACGCACACGCTCGCAGTAATCTATTTTTCCACTTTCACCAAGATTTTTTTTTGACGTGATAACGTCTTATAAATCGATGAAAAAGTGTCACGTTCCGAACAATGTATGGCGACCGATGCATTGTTTGTGAAACTCTCAGAATACATCAATATATTATGACGTTATCACGTAAAATTATCGTCCGTAAACCGACTTTACAGAGACAGCCATATAGTTTTTTATTTAGTGCAGTAAGTACAGTGTAGAATATTGTGATTGTGACATTAAATCCCACACATAGCAAATATCTAAAAGTAAAGCGTGTATTTACTCCGACATCAGGGCTAAGAAATCCAGAACGTCTTGACAGTAGTATAACTATTATCTCCTGCACTTTTAAAACTTAAATGGAGGCTATGTATCACCTTTAGTGCCTGTTGACATTATTTTTCGAAGGCATGTCGTAACAAAACAGAAATTTATAAAAATGAAAAGAAAAAGAAAAATAGAGATCATATAAAACAAATTACCTCATCAATTTCGAAAACGAATAAGCTCTACAAATATACAAAGAAATTGCGCGCGGTAGAAAATGCAAGGCGTTTTCCCGCCAAATCCGCCATATTGATTATAGTAGCGTTCGAAAACGACACCAAATCAACACTCGCGAGATTGGAACGCGTGCTTGGAATACGCACAAGTTTTGTAACGCCTCCGTTCGTTCCGAAACCATTTTACATAAGAATGCTCACTCACGATCCACTGAGTCGGATAATAGTGAATGCCGTAGTGGATTCTCTAAGATCATTTTCCTCTATAACCTTTTACAACTTTAAAAAAGGTAATGGCCGGAAAATTACATTATTGGAAGCGTTATACGCTGGAATGTAAATGTGATGTATGTATACATCATGAGTACCTATAAAGGATGTCATGGGTCTGAGCAATTTAGAAAAAGATTATATTTTTTGAAATAAAACTACGTTTACGGAATCTATCGCGTTTACTTGATTTTACTCCTATCCCGACGTTTCGAATACTTTACAGCATTCACGGGTGGACTTAGATGGTAGACGTCCAAGGTTGATACCTATGTTATTTCAACGGTTTCATCTACCCACAGTATATGATTTTACAAAATTTTTGGTTTATTTATTTTAACCCACCTAATATTATATTTGATTATATTTGCAAATACTCTTGATCACAATCAATCCGTGATTGTCTTATTTTCGAGAGCATGTCTACTTTCAGAATATAAAACGCCAGAAAATCACTATCACAGATATCCAAGGTATCGTTTTAATGCACACGAATTAAAGTATTTTTTTAGTGAATAAAGTTCATAAGCTGCTAGTGGTAGACCCTTGCTTATCCCAGCATGAATGGGCTGGCCCGATGGGGGAAGTACCACCCTCTCACAGAGCAGTCTAAAACAACGATAGGTATTCCTGCAACCTTTGGTATCGGGTGTTAGAGTGCCGGAAGCCCAAACCTTCTCCATGCTCTCCTTACTATCGAACCTCTCCAACTATATATTTTGGGCATCCAGGTAGCATAAAAAAAAACTAATGTGCTTTAGACCACACGACTGAAGTAAAACTTGACAATAACAGGTATACTACGCGCATATGTTCGAGTGCCACGCATTCACTCTCGCTCTGTCTCTTTCTATACCCCAGGAGCGTTTAACGTTCAACGCAACAGTGCTTTCATACCCCCTCCATGGTAGCGTTAAACGTTTAACGCAACCTTGTTAGAAGTCGCATTAGAAGTTTCACTTCAAAAAGTAAGCGAGTTAACAGTATGAATAATCATTGTATGCGCCACAATTTAACTCTTTATTGGTCATAACGTAAATATTTTAAACAGTCATATGTCTCACTCACACGCACGCCTCACTACACTATTCATCCTGTTCCCTCCTACGCCTCTCCGCTCGCAAAATTGAAAACCGTATCAAACGTACGTCGCTATCGCCATACCGCTTTTAAATTTTCGAAATTCTTTAAAATTCTTATATAAAAGCTATCACGCGCGCGAGTGCGCCTAAAATACATAAACGCAAATTGCCTTCTGTGTGGTTTAAGGACTGTTTTAATTGACCACAAATGAGAACCAGCGACCTCAAAAGCCAAAAACACCGTGTACCTTTCCTTATCCACAATCATACTACAATAGTTAAATTCAATATTATCATTCATTTTCCCACATAAAGGTATTTATTACTACCAGGTCATAATATAAACAAAAATAGCATGGAAATTGTGAAAACTGTTAAATTTCGATTAAAATCACTTCAGCTACAAAAACTTTAAAATGTACAACAAAATATCTTAAATAAATCTCGAGCTCCTTATATCCGTCCAACGAAGTAACCATTTCGAAACGTAGACGAATCAAAAGGATTCATCGTTTTCTATCGCAATGAATTTCCAGTGTTAAGTTGGGCCATAACAAAAGCTTCAAATCAGCGACACGCGCTTGATATTTTCTTTATTAGATAATTATATACTTTCTCTTTCTCTCCGAGTGGGGCCGGCTTTAGAATCCCCACCCCCCTCCACCCATGGGAGTCGTAAAAGCCGACTGAGGGAATGCCGGGGGAGTGGGCAGCAGCACTCCTTCGAGTAGTGATAGTGATACACGGGCTTGTTTTCCACAACTCGACCGTCTTTCAATGCGCCTATTTTGCGTGACGGGTTGGTGGCACTACTCTAGCCAACCCAACTCTACCAAGAAGCCTAGCAGACCCTTAATGTTGCCGACGACTTCTGGGAGTGACCTCGGTGACCCGAGGTGTCGTGCCCGGTACTCCTCCACCCCTGGGCATTCAATGATGACATGGGTGGTTGTTTCTTCTACCTCCTTGCAGGCTCTGCAGAGGGGGCTGTCTGTAACACCCAGTATAAATAAGTGTTTATTCAGTAGGGCATATCCAGTAAGGGCTGCGACTATAAGTCGTACCTGAGGCCTATTCATTAGCCGTAGCTTACGTGACAATCCGGGGCTGATTGTCGGGAGGGCCTCTCTAGCTTGCCTGCATGTACATAGATTAGACCAATATTGTTGATGCTCTGACCTTGGTGTTTTGTCACAGTGTTTTCCGATGAAAGGCGAATGGTAGGCGCAGAATGGGCTCAGGGCCCATTGCTGTCGTCGCCGAGCCTCCCCTCGCCAACTCATCCGCCGCGTCATTACCGCGTGACTCGCTATGTCCCTTGATCCACTGTAGGGTAATATCATTGTCGTTACATACCTGTGACAGGGCTTGATGACATTCGCATATAAGCCCTGAGGTTACAGTGTAGCTTCGGAGGGCTTGTAGAACTGATCGGCTGTCAGAAAGTATGCGGATAGAGTATTCCTTTACCTTTCTGGAGGCGATTGCGTGCACTGCCATTATGATGCCCATACATTCTGCCTGGAAGACTGTGCTGTGGGCTCCTAATGGTGAAGAGATCTGTATGTTTAGGTCCTCTGAGAATACTCCCGAGCCAGTGCCTGACCTTGTTTTAGATCCATCTGTGAAGATTCTCAACTCTCGTGGGTTAAGACCTTCACCAGGTTGTTCATGCAGTTGTATCTTGTACTTCTTGTCAAACACGAATTGCTTGGGTATCGTGTCAGGCCCTGCCTCTATAAGCGGCTCCTTACCTACTGTCTCAATTAGGATTTCGGTATGCGGTACCCTTGCCAGCTTCCAGAGATTCAGTCTTTTAAGACGTACTGCTGAGGCTGCTGCCTCTTGTTTTATAAAGATATGCAGCGGTGGCAGGCCAAGAATAGCTTCCAGAGCTGCAGTTGGGGTTGTCCTCATGCATCCCGTGGTCGCCATACAGGCCAACCTCTGGAGTCGTTAAAATTTGACTTCGACGGTGGATAGTAAGGTCCATGGCTACCATACCACCGCCCCGTAACTGATCATTGGTCGAATAACTGCTTGGTATAGCCATAGGGTGATCTTAGGGTATAGCCCCCACGTTTTAGCTACCATTCTACGGCATTGCCAGAAGGCGACTGTCGCTTTGTCAATTTTGTTGTTTAGATGTCTAATCTAATTTGCTGTCAAGTGTTACCCCTAAATACTTTACCTCTGTTGACAGCTGGAGTTCTGTCTTGAATAATTTGGGCAGTCGATAGTTGCCCAGATTACGTTTGTTGGTGAACATTACTAGTTCTGTCTTTCGTGGGTTAACTGTTAGTTCATTGTTAGTGCACCAGCGTTCCACGATAGCCAGCGCAGAGCGTGTAACATCGCATATCGTGCTAGTGCTGTTACCGCTTGTCAGTATCACTACGAGTATATCGTTAGCATACCGATTGTGGAATAGTGATGGTTATTCAAAGTGGTGATCAGGTCATCTACCACCAAGTTCCATAGTAGTGGCGACAGTACTCCACCTTGCAGGCATTCTTTTGCCACTAGCGCTTTCTGTGTTCCGCTTGTTTCGAGCCTAATGACCCTTTTGCTTAACATTTTACTTATCCATTGGATAATAACTGCATTTACTCTGTGTCTACTCAGTGCTGCAGTTATGCTGTACAAATTGGTCTTGTCGAAGGCTCCTTCAATATCTATGAAGGTGCCTAAGCATATAGACTTGTTTGAAATCGCTTCCTCAATTTGGCAGACTACTGCGTGAAGTGCCAATTCTGTAGATTTACCTTGGCTATAGGCATGTTGATGTCTATGCAGGGGGGCGTCCACTAGATCTCCCTTCCTAAGGTCCCTATCACATAACCTCTCCAGTGTTTTCAACAAAAAAGAGGTCAAGCTGATCGGTCTATAAGACTTGGGATCCGAGTAGTCGCTCTCACCTGGTTTTGGTATAAAGATCACCTTCACTTCTCTCCAGCCCTTCGGCACGTACCTGTGAGCCAGGCAGGCGGCCAGAATGGAGGTTAGTATTAGAGTGAGCTCTTCCCTGCCCCACTTAAGCAGGGCAGGGAATATCCCATCTAGGCCTGGTGATTTGTATGAGTTAAAGCTGCTTATGGCCCACTGAACTTTTTGTGTACTAACCACGTCATATGTCTGGTGACACTCCTCTTCCGAAGGGGTGGTTTCCGCATCCGTCCAGTTGACTAGCTGCGTCATCACGCAGTGAGTAAAGTGCGTCTGTACCAGGACACGTTTCACTTCCTCCAGTGATCTGGTAAGGGTGTCGTCTGGCTTGCGTAGTGTTCCCAGGGCGGTCGTGGCCTGATTGGAGAAAATCTTCCTTACCCTAGCAGCCTGTGTGCCACTCTCAATATCGGAACAGTATTTACGCCATGAGTACGTTTTTCTGTACCGAAGACGCTTCTTGTACCTGGACTTAGTGGACTTATAATTATCCCAGTCCTGGTCTGTACCTGTGTTCATTGCTTTGTTAAGTTGTCGCCTCATCTTTTTCCTGCTCAGGTCCCCACCAGTCAGCTTTCTTACCTTGGCTGACCGATGGGGAAGACAGGGGGTCTTGTGGAGCAACCACTGGTCAACCTGCGCCCATGGGTTCTGGTACCAAAGTGTTCGCGCTACCACGCGGAAATCTTCCCAGACCCCCGGGAACAGTATGCCACAGCGTACTCTTTTTGTTAACTCGCTCTAGCGTTTCACGGCAACCTGATCCTCGCACCACAACCGTAGGGCACCGTTAGATTATGACGGCTTTCCCCGGAATAGTGGGCCAGAGGATTGGCTATTGCTTGGCTGCATGGCATCCTGCATAATCATAGCCTGCAGCTGTTGCTGGACCTCTTCAGACAGCTGCGGACTGAGGTGTCCTGAGGTCACTGTGGTAACAGCAACCAACAGATCCGCCTTCAGAGCATCTGCATATGCCATCTTTTGAGTGTCCCCCGTCGGCTCGAGCCTCAGCCTCTTGGTCTCTCCCCGAGGAGAAATACTCTCATCGGGGCGATTCCTTTTAGCCGCAGGTCGAGCCTCCAGTTTAGCACTCGTTGTAGGCCTGTTTCTAACCCTTTTCCTTGCACGGTCAGCGTGGCGCGCTACTGGGGTTCCAGCGGCTGCCTTCGCCGGCTCTTGCTTGGACGCACCTAGTTGTTGAGGTGCTGGGGCTGTTATGTGTTCCAATGCAGCTCGTCTCTGCCTGGACTTGCGAAGCTGCTTTTTGTTCTTATGCGTCTTCCATTTGAAGTCCGGCAGTGTCCAATCGGCGTCAAGCTGCCTGGATATAGCGTCCGTTGGGGGTGCCGCTGGCGTCTGCTCCGGTTCAACAGATTTTCCACTGACGGAGCGACCTCCTTAAGGGCTCCCTCGGTGTTAGGCGACGGCTGGGTACGGTCATGAACCTGCCCCCCGAGCCCGTCGGTGTCATTAACGCGCCGGGTGTTCGAGGCGCCGGGATCCCAGCAGCCTTTCTACCTTGCACGGACTGTTTTTTACGTGGGAGCACTGTGGAAACAGCACCGCCACGGTGTTTAGTGTGCCAAGGCACTGTGGAAACAGCACCTTTTTTGTGTGTAGTGTTTGTGTTCGCGCCTTTCCAAGCCACTTTCGCGTCCCTCAAGGCATGTGCGTGTGAGGGAGGCACTGTGGAAACAACACCTGCCATTTGTATAGGGAATGTGGACGTGCCAGGCATAGTGTGAGCCGCACCGTCTCCTCCGCGTGTTTGGGTGCCTGTGGGGTCAACCTCAGGCGAGTATTAACAACATCCACTGCGATCGCAAACCCGCCTGCCAAGCGTGGCGATTACGGCACTATCCCCCATTCTTGGGGAGGCCTATGTTCAGCAGTGGACTTTAAAAGGCTGATGGATGGATACTTTCTCTTCACAAAGTGGGCCGAGAAGCTGACCTTTCCTAAAATATATTTTTGGTCACACAGGCTACCCAAAATGACCCAAAAATCTGAATTATAAAAAAGGTATTTAGTTGTATAACTAAAAAAAATAGGGATCATATTTATAAAACAAATTACGTCATCAATTCCCAAAAAATAGGCAAATATACAGAACTTAATCAAAAAACTTAAAGCGCTTATAAAAGTATGTATTATAAAAGTTATAGAAACAACCTAACCCGTTGTACTAGGTGAGCGACGCGACGCGATGCTATGCGTTGCTACGCGATGTGACGTATTGCAGCTAATACTTTAACCGCTTTGCGTCGCATTTGTCGCTCACCTAGGACAAAGGATAAGGCATATAACTATGTCATGATTTTTCGATTCGTATAATATGGACAATAAGAAAAAAAAATAGCGTAGGGCAGAAGAATGACAGTGACTATCTCATTGATTTCCTCGTTATTTTCTTATTCAGAGAGCATTAACAATTTGCATTTTACATAATTTAAAAAAAAAAAAACCAAATCACCGTTTGGTGATTTGTTTTTTTTTTAAATTATGTCGTATCATCGTAATATGATTCGAAAATTTCGAGCTCTGGCTGAGGACAATCAATACTTGTCTTGGTTAAAATCGTTATAAGTCACCTTGAAGTTGTCAGTTGGTGAGTTCAATGTAACCGCTAATATCTTTGTTTCGTGGCCCCAACCGTCTTGTATCCGCTTATCACGCCGCGGATCGGATATTCGTCTGTCTGCAATCCTGTCTCGAAACTGAACCATTGCTAAGTGAAAACATTTTTTTTTAGTATGTAATTTGTAAATTGGACCACAGATTAAAAATGATTATATTTTCAAAACTCCGGGCGGCTACTGAGAATTTTTCTTTTTACGAAAATGCACCTGCACCGCCAGTCCTGGATTAGCCGATAAGCAAAATAAGCAATTGCTAAGGGCATCCCGTCTAGAGGGGCACCAGAGACGAGCGATAAAAAAGAACGAACACACGAAAGTTTATAAGCAATTTCAAAATCCGCGTGTTTCATTCATATGCTATAAAAAAAACCTCAAAAAGTAACCTAACTCATGCAGAATTATATAGAAATTTACACGATGATAAATTAGAATCAGCATTTCCAAACGTCATTAATGTTAAAAACATTCGTAAGGCTATGCGCCGTACTTATTTTTTTAACATTAATGATCACCAACTGTACTCCAAAAAGATCTTTTTCAAAACTAAAAATTATTAGAGGGTGATAGTCCGGAGCGTGCTCGTCGTGATCCCTGCCAGCCTAGCACATACTTCAATCCGGCTCGAATGTGTACCGCAGTGCGGGTTAGGGCGTGCCCCGGAGGCGACGCGTACCGACCCGCCTCCGTCGGTACGAAAAATGACAGATATGTTGATGGGGGCCGCCACCTATCACGCCTTGCACAGTTTGGCGAGTCGAGGGGAGTGTCTAGTAGAATGTAAGAGGTAGAAGGTACAACCATAGGTCAAAAAACATTAGATGTATTGTCTTTATTATGTATCGAAATATGCTCAAATCGCTAGACGACTATTTACCATGAATTTAATGTCTAAAAAAAAAGCAAATCACATTTAATACATAGATAAAAATGTTTTGGTTTCTAACAATAATTAATTAATTACTCTATTCCTACATATCTTTTTCGTCCTTCACATGTATATATATATATGTATTAATATTCTGGGGAGCCCGTTGGCGTAGTTGGTAGTGACCCTGCCTTCAACGCCGGGGGTCGTGTGTTCTATTCTCACCCACGGTCAATGTGACGAACACATAATATTATTATGTTGGCTGTGTAAGATGTTCCCGAGGTGAGTTGAAATCAGGTAGGCGGCTGATCGGAAAAATATAGCCGAATCTTAGGACAACATGTGAAATCAAGTTGTGCCCACCCCACCTAGCATGGGATAAGGGCAGGAGAAACAACACATACATATTCTACCTACGATACGTATTAACATTTTTTTTAATAATTCACTAGTAGTAGTGTAGTTCACTTTCAGGATAGGGGGACCCACAGGGAAAGAGTGCTTAGGGCATCAAGTTACCTTAATCCGGCACTGAGCACCGCCCGACCCGGGGATCGAACCCGAGACCTCATAATCAGTCGCTTACACTACCGCTGCACCACCGAGGCAGTTAATATGCGAAACAATTCTAACAAGCAGCAATGAATCGTACTAGTTGTAAATTGAAAATTATTGTATATGAATATAAATGGTGCAGAATAAAACCCAGGTTTGGAATCTCTCTTATCTTATCTTATCTTCTTGTTTAATGGCTCTTGTTGTGGCAGTGTGAGCACAATTTCGCCAATATCGAGTATTAATTTAAGGTAGACCGTCAAACGAAGGAAATTTGTTCGGTGAAAGAGAAATAAACGGTGAAAAATGAGTCCAACGCGACGGATTACCATGAGATACACTGAAACAAAAAATATAACTCTAACTACATGACATACAACTACTTATAGGAATACAATATAAACAAAACCAAAACTATTTTTTTTTAAAACTATATACCCTATTACCACTATAATATGTACATACATTTACAATTTAATCTTATTAACTTTTATGAATTTACAAAGTGTTTTAATAAATGGAGTAAATACAAGAGACAAAGGAAGTTTAAAAGATGTAGGACGAGAGATTTCAGTTGGTAAAATATTATATAAAGAACAGTATAATTTAGGGCAACAAAAAAATATGTGGTTTATATTTCCTTGAGCCAGACCACATTCGCAAATGGAATTATCTCTAATCCTAAGTTTAGCAAGGAATACCGGAGTGCAAGAATGGTTTAAACGTAACCGACAGATGGTAGAGGTGGTAGCCTTATCAGCCTTTTTGAATTTAGAAAACCAAGGTTTATGGGGAATCTCAGGTTGAATATCACTTGGAATGTCTCAAAAATGTATTAAGTAAGTATTGACTGTTGCAATGATGGAAGGCAAGTGAAGTTTATTCAAACGTCATACAATTAACCGTTATTTAATAAAGCGCCTGATAAAATGATAAGAGCCATGCGTCTTGAGACAAATGTTGATTTCTTATTCACTTATAGCAAGGCGAAGCCGTAACATACTCCCCGCCGTTGAAAGCAATTTCAACTTCTTCATTCCTGTCGTTCGTTTCGATTAGGAAGAGGGCAAAGACGGACCAGGGCACGACGTACGCAGCCTTTGGTAGTATTAACATCAGCTACTCTCGTAACGCCATCTGGGCCGGGAAAGAGACGATGAATTCGTCCGAGTCTCCACTGTAGTGGCGGTGCATTGTCTTCAGCCAGCAACACCATATCACCAACATTTATTTTGCTGGAACTAGTTCGCCATTTTGTGCGGTGCTGGAGCTCTGATATATATTCTCTTTGCCAACGTTGCCAGTACTGTTGTCTGATCTTTTCTAGTCTTTCGTATCGTCTCAGCTGGCTTTCCTTGAGTTTAGCCAAGTCTGGTGTAGGTAGTGCTGTGAGTGGTCTCCCGATGATAAAGTGTCTTGGGGAGAAGGAGAGGAAATCATGAGGACTAGATGAGAGTGGACATAAAGGGCGGCTGTTCAGAATAGCCTCGACTTGTGCAAAGAGTGTAGAAATTTCCTCATAGGTGAGGTGACTATATCCCATGACTCGTTTTAAATGGAATTTTGCCGATCTAATACCGGCCTCCCAGATGCCACCGAAATCAGGAGTGTAAGCAGGTATGAAAGTAAATTTGATGCCCAGCTGACTTGCAAAATTCAATAAAGGTTCTTGAGTTTCATTTAAAAACGCTCCTATTTCTTTAGATGCAGCTACAAAATTACGACCGTTATCGCAAAATATTTCCGCTGGTTTACCTCTTCGGGATACAAATCGTTTCAAAGTCATGACAAACGCATCCTTAGATAGGTCACTCACGGCTTCCAAGTGAATGCATTTAAATCGTAGAAATACAAAAAGACATAAGTAGCATTTAATTAAGCGTGATCCACGGCCTTTACGATTTAAAATGAAAAATGGACCAGCAAAATCTAAATCAACGGATATGAATGGAAAATCAACACTTACTCTTTGTGATGGTAAATCACCCATTTTAGGTTGCAATGTTTTACCTCGTAAACGTCTACAAAGTACACAGTTAGTCACTGTGCGTCTAGCACGGCGACGACCATCAACTGGCCACAGAGTTTCTCTAATCGTGAATAACAATAACTGTGGTCCAGCGTGCATGCTTTCTATGTGTTGTTTTATAAAATACAACCTTGTCAGTCTGTGTGAAGCGTGTAATAATATTGGATGTTTCTTATCATATGGGCACATCGAAGCATCTATGCATCCACCTACTCTAATTACTTTATTCGTATCTAAAAATGGAGATAATGAAAGTATTTTACTATTGCTATTTAATTGTTTACCCTTACATAATAACTCATATTCTTTAGAAAACGACTCGCGCTGTGATATATGCACAATGAATTGAATGAGTCACGCAGCTCGCTTATCGATAATATACCTGTGCGCTTATTACTATTTCTTAACTTATATATAAACCTCAGTACGTATGCAAACAAACTATGAATTTTATTGAATGATGAATAATTATTAAAATCTATAAATTGACTGGTGGTTATTGGGTGAGCCTTTAATTCTAAAATGGTATTAGTTTGATCTACTTTAGGAATTGGCCACTCGTAATAATTTTTATATAAAAAATCCGGGCCTGACCACCAAACATTTGATTTAATGAATTGTTTTGCAGTGACTCCTCGAGATATTAAGTCCGCCGGATTGTATTCAGAAGGCACGTAGCGCCAGGCGGAACTATTAGTTAGCTGAGTAATTTCATGAATACGATTACCTACAAATGTTGTGTCTTCGCCTAATTGAAATAAACAACGAGTACTTAGGTAACTGGCGCTCGCAGTACCGTATGTCACCGTGTTTAACTTGAGTGTTTGCATAGGTTGTGATTCATTTTCACGCCATAGGATTAATTGCAAATTGCGATCAGATTCCTGTACTAGGATTTGTCGGTAAAATTTTGAAATATTGCCTGTAAGAAGATATTTGTATTGCCGAGCACGTAATAAAATAGCAAGAAGTGTATCTTGAATATTAGGACCTACTTGTAATATGTCGTTTAATGAATAGCCAGACGTGGAGGAGGCTGAGCCATCAAAAACTACTCGAGTTTTTGTGGCCTCACTGTCTTGTTTGAAAACGGCATGATGACATAAATAATAGTGTGGTTCCGGAGGAATATTTATCCCCACATTATCTGTATAAGATAAATGACCTAACTCACCATATTCATTAATGAAATTGGAGTATTCTAATTTTAACGCTGGATTTTTTCTAAATCTTTTTCTAAGTTCATTAATCGTTTCTTAGCTAGATGATATGTATCGCCTAGACAATCTATGGAATCCTTCAAAGGTAATTTTACACAAAATCGACCTGAAGGGTCCCTAGTAGTATGCGTAGTGAAATGTTTTTCACAATATTGATCACTTTGACTTAAGATAGGTGGCTTGGAAACTTCTTTCAAGTCCCAAATTTTTGAAAAAATGTTTTGAATATTTTCGTTTTGACTATCAGAAATAGTTGAATGACTGCATAATGTGACCTTGGATGGGGTCATTGAACTAATGGGACCTGATATGATCTAACCTAGTTGTGAGCTTCTTAGCTTTGTAGCAATATTGTTATCGTCTAAAGAACGCTGTTCGTTGTCCAACAAATTCCAGAACAAATCCGCGCCTATTAGGACGTCTATCGGAGCCGGTTGAAAAAAGGTAGGGTCGGCCAGCTGTATATCTTTAGGTATATTTATTGATTGAATATCGATAAAGTTCTTAGGTAAATATCCCGTTAGTTCCTTAAGGACTAAACATGGTATAGAGACATTGTAATTTTTGTTTATTGAGTTAATTTGTATGTTAACGCTTTCTATAGACTGCTTGGAGGAAATGTTTCGTATTCCAGTTATTTGCATAAAACTGATTGAATTAGATTTCAATGAGAGCCTGCTCTTTAGGGACTCTGTTATGAACGTAGACTGACTACCACAATCTAGCAAAGCGCGAACCTTAACCTTCTGATTGGTTATCGGATTCGACACCTGGATTATGGCAGTGGATAGAAGTACTTGATTTGATTGTTCATTTGAAAAATTAGCTATTACTTCACTATCACTCTGTTGTTCATCTGTGGTGATGAGGTTGCTATCAACAGATTGACGATGGAGTAAACTATTGTGTCTGCCTTTACAGATGCGGCATGGACCTGAGCGACACTGATTAGGGTAATGACCGGACCTTAGGCAGTTTGTACATAATTTATAAAGTGGGTATCTTTTTGTTCGAGATGAAAATGTGTCTAATATTTGAATTTTGATGAAATTTACAATAATAATTGATGAGATTTCATGTAATATTTGTGATATATGCAATTATAATTGTATTTGTATTAATTTTGATGAATTTTGGCTGAAATATTGTAAATTGACTTCTAATGTAGGTAGTTCAGAAATAATTATTCTGTGAAAAAATTTGTATTTTGGGAAATATTCTGCACAAAACACTGATTTACACAAGTGAATGCTATTTCTGAATGTTATTTGTAAGGATAGATAGGTATTTTTGGAATTTGGAGGAGAATATATGAAAGGAAAGACAATTATCTGATGACGTAGTTTGCTGCACGGCGTGGCGTCTTATTTGGT
Organism: Leucoma salicis; assembly: GCA_948253155.1. Classification (NCBI taxonomy): domain Eukaryota; kingdom Metazoa; phylum Arthropoda; class Insecta; order Lepidoptera; family Erebidae; genus Leucoma; species Leucoma salicis. Next base: position 23,454,229 of record OX411818.1, on the reverse strand, counting down.
GCACCACTAACCAAACCAGATCCTTAGGCGTCTCTGATTGCAACTGCATGCGCTGGAACCCGTGGCTGCTGTCCACTGAATTGTATGGCTGCTGTCTACTGTGGTGTTCCGTTCTTGATTTTTGATCGTCTTCTTTCGGTTATTTTGGTTGACTTTTCTTGTTAGTTCCCCTCCATCCATCCATCCATCAGCCTTTTAACGTCCACTGCTGGACATAGGCCTCCCCAAGAATGAGGGATAGTGCTGTAATCGCCACGCTTGGCAGGCGGGTTGGCGATCGCAGTGGATGTTGTTAATACTCGAAGGAGTGCTGCTGCCCACTCCTCTGGTATTCCCTCAGTCGGCTCTTACGACTCCCATGGGTGGAGAGGGGTGGGATAATTCTAAAGCCCCCTAGGAAGTAGCTCCCCTCATGGGCCACCAATTTTATGTATATGAACATAAATGGTGCAAAATAAAACCTAGGTTTGGAATCTCTCAAAAATGTATTAAGTAAGTATTGACTGTTACAATGATGGAAGGCAAATAAAGTTTATCCGATATTTTGTGTGATAATTTTTAGTTAAAAGTCCAGCACTACATGGATCATAATAGTGCAAGAAAGTTTTGAGCAGGCGCTTGAACAATATTATTTTCTTAACCTGCATGATTTTCTTCGCCGAACAGTGATATTTTATGGTCCAGGAGCCGCCGCCTGTTTTTTTTAAGTGATTAATAACAGGTTGAATCTTGAGTAGGTTTCGTCTTCGTGAGTTTCAACTCGTTCGACGACACGCTCAAGTTTATCTCTGTGATAAATTTTGATCTCGAAATCTTGAAAAGTTAACACCACTATATTTGCAGTCGTAGACTTTATCACTGCAAAAATAATATATTTTCAGAGGCATAGACGAAATACTCAATTTTCCCATCACGTAACCATAGCTAGGATCGGCCGGAACGAGGGGACCGTCTTATTTACATGCGGAATGGCTACTGTGACGTGATTACGAGGACGATCGGAATTTTATTGATAAAGGATCAGATGAGGGGCGAATTGAGATATTAAAGGACTTATAATATATGAAGAGTAAAATTGCTGAAACTTATAGCGATCTCAGACACCTCGATTTTATAATGAGACTTGATAATTTCAACATAAAAAACCTGCTCAACCGGGGAAGTCTGTCACCGCTTAAAATATATACTAAAATTATTTCTTTTACTTGTATTTAGCCCCAATATAATATGTGTCTAATGTTGTCGAATGGGGATCCACGGGAAATGTTGAACGCAGATGGCGCTATCGGCGAGACGGCCACTGTCAAATTGTAGTTGCTTTGTTTGCCTGAGAATTGTTTAGTAGTTTTGTGTTTAATCTGGTTGATCAGCGATATTGTTAAAATGTAATTATCTATTGAAAGACGCTATGCTATGTCCACAACATTTTTCCACCTTTTTTTAATATTTGATCTTTGGGAGAAATGTAATACATCGTGGTTATTATTACAGCACACAGAGGCATATTACGAGAAAATTGATATTTACTAAATTACCTACAGGTTACAAATGGCATGGAAATGACTGTTTTCAATGGCCATGTCGAAAATACGCCATCTGCCGTGAAAAGATGGCAATCAACATCCCCATTCCAGACGATATTTAAATCATTTAAATTCACAATGCAAGAAACATTGTATCAATTAATTCAATAAAAGTCACCATTCATGGCCCTACTATTCAGCAACATTATCATCTAAGAGGGCCTTGTCGGACGTTTCCTAAATAATTGTCGAATTCACTCGACGTAATGAAATTAACATTTATTCCTTGATTAAATATACTCGCTCTGTTTGTTTTTCCACTTCACTGTGATTCTACTGAAACAATCTATTTAAACATATTGGCTTGACTGAGCAGACGGTAGATGGTGTCGCCCAAGATCTTATTAAGTATTCCTTATTCCATTAGGGTGGGCTTTTACACGAGGCGTGATGGCGGAGTGGTTTAGATACCGGTACGTGTGTTGTGGGTTGGATTCCCTCAAAGGACAACTATTTGTGTCCTTTTGTACTTTGTGTCGGTGAAATTGTATATTTGTAAAGTCCCCCGCGATACAAGGATAATTCCTTAGCGAAGGTTGTTGTCTTAAAAAAAAAACAAAAAGAAACGAGACTACTAAAAACATAACTCCTTTTTGGAACAGTCGTGTAAAATAATATAAACTTGCTAAACAAATATGTGCCATCTAACGTCTTAATATAAAAAAAACTGGACAGTGAAAAATAAAATATAGATATCGTCTTTATAAAAAAATACCGCAAGCCGCTTTCATTTTTTTTAATGAAAGAGCGGGAATCCTGATTCAAAACTAGCTTGTATATACAAAGTAGCTTTGAATCATTGATACAGTATATATATATATACTGTATCAAAATCCGTTGTACGGGTTAAGAATAATTAGGCGGAGGAATAGATACACGCGGGCCTAGATTTTATTTTATACAGATTGGATAAGCTAATAAAAGTATGTTTAAAAATCCCTCAGCCATTTAAATACAGAACACAATCACACTAAACTGAGATTGAAAACGAATAAAAACCTATAAAAGTTCACGCAAAAGTTTCAAGCAAATAGGTTTTATTTAACATTCCCTGTGCGTACCGACGCGTCCAATCACAGTTGTCTGATTTTATTGAAAAACTCTGGTGCGTAAGCTCATGAGACCGCGGGAATACGCATTTTTTTTTTTTATAAACTTGAGCAAAGTGCTGAGAAATCTATGTTTATGTTAACGCGGGAAAAATGTCCTTACGGCACAACGCTTGCGTTTTGGGTACTCACTCACAAAATAAATGCGACCAGTGCCTTCTCTCCGCCTGTATTAGCGGATTATTGAAATCCGTGAAACTCTACTGCAGCATAGTCTCTGTGGGAGGTCACCCAGATTGAATAACAATAGATATTTATAGTAAAATTAAATCTATACAATTGTATCATTTCATATGAAAACTGCACCAGTGATAGCCGTTTTTTTTTCAGGCGGAAAAAATATACCTAACCACACACCCTGTCGTTCGGGCCAACGAAAAAGGGTAGTGTGGGTTGGGCCTTCACCCACTAAATAACCCCGCCGTGTGCCGTCTCTCCGCCTTGATTGATGGACCACTGGAACTGTGTTACATTACTGCAGTGGTGCACCAGTAATAGCCTGTTTTTTTTGTTTTTTTAGGCGGGTAAAAATGTTCCTAACCGTACACCCCGTCGTTCAGGGCAACGAACGTACATTACTTCAGTGGTCACACCAGTGATAGCCTAGAGGTAAAACCAAGGACTGTAACATGATAAAATACATCAAACGGTAGTAGATTTTGAATTATACATTAAAAAAAATGTGTCCATGGTAGGGTTCTCCTAAATGTATCTTCTTCTGAATGTTACTACAAGACATGAGATCTAGTCGCCTGTCTAGTAATGAAAATAAAAACAGAAAACTTTTAACAAGTAATGTGAAATTTAAACATTATGTAAATAATTGTGACAATCTGTCGCGAGCTACGCAAATTAAAAAAGAATTCAATTGAAATTTTAAATATTCAAAGAACTTGGGGTTGCCTCCTCTCGGCAAACTTTATCCATAACATGCAAATGGGAAAACTTTAGCTAATTGCTTGCAAGTCTGTGGACTGACGCCGGTGGCTTCGGTTAAGTTTATTAAACGTACAATCTTTGTTTGAGATTACCCTTTAATTATCTGTTGTATCAGTAGTCCCAACTATATCGGCAATAAATTACAAAATTTAATTAAACTATATAGTTTGCCAAATGATAACTTTCATTGATAAAACCTTCATGTTGTTATGAGTGTGAGACTTGTTTTGTAATAATACAAGGTATAGTATTCACAACGAATCTTTGTGTCTCTGAAGTTAGGCACAGAACGATAAGTGCTGTCCAATTCAATTCAATGTTATTAGGTACTTGATTAACAAAACAAACAAATAAGATCATAATGTTTTCATATCTAAGTATTTCCATTCATCCTTTCGACGTCCACTGCTGGACATAGGCCTCCTCAAGAGAAGCTCCCATGAGCGGTCCCGTCATGGGGGATAATGCCGTAATCGCCACGCTTGGCAGGCGGGTTGGCGAACGCAGTGGATGTTGTTAATACTCGAGGGAGTGCTGCTGCCCACTCCCCCGGTTTTGCCTCAGTCGGCTCTTACGACTCCCGTGGGTAGAGAGGGGTGGGAAATTCTAAAGCCGGCCCCACACGGCCTCTATCTAAGTATTTAGTTTCTATTTATTATTTTTAAGTATATTCAATAAAAAGTAGGTATACGAGTGATTTGAGTGAATAAGCTTTAATCTAAATAAATAAATAATATATAATCTAGATTTAGTAGTGTCGACATCTTTTAGTACAATCGATAAATTATATAATTATCGATTACAATTGTTAAATTATTATCGAACATTTTTCGATTAATGTAAACTGTAGAAGACGCACATGCCTTGCGACACAAAAATGTCTACTGCGCAGCATCGTGCAGCCAACTTCAGAGCCACAAAGATCCGCTGTGACTACTGTATAAGGCATTAGATATAGTAATAATACTTATTAGTACATATTTATACTTAATGGTCGAATTAAATATGTACCTTAAATCGGCTCTTAACGGTATTCATTTATCGACTTTTAGAGCTATCTGCAAACTTGGAGAGCAATGACAGGTACCATAAACAAGTTTATTAAAGTCTCCCTCTGCTCGTTTATCTGTAACTCCGCGGGAAAATGTTGTATAAATGACTTTTTTCCGCAATCACTCTTCAATTAGGAGTTTTTCTGAAGTCAGGAGGAACTGAAGCAGATATACTTGTTTTAAATATTTTATGCGTTTATTATACGTGGGGAAAACTTGTAAGCATTTTAATAGACATTACAAATGCCTTAGATTCTTGCAAGTAAAATATTTATTAAAATAGTAGATAGTATTTATCTACAGAGGAAATGCAGATTCTTTGATTAAATAATATACCATCCTTTTCCCGCGGCTCCGCCGCAGCCATAAGCTAGTTTTTAAGTTATATCTCAGGTTCCCGATATAGTAGCGGGATAAAATGTATACCAGTTTGCAAGTCTAATCAAGAGCTATCAAACAAAAATTGTTGCATCAAAATCCGTCTAGTAGTTTTTGCGTGATGCGCGAACGAACAACCAGATAAACAGACAAACAGACAAAAAATAAAAAAAAAATCTTTTTGTGTTTAGACACGCCTATATGGCCTAAAACAGTTATTTTTTCTCAAATATTTTAAATGTATAGACACAGCTTTGTTACAGCTTTATAATAGTATAGAAAGAGAGAAGCATCTGGACGGTATCCAGGAGATACAGGTTTAAATCACTTTGTGTTTAATGTATAGTCCTAAGCATGCCAAATTCTAAAAATATATATAAAAAAAATTAGGGAACTTAAGTCTTATCAAAAACAACTAGATTATTTTAAAGTATCTTCTCTATGTATACGAAGAAAATGTTTAGATTTAGTTTTTCTAAGGAACCTTGTCTCAGATGTATTGAACTGTCCTGAACTACTATGCAAAGTAAATTTCTATGTACCTCCTAGGTTACCTAGAACCTGCAATCTCAAACTTTTTTATCCACCTAAATCTCGCACCAACCTTCAGCAACATTGCCCTCTTTATCGCATGTATACAACATACAAAGATTACCAGGGTCAAACTGACATAGCAATATCATCAACTCAATCAATCAAAAAAATTGTTTTGTATTATCACAGCAATTATAACGATTATCTAATTTATTATTTTATCCCGCTGTGAACCAGCGTTTTGTCGTAATTTTGTGTGTAACAAATAAATGTGCATGCTGTGTTCTCTTTTAAGTAATGTGACACTTAGCTTTAATTCACTAAATATGTATACCTTAGAATACTGTATTAGTGTACTCATTGTTAGAGAACCAAATACATAATTAATTAATTAAAATGACACAACAGGTTTCATGTCTTGCTAAGTAAGATATCCCATCCAATGACATTAACTGTTCCTTCCTACACCTGTGATAGTTAGATCCTACTATGATACCCAAATAAATAAGATGTGACTATTATTTAAAACACATAACATAGCATCACACCTGTATTCCCGAAGGGGTTGGCAGAGATGTATTACACATCCATGGTTCTCCCACATAATAGGCGGCGAGCCTATTGCCGTCTACCGGTCACATTTCCAAACTCAGGGCTGCTACTGAGAATTTTTCTTTTTACGAAAAAACTCAGTAACACTGCCCGACCTGGGGATTGAACCTGGGACCTAATGATCAGCAGTCGCTCACACTACCGCTGCACCACAGAGGCAGTTAATTATAATTTATAGTGCCCGATTATATGGACTATACTTAATGCACAATCATGATATTTTATATATAGCTATTACCTTGCCAACTCATTCTGTGACCTTTTAGAAGAAAGCATTTAAATACCATCCATCAGCCTTTCAATGTCAATTGCTGGACATAGGCCTCCCCAAGAGAACGCCACAACGAGTGGTCCCGTCATGGGGAATAATGCCCTAATTGCCACGCTTGGCAGGCGGGTTGGCGATCGCAGTGGATGTTGTTAATACTCGAGGGAGTGCTGCTGCCCACTCCCCCGGTGTTCCCTCAGTCGGCTCTTACGACTCCCGTGGGTAGAAAGGGGCGGGACAATTCGAAAGCCGGCCCCACACGGCCATTTAAATACAAAAACATATATTGGCGAAAAGCTTGTACTTCAATACACGAAGCAATAGCTGCTCTTATCTATGTATCTCTTATGTATGTAACATTTACGTTAGTAGAACAATTTCGACGTGCATTTTTCCTTCGAGTTACGAAGAATAATAGTTTAGCCGTCGTATACTCCATTTGGATGGATTACCCTAAATCCCTGCCAAATTGAAGATTTTCTAAGCATCGGGGAAAATACTATTGTTCGGTGCACATACACATTTTAGTGTAACGTAAAAGCAACTATTTATTTTCGATATTTTTCACCGTGGGGTGTCGCCGGTGAAATATGAGGGGATCATTTTGTTTGGCACTTTTAAAGAGTTGTATATGTTTCAGCTTTTAGAATAAAAAAGTATCATTCTCAGAAATAAAATTTACGAAATTCTTGACTTAATTATTATTTACTCTTTGTTAGACTTTGACTGCTACATTGGAGAGCCAAATTCAATGAAATTTTAGGTGGAGTAAAAATTAACATCCTAAAAGAACGTAGGCTGCTTTTTTAGATTCATCCCTCGCGGGGATAAAATACTTATATTACTGGCTCCTGGGAAACTAACTAGGTAAAAGAAAGCCTCCGTCTACTCGATAAAGTGCTCTCCTCTAACCACGTTAAAAGAACGTTTCTATGAAAGGAAAGGCCTTTTTTTTCTTTGTTTTGTTTTTTTTTGTTAAGGCGGGAAAAAATGTGCCTAACCGCAAACGCCGTCGTTCCGGCCAACAAACAAGGTAGTGGGCCACCCATTAATTAAACCCGCCGTGTGCCGTCTCTCCGCCTGTATTGATCGGCCACTGGAGAGGAAAGGAATGGCCTTTTTGTTTTTTGATAAGATGGATAAAAATGTACATAACCGCACACCCCGACGTACGGGGGAACGAACAGGGTAGTGTGGAGCCCTCACCCACTAAATAAACCCGCTGTGTGCCGTCTCTCCGCCTGTATTGGCGGGCCATCGGAACCATATTACATTCCTTTATTGGTAAGGAAAGGCCTACCTTTCCGTTTCCATACCTACGTGGAAATAAACTACACGATATCGCTTCCAGGTATTATAGAAGAACCCTGCTGAGACGTCTCATGGTTCCTAGGTAAAAAAGCAATTTTGGTACCACCTCAAACAGTAGGTATATATCTTAGACACTCCCTGTTCAAAAGTTGAAAGAGAGACCCAAAGTCTCTCCGCCCCTTTAATTTAATTTTTCATTGGTGGCAATACTGACAAAACGTGTCAGACTAAGGCTGTGTTCCGATATACACTGCGAGCACTATAAGGTGTGACGTCAATTTAGTATACTGCGAAATCGTTCCGTTATAGTTAGCTATACTGGTTACTGTTTATAACGGAACGCAGTCCAGTATACTAATCTGTCCTTACTTTCATTTCTTACAAAGTATAGGTTTCACACTGCAATAAACAAAATTTCTTTAAATTATCCTTGGTTCGGTATCTTTGAATAACAATAATACTTTTTAATAGTGCAAATGGTTTAATTTCTGGACGCTGTTGATCACGTGATCAATCCACTGAGAGCACCTTACCTCGGAAACGCCAGTGCTCACACTGCTCATAGTACAAAAATGGCGGCGATTTATGACGTCATATATTTCCCTAGAATACTGCGGCAGCAGGATACTCAGTCAACGGAATGACTTTTCTCCAGTAAGAGGACAGTGCTAGCAGTATAAATCGGACACAGCCTAATACATTTGCCATATTTTGTCAATCAAATGTAAAAAAAATGGCTGTCTGTCACTTGCAAATGTAGTTTCCATCTCATCCATCCATCAGCCTTCCATCGTCCATTGTTGGACATAGGCCTCCCCTATGGGGGTATTGCCATAATCGCCATGCTTGGCAGGCGGGTTGGCGATCGCAGTGGATGTTTTTAGTACACAGGGGAACGCTGCTGCCCGGTCCCGCGGTAATCCCCCATAGGAAGAGACGGGGTAGAGCTATTCTCGACGCCGGCCCGCACGACAAAATGTAGTTTACGAACTTGCTTATTGCTGTTTCGTAGTGTTAGTAATTATTTCGAGGTGGAATGAAGGAAATCAGAGAAAATGTTTTAAGTGTTTTAGTGTAAAGAAAATATACAGTTCAGAAATACCTACCTATCTGCAGAAACATACAATTATTGGCCTTTATACATATGCACCTCAGTTTCATATGTTTAGATATATAATTAATCGTATTACCTAGCTGTTAGTTTTCCTAAAATTAAATAAATAAGATATATTTATAGAACTATAACTTTAGTTCACCACTTTGGTTCACTAATCAAACTCTAGGTGGCAACATCTTCCATTCATGCAAACTTAGATAAATATTATTTATATAAGTTTGTTTAAATATTATTTATCTAAGTTTGCCTGTGCAGTTTTTATCATAGACTAATTATTGGTCCGAGGTTTATATAGCTCTACTCTTTGGCAACTGCCGTACATTGGCTCATCATAAAGATAATGTGCTATCTCAGACTAACTATATATTTAGTCTGAGTGTGCTATATTGCGCTGTCTGGTGGTGCACGAACAGTACTTACTAACTTAGTAGTTTAATGTCTAGAAAAAAACATAGATGCCGCTTTTCATAATGGAAGCGCATTATTTCATTAAATATTTCCAAAAAATACTTTAAACTGCAACAATTTTATAAAATTAAATAATAGTTTGCAAAATCCCTATTCAATTGTGAGCTCAGTTATTGTGTGATCAGCTTATTACTTACGGATCACGCAATTCCAAAAACAAAAATATTAACTAAAGCGCCATCTAGCGGCGCGTGGTATAACCCCGTTTCATACATTGTATACAGCGCCACAAAACTGTATCCAGAGTGGCATATTTATTCCCAGTATAGTTATTTATCTATGAGCTAAAGAATTGGCTATAAATAGTAGTACCGTGTGTAATATTACACGAACCATTTGGAGCCACTTTTAACCCCCTCATAACTCAAAAACTATTTCACATAAACATGCCCAGTTTGGCTCATATATTGAGACTTGCGAGATACATTATATTATGTGCTCCAATCGTCATTTTTATCACTGACTGACCTCATGACTGATCTCATGACTGATCAAAACTCTAGCCCAGTTCCAGATGACCTAGAAAGTTCAAATTTGGCATTCACATAGGTAGTTGGGTGAATACAAAGGAATAAATTAGAAACTAGTAAATTATCGTTTTATTATAATAATTTAATTAATTGATTTTATTAAGAACACTTATACGTAAACGTATGAAAATACAATAGATTAACAAAAACAAGCTTACTTACCTATGATGGGGACGGTTGGCCACCTTATTGTTGGGACCCATTTGAATTGGGTCCTAACAAAAATAATGCATACGTGGAAAGGGTAAAAAGCTTATACATATGTCTCGCTCACTCTTGCTATATAACCTAATATGTACACTATTTTCTTCATCTTTAGTATTAAAATAGTAGCGAGTCTATTATATCCTCTGTCCACGAACCAACTTGTACTTCCATGGAACTGTGGAGTGTAGAGTATAAGGAGTACCGTATGATATGGAGTGTAAAGCATAAGGAGTATCAATATGAATACTTTTAAAGCCTGGTCCGCAGTGCCATGTTATTGTGTTTGCAAACACAATAACATGATAATATAACAAAATGATAATGTAACAAAGTTTTGTTTCCAAAAACTCGCTAACAAGTGTGCCGACTCAAATGGATAACTTCCCCCGCGTTCGCCTGTGGGGGTTTCTAGGGGTAATATTATTAATTTCGTGTTTGCGCTCGCCATAGAGGGCCATAGACACGTCTCGTGAAATCTTTAAATAGTGTGTAAATCTCAAAATATTAGGAACTCTATGGCAACAGTGCGGCTGTAATATAGTTTCCGAACGTAGCTCTCCTCTGTCTGAGAGTAAATATGTCAAAAAATATGTTTTGTGACGTAGCTTGTCAATAGAAGTCTTGCTTACAAGTCGTGAATTTTACAAATTAGCACAGTTTTCTCAAAAAACACCATTAGATCACCCGAACTCAAGTGATGGCTGGGAAGCTGAACAAATTCGCAACACCCAGTTCTGCCAGCTCAGATAGGTAAACCGAGTGTTTCAAACCCATGAAATGTTTATATAAAACAGCTGGTTCTAGCAATAAAAAAAGCGCTGTTGAAAAACTCATTTTCAGTGGTAGCTTAGTCACCGTGTAGTCCGTAAAGTGTGCTCGCGTGTCGTGTTTTGTGCTAAACGTTTTACATTACAAATTCTCGGAAGAAGCGCAACATTATAACCTATGCACGCATTGTGATATTTTTAGATAATCATTTAGTTTATTGGCAGTTCGCTTCATGCTGAGTGACCGCGTTGTGAAAACACGTGGCCGGGTATAAACGTGTTCCCAATCCAGGTGTTTCGCGCATGAGTGTTGGATATATCTGAAATATGGCGTCAGGTTCATTGATCTTCGCTAACCCGTAAGATTTTCAATCAATATTACTATAGGAAGTCTGTGTCTAGCAATTAGCCTGAATGTTGCTTCCGTGTAGATACATGTTACGTGTTATAAATGCTTTCTTGATGTTTATTTACTAGACAATTATACAAACAACCATCAACTTCTCACTTTTGAAATGACATTTACCTCAATGACATTTAGGCATTCATAGTTGTAAAAAAAATTGTGTTATTGACCTTCAAAGTATACAGTCTTACAAAACAAACACATACAATTTACACATATTATCATAAAATCACAGAAATTTGATAAAATAGCATGTTGTGGAAAAACACTCCGAAAGCAAATTTCAGCATTAATTATGTTATATATTATTAATAGCCTAAAGTAAATTATTTATTAAACTAGCATTACCACAGATTAGTATAATTTTTATCCACTAGTTTAATCCCCCTACCTTGACGGGCTTCGTGGCATAGTCGGTAGTGTAACCGGTGTGTGCATGAGGTTGTGGGTTCGATTCCCACCCAGGACAAATATTTGTGTGATGAACATAGATATTTGTACTGCATCTGGGTGTTTTCTATCTATTATATGTATGTATTTAGAAAAAAAAAGTAATATATGTATCATATCCGTAATCTGGTACACCCATAGCACTAGCATTGAGCATAGTGTGGGACCAGAGCACGTTGTGTGCAAAAAAAAAAAATGTCCTTGAATATTTATAATATAAACATATCATCATCTGGCACATAAATGTACAATGAACTCTTATTTTTCTAGGATAAAAAGCCTACATCCTTATCTGTACTCTGAGCTATAAGTATGTCAAATTTAATGATTATTAGTTACTGCTTCCAGAATTAACAAACAAACTCAGTATCACATTTATAATATTGTTTTATAGGCTATTAATTACTCAATTACCTTGCATTAATTAACCTGGAGTTCAGGCTAAGATCAGGTCACATTCCAACAAACAAATTTTATCACATGATTGGTTGAAGGGCTTCTCCAGTCTGTGAATCATGTGATGATATGTGATTGAGTAGAACACATCACGAGGCTGAATTTGCATGGTAGCATGGTGCTAAAACCTTATTAAACAAGTTCTTAAGTCAGCAGGTGCATCACACATCACAGTTGTAAAACATCACTTTTCGTGGCTGCCATGGTCACTTAAGAGTGCATGCAAGTCTCTTTAAAAACTAAATTAAAAAATAATTGACCATAGCCAATGAACTCTTTTTTTAAACTTGATAAATAATAATATCTTAGTTTGCACCTCATCCTCTTAAATATATATATAGACCATAAGTACCATGCATGAATAGTTGATAATTTTAGAATCATTAGATCTATTTTTCTCTCTATCCGAAATAATAAGTAAAATTACATTGAGCACCTTATCTGTGTATGTATTACCGTTAGTAGAGTATATCTGTCTTGACAGTCACAATTCCATATTTGAGATATGAGTGTATGGGATTATTTTGTTTAAAAAAGCAAGGAGCATTTATGATATACATTTGACAAGTCGAAGACACTCCTTGTAATGTTAATGAACCTGAAAACAATGTATGATTATCATATCTAATTATTACTTTAATTACTATATTTATTATTGTCGATATGTCTCGCACTGATAATTATATAAACAACAAAACATTATCTACATAATAAATCAAGTATTGAGTAATGAGGCTTATCAGAATGGTTGATAGATTTATGCGATAAATAATACCCACAAAAGTAAGCAGTTAGTTTTTTTTAAGTAGAGTGGTTTAAGCCTATCTCATAGGAAATCCTTATCCAAAATATATTGTGTTTATCTACTCTATAATTTGTCTGTATATCAATATTCATACAAATCTGCTAAGTTGCTAGATCATTTGCGAAAAATATCTATCATATGGGAACAACTATTTTTTCGGGATAATAAGTATTGTATTGTGTATGTTATCCAGAGTCTCATTTATCTACTTACCAAATTTAATCTAAATCTGCTTAGTCTTTGAATTTTGCATGATGGTCAAACATTCTAATATCTAAACACTTAAACATCTTCACAAACTTTGACATTTATAATATTGTAAGATTTTAGGGCTCATCCATAAATTCCGTCACACAAATGTAATAAAAAATTTGATTCTCCCCATCTTTGTCACAGTCCCATTTTTGAAACTCCTCTCGCTAGTTTCATCCATCCATCCATCAGCCTTTTAAAGTCCACTGCTGGACATAGGCCTCCCCATGAATGGGGGATAGTGCCGTAATCGCCACGCTTGGCAGGCGGGTTGGCGATCGCAGTGGATGTTGTTAATACTCGAAGGAGTGCTGCTGCCCACTCCCTCGGTATTCCCTCAGTTGGCTCTTACGACTCCCATGGGTAGAGAGGGGCGGGACAATTCTAAAGCTGGCCCCACACGGCTTAAGCCTAGTCGCTAGTTTAGCGTCACATATTTTATTTGCTGGAATTTTATTTAATTTTTATTTTATAATTTTTTTTAAGTTATAATCACATGGAAGAACTAAATAAACGCCGTCATTAAATCAGCGAAAATCAATTCTTGAATGAAATCGAAGCAAACGCAGCGTGGTGCGCGTGGGATTTGCTAAGGACGCATGAGTCCTTAGCTTGGTCGGTGCCTAAGACTGGCACGTAGGGCGAAGGTGAACTAACCGATAAAACAATTTAAACCTTATGCTTATACAGATAGAGTTGGAAATATTTTAAAGTGTTTTAACAGTTCAAATTTCGCATTTTAATACTTAAACACAAAGTGAAAAACACATTCGTACTTAACGTCTTTGGGTGACGCCTGCGCCATCTGTCGGAAGTATTTTCATACATTATGAAAATAATTCCGTGTTATCGAAATTAGCAGTCAGGAGTAATTGTCACGATGGCTGAATTGGCAAAGCATCTGGACGGTACCCAGGAGATGCAGGTTCAAATCCTGCTCGTGACTGTTATTTTCGATTTCACATTTTTCACTTTGTGTTTAATGTATAGTGCTAAGCATGTCAAATGCTAAAAATATATATAAAAATATCTAAATAATAATAATATATTAGATTTTGAAATGTGACTTCACGAAACTTAGGAGCCCTCCCACCTCTTGGCACACAACACGTTAGCCCATTGACGTTTGACGTAATTTATGGATGACTCCTTATATATCCTAGAATGAGTTAATTGTCATTTTCCCGTTTTAGAATAAGGTATTATACATTTCTGGGTTCCGCATGAAAATCCGTTCGTTTGGTAGTTTTTAGTTTGTGTTCAGACAGACAAACAGATAGGTACGGCTCACCTGATGGTACCTAAGTGGCTACTGTAGCCTATAGCCCCTAGAAATACCAGGGAAATTATTCGTGCGTTGGTACCAAAGTGATTCATAAATTAGAAAAAGATTTTGGACTCTCACCGCTTTTGTTATACGCGTATTGCGTCACAAGTTTTGCCCAATGTAAATATAACGTCACAAAATATAGACCCCTCACCCGTCCCCTGTCTTTTTTAAAAACTCATGACTGCACTGCTCTGTACGGACGTCAGTGTAGGCGAGGTTGAGGCCAACGCCTACCGCGCTGGAGAATTGCAGATTGGCAGGCTTGATAAGCTGTCGAGAAAATCTCTCAGGCTTGCAGGTTTCTTCTTGAGTTTGTCCTTCACCGAGCAGTGATAATTTATCAACAAATCCTAACTATTATAAGTAAAGCTGTAACAGATCTATGTTTGTACATATTTGATATTTCAGAAAACATTAATGTATGGCTATTCAGGCATGTCTGAACACAAAACAATTCTTTTTAGAATTTCCGTCTGTTTTTTTTTGTTCTAACATCACGCAAAAACTGCTGATAGCTCTTGATTAGTCTTAAAATCTGGTAGGTATACATTTTATCCCGCTACTATGTCGGAATCCTGAGATATAAAAACACATAAATTAGAAAATTTCGAAGTTAGAGGCCTTGCAAAACCTCTACATCACATTGGAGGTCAAACTTGATTCAACCAAATTCAATCGGTTTCTGCTTCACGTATCGTTATTTTAATATTTTAAGCAAAAAATATAGTTTAAGGATACCGACCTCCTATGCAGACTGTCCTGGGTTCCATTCCCACACATGACAAGTCTTTTTGCGATCCACAAATAGATTTTCTTAGTCTTGTATCTGTTAAATATGTTTTAGTAACTCACTCCCCTGTGATACGGATATTAATTCATAGGATTACACTCCAATCCGACCCGATCATCGATTAGAAAATCTGATTACAAGCATACGGCCCTACGATTTTTGGACGCATCGATACAAAACTTGGCATTGCATAAATGGAAATGCGATATTGCCGCAGATCTCTGAATAGTTCAATAGGTTTTGCCTAGAAATTCCTTATCTGAACTTTCTTCGCGTTTCACATAATATCGTTCACAACAGGTAAAGGAAACTTTTCTTTCTTCCGAATTTGATCATAGTTCATGTTATAAAATATACACATCGTCTTGGCGGCGTTTAAGTCTAGATATCTGTGGATCTTGTTACATGTTAAGAACACACACGAATACTGGTGGGTCAGCTAGGACCTAACAGATTGGAAGCCGACCCGAACTGACCTTGGGTTTTAAAAACATAGGTTAGCACAAAATCTGTGGCAAAATCTCTGACGAGTTTCTATTTGTTAATGAAACGCAAAAAGAGTTTCTTGTACCGCATCAGCTGCTCCTTTCTTTCTTGTCCTTTTTAATAATAAATAATATAAAATGAATCTAATATCTTTAAATGAGCAATTCTTGTATATCAGGGGTGGCCAACTTGGGGTGCGGGTCGGGATACCTCCGCGTTGGTGCACACCGGGCAACGTCGGCACTCTAGTGCCGGCGGATGAATCCTGGCAGCGGACGGGACTCCGCGTGTCCCTCTGATCAGCAGAGGGCACAGTGGACAGGCCGGACGTCCGCCGTGGAGGGTCAGCGGGGACATAGTGCCCCCCCCCCCCCGACTCTGGGAGGGGGACAGCGGGGTCACAATGACTCCCCCCGTCCCCGAAGATGGGGCTTTCAGCCTGAGTGGCGACGGGCTCACTGCCTGCAGTGGGCCAAACGTGTGCCGTGGAGGGCCAGCGGGGCCACAGTGGCCCCCCTGGCCCTGGGAGACGGAGACGGGGCTTTTGAGCCTAAGGGGCGACGGGCTCACCGCTTGCTCTGCGAGCGGTGGGCATGGTCTGCTGCAGACCACCGCTCGGCCCGACCCGTAATCCTGGAGGACAGGACCGGGGGTCTTCGGACCGCGGGGAAGAAAACCCCTATAAAAAATCACTCCAATCCAAGCTCTGCCGCCCGGCGAGGGATGAATGGCTGGAGGGTATCCAATCGCGAGGGCACAAGGACACTAAACTAAAAATGGCGGACGTTAAAAACATTTGTATACCTCGGAGGGTACCGGGCGCAACGCGTCCGGAGAATCCCTCACAGGGCCAAGTACCAAGACCGGCCCTGTCAGCCCCGCGTATCGGAGGGGGGCAACCAACGCTGATAATAAAAAAGAAGAAGGGATTAAGAAGAAGAAGGGAAAGACCCGTGGCAAGAAACCTACGCCCGCGGGTAGTCGTACCATAAGGCAGCGGCTCTACCGCTGATATGGATACCTCCGACGGTGGCAACAGTTCGACCATAATGCCGAGCACCTGCCTGCCGAAGCCGGGGTCTAGTAGGAGCGCGGCCATATCGTCGGACCAGCCAGCCACAACGAAGGAGCAGCCAACCTCATTGGCGGAGCAGCCAGCGCGTCTCCTGAAGCGCCCAATGTCGAAGAACAGAAGCGCGTCATCGGAGTTGGAGGGCAGCTCCACGGAGATGCCCCCGCCGGGAAGGCCAGGGAGGTCGGCCAATAGGGGCTGAGGCTTTAGCGGGCGTATGGCGACCCGAGCCTCGACCCTAGCGGATGAGGCCATACTTCAGGGTCTGGCAGTGGGGCTTTCGGTGGAGGAGATGGTAACCCTCCTCACATCGAAGCTCCGTGAGGAGTCTCCGTACACGGACGGTCCGCCCACGGTGGACCAGATTCCCCAGAAGGTTTCCGATGCCCTGGCCGTCGTTTTTACGGTGGCTAATGGGTCACGGAGCCTTCGGGGCAGTCTCGCGGAGGCCCTCAATAGCGCTACCAAAGTAGCCTATGGAGCGATGGAGTCTCTCCGGCGGTACTCGGTGCCGGGGGAGACGGGAAAGTTGGAGGCACCCTGCCGCTGCAGGCGCCTTGAGGCGGAGGCGGCAGAGCCCCGTAAGGAACTCACCGGCCGGCGAGCCAAGCCAAGTCTCGCCAAGGCCGGGCCGGAAAACTCTGCCTCAACGGCGGGTGCGGGGCCTCCAGCCCCTGATCTCCTAACAGAGCAGCAGATGCGTCAAGTCATCGATCGCATTAGTGCCATCTATGACCCGCGCATCGACTCTTTGAGCACTAGGCTGCCGCCGGAGCCAAGTCTCCGTCCAGCTCTGGCCGCGGATAAGAAGGCCGCGCCGCCCTCAGCCCCAATGCCGCTGCCCTGCCAGGGTGGCCGCGTGGGTACTTATTCCGCGGCCACGGCTGCTACTCCGCCCAAGGGGCAGGGCAAAGTTGGCCCCAAGGCTAGTAAGCCAAAGACGGCGCAGAAGGCTGGGCAGCGCTCCAAGGGCCAGCCCAAGGAGCAATTCCCTCTCCTACCATGTGCTGGCCAGCCCTCGCGGGCCCCAGCAAACGTACCCCGGGATTCCCAAATCCCACCACCCGCCACGTCCGACCCTGCACCCTGCGACGGGGGCTGGCAGACTGTGGACGGCGGGAGGAAGAAGTCCCGGGATAAAAAGAAGAAGGGATCTGCGGCTGGGACTGCTGCCCAAGCCGTAGAGCCTGCAACGTCGGGGGGCAAACCCGGCTCCAGAAAGAAGCCGCGCAAGCGCAAGCTTCAGACGCCGAAAACGGCGGCGGTGGTGATCACCATGCTGCCGGAGGCGGAAGCGGGCCTGACTTATCAGACCATTTTGAGGAAGGCCCGGGCGGAGATCGACGTCACCGACCTCGGAGGCGTCGCCGCCCGGACCCGCCAAGCCCGGACAGGGGCTCGAATCCTCGAGTTCCCTGGGGCGGAAGGTCCCAAAATGGCCGATACGATAGCTACGAGGCTGCGAGGGCTATTTGGTGAAGACAGTGGAGTCCGCATCGCCAGACCGGTGAAATGCGCTGAACTGCGCGTTTCCGGTCTGGACGACTCGGTGACGGTTGACGACGTCCGGGAGGCCATTGCCTCGAAAACCGGATCCCGGCCGGCAGGATCTTCTCCTGCAAACCATGGTGGTGCGATTGATTGGTGTAGCCGTAGCTGTGGAGCCTTATTGCGTTCCTGACCGCCCTAACAGGGCGAGCAGCCGCGATGGCTCCGTGGCAATTGTCAGCTCCACGGCGCTTCGTTCCCCGCCCTTGTCGATCAGAGACAGCGGTACGGGATACGTCGCAGCCGACTGGGGGGGAGTTACGCTGTACGGTGTGTACTTCTCCCCCAACCGGAGTCTGGCTGATTTCGGGGCCTGGCTTAACAGCCTAGAGACCTCGTTGCGGCGCTTGGCACCTAGCCGCGTCCTGGTTGTGGGGGACTTTAACGCCAAATCCACGGCGTGGGGGTCCCATGCGACCAATGCTCGCGGGGCGGCGGTTATTAAGTGGGCGGCGTCGACCGGCCTCTGTTTATTAAACAGAGGCTCCGTCAACGCGTGCGTGCGGCGATGGGGCGGGTCGATAGTGGACCTTTCGTTCGCTAGCCCCAACGTCGCAGCGCAAGCGAGAGTGAGAAACTGGTGTGTCCTGGAGGAGGTTGAGACCTTGTCCGACCATCAGTATATCCGGATTGAGGTCTCCCGGTCCCTCCAAGGCCCCAGCAGGGGTCACGCGGCGCGCAGAACTTCCGCGTTCCCGCGGTGGGCTGTGCGTAGGCTGGATAGGGACCTACTGGCGCAGGCAGCCATCGTTCAATCGTGGCTGTCCTCACCGGCCCTGACTGAGGAGGTGGACGTTGAGGCTGGCCGATTTCGCGCTGCGATCACGCAGGTGTGCGACTCGGCCATGCCCCGTGTGCGACGTCCCCCTCCGAGGAAAGGGCTCTACTGGTGGTCCCAGGAGCTGGCAGACCTCCGTGCGGCGTGCATTCGTGCCCGGAGGTCCTACACCCGCAGTCGGCGGCGCAACCGCGATGGGGAGCGGGAGGGCCGGCTGTACGAGGCATACCGCACTTCGCGGGCCGAGTTTAAGCTGGCCATCTGCCGCGCCAAAACTGAGAAAAGGCAGGAGATGCTGGAAGGTCTCAATCGTGACCCCTGGGGTCGCCCGTACCGTGCGGCGCTGAATAATCTCCGCACCCAGGGCCCCCCTCTCACAGATGGATCACCTGGAGCCCCGCCTCAGGGGACTGTTCGACACGTGCCTGGCGTCCGGGCGGTTCCTTGACTGCTGGAAGGAGGGGAGGCTGGTACTCCTGCCAAAGCCGGGATGAACGCCGGATTCGGTCGGGGCCTTCAGGCCCATCGTGCTGCTGGATGAGGCGGGTAAGATGCTGGAGAGAATCCTTGCTGCTCGCATTGTCCAGCACCTGCGCGACGTCGGGCCTGACTTGTCGGACGCCCAGTTCGGTTTTCGAGCTGGTCGTTCGACAGTCAGCGCGATCATGCGTCTGAGGGTCGCGGCCGTGGCGGTCGTCACCGGCGGGAAAATGGTGTTGGCGGTGTCGCTTGACATTGCCAACGCATTTAATAGTCTGCCATTCAGCTGCATCAGGGAGGCGCTCCGGTATCACGGGGTGCCTGTATACCTGAGGCGGCTGGTGGCGGACTATCTAGAGGGTCGCAGCGTCGTCTATGAGAGTCGCATAGGGGACGTTGTGAGGAGACCCATGTCGTGCGGTGTCCCACAGGGTTCGGTCCTGGGGCCGCTCCTATGGAACATCGGTTACGACTGGTGTTGAGCTGTCAGCTCCCCCCCGGGCTGGCAGTCATCTGCTATGCGGATGACACGCTGGTTGTGGATTGGGGTGGAAACTTCGAGGAAGCAGCGTTCCTGGCCACCTTAGGGACCTCGGAGGTGGTTAGGAGGATTGGGGCGCTGGGGCTTAGGGTGGCCCTGGACAAGTTGGAGGCCCTACTTATCCATGGGCCCCGACGTCGGCCACCTGCTGGTGCCTCGATCACAGTAGACGGGGTCCAGATTGGGGTGCAGGCCCAGATTAGGTATATGGGCCTGGTGCTGGACGGGCGGGCGTCGCAAGAGCGGGAGGGACGCGAACGCCCCCTACCCAGGGAGGTGGCTAGGTGGCAGGGCGACGCCCGCAGAGCTGCCATGGCCAGGTGGAGGGCGCGGTTGGAGGCGCCCCGGGCCGGTCATTGGACCGTAGGGGCGCTCCAGCCGGTGCTGGAGGAGTGGGCGGGGCGACGGCATGGAGTTCTTACCTTCCGACTGGTGCAGGTGCTGTCGGGGCACGCTTGCTTCGGCAGATACCTGCACATAGTCGCAAGGAGGGAAGCGACTCCGAGCTGTCACCACTGCGGCTGTGACGAGGACACGGCGCGGCACACGCTCGTGCCCGGCTTGGGCCGAGCAGCGCCTTGAACTCGTCGCGGAAATAGGGGGGACCTCTCGCTGCCGAGCGTCGTCAGAGCGATGCTTGGCAGCGACAGGTACTGGGCCGCGGTCGATGCCTTCTGCGAGGAGGTTATCTCGCGGAAGGAAGCGGCGGGGAGAGCCAGGGAGGAGGATTCTTCCGCTGACCCGAACCGCCGCCAGCGACCGGGGCGGCGCAGGCGCAGGTACTTGTGCCTCATGCTGCCCTAGCTGAGGCTGCGGGTGGATGGACCGGAGAACGTCCGCCACCCGCAAGGCCTCCCGAGAAGGTGCGCGGATGCGTCGCTCAGTAGAGGGTACCCGAAAGGGTAAGCCGCCGGCGGACCACCGAAGCAATGTAACATAGTTCCAGTGGCCTGTCAATAAAGGCGGAGAGACGGCATACGGCGGGTTTCTTTAGTGGGTGCAGGCCCCACACTACCCTGTTCGTTGCCCCGAACGACGGGGTGTGCGGTTAGGAAAATTTTTTCCCGCCTTAACAAAAAAAAAAGGGTTGGCCAACTTGATTAGACTCAAGATCTACTTTCTACTTACGAAACCCTGTGCGATCTATCAATTACACACTTATTGAATTTTTAAATAAAATTGTATATATACATTCGAGTATATTTAGTATTTTGACTAATTTACACAGTCAGTTTTTTATATTTTTTGTTCTGCCGCGATCGACTGGACTAATAGCCACGATCGACCAGTCGATCGCGATCGACCGGTTGGCGACCCCTACTGTATACTTGTATAATATATACATAATCTGAATCTCGGAAACCAACGATTTTCATGAAATTTAGTATGCAGGGGGTTTTGGGAGCGATAAATCGATCTAGCTAGGTTTCATTTTTAGAAAACGTCGTTTTATCAGTGTTTTCAGGCAATGGAAAACTGTTACAATATCATTAGAATACGAAGGTAAATTTCGCCACCATCTACAAGCTTATAATAGCTCAGGTAAATCGTGCGGTCCCGAATTCAGAAAACCCCGGTTCGAGTCCTGATGTCTCCAGTCCGATTATTTTCTCCCCTTTTGTTTCAAGTTTCTTGTTTTGTGAAAAAATCTCACGATTTACCAAAAAAAAAAATCATCCACGTACTTGTATCTTATTTGCAAACAACCCGAATCTTTTTACATCCGAGCGACAGCATTAGATGTTCAGGAAATTAATCATTTGATGGCGTTAAGACGACATTGATTGGACGGGATAGAAGTTTAGTCATAATCACCTGCTTATCTCACATAATCTCGCTGCGATAACAGTTGTCTGCTATCATTGATAAGCTATCATAACTGTCATGAGCTTGCAGAAACTAATGCTTATGTTGTTTAACACTTGATCGCTTAAATTGCACAGATAATGATGTTACGTCAATTGTAACAACGGTGTCTTCTGATAACGGGCAGGTGTTGACTGTTTAGTAAATTTTGAATGATGTTTTTTATTATAAAAAACGACTATTACTATTTTGAGGATAGTTCTCTCTGATGCTTCTCTACTGATTCTGCCCGTGACGATGTCGCGGATTTCCGAGTAAATACTACAGACCCCAATATATGTGGGATAAGGCTGGATAGTTTCAAAGTGCTGATGTCTAAAATAACAATTTTTATTATCGGATTAGTAGTTTCGGAGATTGGCATCCAAAACAAACATTACCTACCACTTTATAATATTGGTATTTGTATTGGTGGTCTGGCGATAGTGTATGTGATGGGAGTCATTGTTTTTGGCACTGACAAGAAATTCTCAATAGCGACTCGGGGTTAGGAAGTTAGCCGTACCTCGGAGAGGACGTAAAGTCGTTGCTTCTGTGACTGATCTCTCCGGTCGGAATCCCGTCCCATCAGATTGATAGAGTGAAGGAACAAAGAGTGCACTTGTGTTAGTGCAAACACTCGTGCACTACAATATCTCCCTGCGTACCTGGCTGGTGCCCGGTATAATAAGCCAGCCTGGAGATTTTGATCTATATCTTTTAGCATTTGACATGCTCAGCTACTTTTTAAAGTACAAATTATTTGTGAATGAGGAAAAAGAGATTTTTTAAGTACGAGCGGAAATCGAACCCGCTTCCCTTCCAATCCGGGAAGTGCTCTAAGCCACTGAGCTACCATACCGACATTTTCGGTCATACCGACATTTTCGGTCATCCCAATCTCCTCATCACATTTGTCTTTACGACCAACGCCATCTATCGGAATGCATTTACATGCATTAATCCAATATAGTAAGTTTAATTTTGCAATTAAAATTCGTACTATTTGATAGCGCGATTTTTTAAACATTTTGATCTATATTTTTTAGCATTTGACATGCTCAGCTACTTTTTAAAGTACAAATTATTTGTGAATGAGGACAAAGAAATTTTTTAGTCCCTTTCAATTTTGGCACGTTATCAACATAATATGAATTGCAAACCCTTTGTATGTAGTTGCATTATTTGTTTAATTTTCTTTTTTTTTATCTTTACTAGTTGTTGTTCGCGGCTCCGTCTACGTAGACCTAATAATATGGTCAATATAATATCACCCTATGGTACATTAATGGTCTGTGCAAAATTATCTATACCACAAGAACCTAACGATTTTTCGGGATAAAAATTATCCTGTGTTAATCCAGGTAATAATAAACTAAGTGTGTGCCAAATATCAACCAAATCTGTTCAGCGGTTCTTGCGTGATTGTGTAACATTCAAACTTTCACTTTTATAACATTAGTAGGACTTACAACCAATTACTTTTGTCAATGTTGAGCGTGATCTTCCACCATGAGTGGATGGTAATGACTGTTCTCTTGAACGCAGTGACACGGAATTGGCGCTTGAACTGAGCGAGCAGGTGTTCCTAGACGAGGATGAGTACTCCACGAGGGCACCTGCCTCGCCGACAACAGTTCCAAATGTACGGCCTTACCGCCCACCTTCCACAGGTAAGCAGCTTTTTAGACTCCTACTGAATAGATCACTAATAGTAGAGCCTTGCCCAGCATGAATGGGCCGGCTCGATCGGGGAAGTACCACCCTCTCACAAAAGATCAGCGTGTAACAACGGTAGTTAATCTTATCGTTGTGTTTCGTATGATGAGTGAGAGTGCCAGAGGCCCAAACCCCCTCCCTATCCTCTACTTAGTATCTTTTTTTTTTGTTAAGGCGGAAAAACGTGTTCCTAACCGCACACCCCGTCGTTCGGGGCAACGACCAGGGTAGTGTGGAGCCCTCACCCACTAAAGAAACCCGCCGTGTGCCGTCTCTCCGCCTTTATTGGCGGGCCACCGGAACCATATTACATTCCTTCAGTGGTTCTACTTAGTATCCTACCTATCCTCTCCTTTGTATATTATCCACACTATCCATCTGTCTTCCCCTCTCCTTCTCTTCTTTCTTTGGAGAGATGGCGACGCGCGAGTGATGCCTCTGGTGTTGCTAGCGTATATAGGCTACGATAACCGCTTACCATCAGGTGGGCCACATACTTGTTCACCACTCACGTAGTACGAAATATGGTTGTCTGTAAAGTCGGTTTACGGACGATAATTTTACGTGATAACGTCATATATGTCGATAGATGCGTCACAAGCCGAACGCTTAGGCCGATCGTGCCTCTCCATCGCTTGTTCCGAGCTCTCGCTTGCACGCTCGGCTCAGGCGGAACGTGACAATGAGTCATGCTTTTTTATGCGTGCAGCCGGCGTTCATCGATTTATAAGACGTTATCACGTCAAAAAAAAAACAGGATGATAACTAAGAATACCACGTATGCGCTTCACCATTTGGTTGGATGTATGTTTTCTTAATTAAAGTTAGTAATTAACTAAATGGTGACTACTAGGGTGGTAACTGGTGCTGGTCCATCCATCCATCCATCAGCCTTTTAACGTCCACTGCTGGACATAGGCCTCCCCAAGAATGGGGGATAGTGCCGCAATCGCCACGCTTGGCAGGCGGGTTGGCGATCGCAGTGGATGTTGTTAATACTCGAAGGAGTGCTGCTGCCCACTCCCCCGGGATTCCCTCAGTCGGCTCTTACGACTCCCATTGGTGGAGAGGGGTGGGACAATTCTAAAGCCGGCCCCACACGGCAACTGGTGCTGGTACTGTGTGGAAATTGAACTCACAACACTCAGGAGTTCGTTATGTCATCTGATGTGCAGTCAATAACAACACTTAATATACTTAATATCTTGACCTGTATTTTAGCACTTGACATGCTCGGCTACTTTGAACAACAAATTATTGTGAAAATGGAAAAACAGAGCTTTACTGCGAGCGGGATTCGAACCTGCTTCCACCCAATCTCGAGTCGTAAAGACATCTAAAAAGCAATTGTAAAATGAAGATTGTGTGTAGCTGTCGGCTACTGCGTTAGCTTAGCGGTTTAGAGCATTTCCCCTGATTGGAAGGAACGCAGGTTCAAATCCCGCTCGCAGTAAAGCTCTATTATATTTCGACTTTCACAATAATTTGTTATTCAATCAACTGCCTCTGTGGTGCAGCGGTAGTGTAAGCGACTGCTGATCATGAGGTCTTGGGTTCGATCCCCGGGTCGGGCAGTGTTATTGAGATTTTTCGTAAAAAAAAAAAAAAAACGGAAAAATTCTCAGTAGCAGCCCGAAGTTTAGAAATGTACCCGGTAGACGTCAATAGGCTCGCCCCCTGTTACGTGGAACTTAAACATAGCTGGCGAGTCGTGGGTGTGTACACCTCTGCCTACCCCTTCGGGGAATATAGGCGTGATGTTGTTTAATATATCTTCTATCTTACTACTATAACGGAAACAAGAGATTTCATGTAAAAATCAGCTTTTACACGTGACGGAATTGCGTTATTGTGAGTACGTGAATTACTAAACAAACAAATTGAGTCATTGTTTTACTTCTGTTGAGGAAAAATTATCAGATATTGTGCACATCTTATTTCTTGTATTTCGTGTGATGTTTTCCTTACGGCAATAAATATTAACAGTAATGGGTTCGTAAGACGAGGAGTCTATAAACATACTTTTACATTTCAAGGCTAAAATATTTACGCTATTGAGTCCCGTAAACTAGTATTTGTCATCATACACAAATAGGTACTAGTTGTACAAAACGAGGACTCTAGACTAGAGAAAGTTCGGTGGACCACTGAAGTAATATCACACAGTTCCAGTGGTCCGCTAATACAGGCGGAGAGATGGCACACGGCGGGTTTATTTAGTGGATGAGGGGCTCATACTACCCTGTTCGTTGCCTCGAAATACGGTGTGTTAGGTACATGTTTTCCCGTTTTAACAAAAATAAAAGGCTAGAGAGAGCTCCCGTTCGATGCTCAGTCTTAAGGTGTATACGGCATTTCTGACCTTTCGAAATTGTGTACACCTTTTCATGTTAGTTATGGGTCAGATGAGAAACAGCCCACCTCTTGATAATTGCTAACCGCTGCTCAGCTAACTTAGTATAGTAGTCACAACAAATCTTTGTGTCTCTGAAGTTAGGCACAGAGCGCGAATTGGGAATTTTGACAGAATCATACGATAAGTGCTGACCAATTCAATTGTTATTACTCGATTAACAAAACAATCGAATGAGATCATAATGCTTCATTTGTATAAGTAGGTATTTAGGCTTTTTTTTTATATTCAATAAAAAGTATACGATCTATTTGAGTGAATAAGCTTTAATCTAGATTTGGAAGAGTTCACATCTCTTAGTACGATCGATAAATTATATAATTAGCGATTACAATTGTTAAATTATAATCGAACATTTTTCGATTAATGTAAACTGTAGAAGAAGCACATGCCTTGCGTCACAAAAATGGCTACTGTGCAGCGTTTTGCAGACAACTTCAGAGCCACAAAGATCCGTTGTGAATACTGTAATACTAACAATAGGTACTACCAAGCGGCTGCTCACTATTTCATTTCACGGATGAATGAACAGCTATCTCCCGCAGCAACCAAAACACACCGAGTTTCTTCACGGTTGTTCACACCGCAGACGGCGATACCGACCCGCCCCTAACTCCCACAGCAACCCTCCAGTCTTTTTCGGTATATAGGTATAAGAATCTCTAAAACTTAACGGCACACGCAACAGGTATCAAACACGATACCTCTCTGGATTTCTTCCGATTACACGATCGCTGATGACTCAGAAATTATTAATATCAAAACAAGGATATATAAATCGTATTGTTTGAAAGATTTGTTTTATCTTGTTCGCGAAATAAAACATTGATATAAGTACTTAAAATAATATTATTATATAAAGGTATGATATGATTATATCGATTGATCGCAGATCACGACAGTTCTGTTCAGGTGGATTTAACAGGATTAGGTATAGCACAGTCACTTAGTAAAACCACATACATAAAAATGTGACACGGAATTCAATCGGCAAAGAATCACTGGTCTGACTTGGCTAGGTCTAATATACGAATTATTATTAATTAGTATGCCCTATGTTCGATAGCTAGTTTCTACCATCAAGCAAAATTTTCGGATGAATAAAATAAGAACTTACAGCTTAAAATCTTGTGAAGGCTATAATATAATTCGTATATGAAAACTAGCCAAGTCAGACCTTAGGCTTCAATATATTATCCTAAGTTATGAGAAGAAATTATATCTAAGTTGTTATAAAATATTTTAAGTTGTTATAAATAAATTTCAGGACTGACCATTGAACTTGGCACCCATTTAGATCTCACTTCTTTTGTCGTTGAAGTCAACAACCAAGGCATATATCATAATATTGAACTTGGCTCTCATTTCACATTTATGTTTTTGTTGGTATATCATTACTTTTTGTACAGACATTATTAGTAGGTACTTATTCATAGTAAAATTAATACCATTTGGACTAGATTCTAGTGTTTTTTCATACGTTTACGGGATATAATTATCTTTTTTGTGTTATTTTCTATATTTTCTTGTACCTTTAAAAACGTGAAAACCTTAAAATCCACGTAAAGACTGGCTGTCATCAATTTTGATTGCTGATTCATACATTACAGGCACTATAAGTAAGTGTTCCTAATAGAAACAATGAATTGAAAAATTATAATAAAATGATAAAAATTTACTAGTTTCTGATTTTTTCCTTTGTATTCACCCTATTATCTATCTGGATGCCAAATTTGAACTTTTTTAGGTCATCTGGAACTGGGTTAGAATTTTGATCTATAGGTCAGTCGGTGATAAAAATTACGATTTTTGGACGTTAATATCTAAATAACCGTTTGAGGTGTGTTTATAAAATTTGGAGCACATAATTATGTAGGTATGTCGTAAGTTGTGTCTAGATTATAATCGCCATGACACGCGTATTAGTTTGCCACCATATGAGCGCTTGCGCACGACTGTGCGTAAGAACCATCAGGTGGACCGTGTCGTTTGCCACTCTCGTAGTTTAAAAAAACATTGTATACCGTATTCTATTTGTCTACAAAGGAAATAAGCACAACTTGTCAGTTGTCGTTTAAGAAAATAACTAGTTCCTGAAGTAGTTGACACAGGAGTAGGAAATGACGTTATTACCTTTCACTATCATCGAAAGCGCCAGTCGCGGTAACCAGAATCACTTCTCGGCTAACCTTCATACGTTGACATTGACCCCGTATAACAGGCTCGCGTCATAGCCAAATATTTATCTCCATTAACAGATAGATTTCGTTTAGTGTTTTGTATACTGCCAATCCGTTTGACAGTCAGAGCATGGTAGACTAAACTCCTTTCATTCAAAATGTAGATACAAAAATAAATTGAAAAAAATCCATTTATAACGACAGATATCAAGAAAAAGGCAGATGGACCTTTTACGTAAAACACAGCGAAGCCTCTTCATAACACATGCCAGACGGGCCAACTAGGTTGATTATGGACCTCCGAAACTACCAGATATCTGAAATAAAAATTTATCCGTAATTACCGAAACCCATTTAAGTTTCGAATAAATTCGGATAGGGGTGGAGTGTAAAGCCGGGTCCGCAGCTGTTATCGTGTTTGCAAACACAATAACATGATACTATAACCAAGGTCATGGTATTAGGGGTGTGGTCTAATTGTTTTGTTTCCAAAAACTCGCTTACAAGTTTGCCGATTCAAATAAATAACTTCCCCCGCGTTTGCCTGCGTGGTCCGGGGGGGTAATATTATTTATTTCGTGTTTGCACTCGCCATTGACAGGTCTCGTGAAATCTTTTTAAATAGTGTATGTATGTTTATGTTGTAGTTTAGTGATAATGGAGTGGAATAAATTTATTAAAGAATATTTGTTTTCAAACCAAATCTGTCTTCAATTTGCAATAGATGTTGAAAGAACGTTGCTGTAGGTAGCTAACAAAAATATTCCATACTCAAAAATCACAGTGGACGGCCTATTTGCTATGCTTGTTTTGCTAACATGTGAACAAAACAATGTTTTGTTCGTAACATTTTGCGGCAACCCGGCTTTATTGACACAATCATGTTATGACAGGTTTTTGTTTTTGCTTGCCTGAGCCGACGCACAAGCCACACACGTCCCCTGCATTCACTGCATTGTTTATTATTTCTATTACTTGGTCATAACTAGTTAGTGATTGGATTGTGGGATTAGATTACAATTTAACATTTTAGATATTTTGTATTTTACTTTTATAATCTAATATCCGTAACCGAAACTAGCGGCTAATCCGAAATAATTTCATTCCTATATCCGTATCCAGATCCCAAATTTCATATCCATAATATCCCTGGAGCATGACTACTCTAGCTTCCTAGCTTCCCCGATTGAGCCCTATGGCTTACATTATGTCATGTAATAAGGATAAGATTAATAAAATGTAGTGAACTGTATAAATCATTTCGCTCGATGAGAATGGTGAAGGCCATTTTATGTGTTGATATTCTGCGTCATATGAAACGTTTAGCATCAATTAGTTAACAGGGTCTAATAACACTAATTAAAGATGGCGTCGTGCTCTTAATTGTCGAATCAAAACATTATTAGTTTAATCTTCGTGAAAGAATGTTGAATGAAAAATGCTTTTGACTTAAGTACTTGTATTCTATACCGCCGTGTGGGGCCGGCTTTAGAATTGCCCCACCCCTCTCTACCCACGGGAGTCGTAAGAGCCGACTGAGGAATATCAGGGTAGTGGGCAGCAGCACTCCCTCGAGTATTAACAACATCAACTGCGATTGCCAACCCGCCTGCCAAGCGTGGTGATTACGGCATTATCCCCCATGACGGGACCGCTCGTTGTGGTGTTCTCTTGGGGAGGCCTGTGTCCAGCAACGGACGTTCAAAGGCTGATGGATGGATGGATTCTATAGGCACGGATCTTCCAGAGTAAGAGGAATTGAGCCATGTTCCACCAGGCTGGCCCATCTGGGTTAATAAACTTCAAAAGCCGTTAAAAATAATTTGAGCTTGCAGATTTCATAACGAAATTTTCCTTGGGGAAGTAAACACTACTGTATCTGATGTTTCGACTACAGACTGGGCATCGAACTCCATATCAAGGCAGACCTCGGTCTTATCACTGTTAATCGACGGGCCTCGTGGCGTAGTCGGTAGTGTAACCGACATCCGTGCACGAGGTCGTGGGTTCGATTCCCACTCAGGATAATTATTTGTGTGATGAACACAGATATTTTTACTGCGTCTAGGTGTTTTATATCTATTATATGTATGTATTTACAAAAAAAAAAGTAGTATAAATATGTATTATATCCGTAATCTGGTACCCATATCACAAGCGTTAAGCTTAGTTTGGGACCAGAGGACGTTGTGTAGATGTCAGTGAATATTTATTTGTTATAGTTCATTTACTTACTGTTTATAGCACTTGTCTCTCTAGATGGCATTTCCACCGCATTGATTTTACTCTCATACTCCTTTTTGCATACCCACCTCTCGCTTCCATATAGTAACGTTGGGACAAGCACTGCCTTGTGTATTGCGACCCGTGCCTTCTGGCTGAGGTGGAGGCTGCCGAGAAGTTGTCCCAATGATCTCCATGTGGTATATATCATACTCAATACTTTAATCTTTTGTACAGGATCGAATATATTAAAGTCGCCGCGAGCGCGTCGTGTCCGGACCACGTCGATGTCACAACCAAACAAAAGGACCACAGCAGAGAGTATATTACATGCTGACAGAAGAACTATTTATACTGCTGGAAGACCACCTTGGTACAACTGTACAGGTGGTCAAGAGGTGGAACCATTTCTTATAGGTGAGTAGACCAGAGTACGCGCCATTTAGTTTCAGTGATTAGTTTATTTCTTTACCTACATAACAATAAACTGTCTCTGTGGTGCTGCGGCAATGTAAGTGACTGCTGATCATGAGATCTCGGATTCGATCCCCGGGTCGGGCAGTGTTATCGGGCTTTTTCTTAAACAGAAAAAATCTCAGTAGCAGCCCGGAGTTTGGAAATGTGCCCGGTAGACGGCAACAGGCTCGCCCCCTATTACGTGGGACTTAAACATACGTGTAGCTGGCGAACCGTGAATGTGTAATACACCTCTGCCTCTTCTGGGATACAAGCGTGATGCTATGCTTTTTTTCGTTTTTTAACAATAAACACCTATCCCTCAAGAATTATCAATTTTTCGGGATAAAAATATCCTATGTGTTAATCCAGGTAATAGTCAGTCTTTGTCTGAGATCTGTGTGCCAAATTCATCTAAATCTGTTGAGCTGCTTTTACATTTTGTATTGCGGTAGGTGGAAGACGAGCCACGGCCCACCTGATGGTAGATGGTCGTTCATAGACTCAACTATAACGGGAGTATTGTCAAGCCGCTGCTCACTATTTCATTTCACAGATATGAAATTAATGATAGCCGTATCTTCTGCTACAGCCAAAACACGCTGACGTGCTTTATGACCGGTCACACAGGAGGTGGTGGTACCAACCCTTTTACGCCCGATAATAAGTAAATACCCCCTCTTGGTACCAAGCAGTACTACAAGTAATAGGTGATAATTAATTGAATGAAGCGACACTTGGCGGAAGTCCATTGTAGTAACAATGGACTTCCGCAGATTATAGAATGGAATTGGCTCATTTGTTGCCGAGCGTTCTTGAGGATGCCTCGTTTAGAGGTGAAACACGTGTCGAATTTATGTTCGGATTTTTGCGGAATATTGCAATATTGTGGTTCTGAGAGTTCTACCGTATCGCATGGTTGTGTCGCGTTGGTGAGTTTTTTGTCATTATCGTGCATGCTACTTTGCTATTATCACATTCTCCTCTATCTGTGAGAGTGCGGATTGGGAATCTTAGGTTACTCTCTCCAAAGATAACCGGGGTTGACAATCCGTGGGTGAGTGGTGGGCTCTCCTCCTAAAATCCATTCTATAATAGTAGGTGATAATTATTTATTTCCCTTGGTCGCCTCGTATGACACCCGTGGGAAAGAATGGGGTGGTGACACTTGTATTCATAGGCCATCACGACACTGACAAAGCAAAAAAGCATACAATCTTTTCTATCTAAATATGTTTCTCAGGCATATGCGGAGCCAGTGCCTCCGGAAAAACGACAGTAGCAGCCAAAATCATAGAATCTCTAAACATACCATGGGTGACCATCGTCAGTATGGACTCTTTCTACAAAGTGAGTTATATTAATGGTAAAGTTTACACTGATAGCTTAGTTGTAAGACTAGGTACTGCAAAGACAGTGGTATTGAGTTCGAACCCCAGACCCAGCTCCAGATCTTGTACAGAATAAACTTCTGATTTATATGTTTATAAATTATCTCTGTTCGATGAAAAAAAATATGTAATTTTTTTTCTCGATGGTTTGTGAATTCTGCCAACTCGCACTGGGCTATGCCCGAATCTCTCTCACTCTGAGAGGAAACTCGTGCCCAATTGTGGGACTTTAAAAGGGTAAAAAAAAATGTTCTCATAATATCACGTCGATACACGAAAACTGTTGTAAGAATACCGGCACGCTAAGATATTTCTCAAAGTGAATACTTTTTCAGCACCGTTGTGATTTAAAATGAAACGTAAAAGCGACACTAAAAAGAGACAAACATACTTATCTACAGGATTTGGCCTGCGAAAGAATGAGATAGAATATTTAATATAGTTTGTGTATGTTTGTAAAGTATGATACAGTGAACTCCCTGATCAATGAAGAAATGTCCAGTGGTCCGGCAATACAGGCTGAGAGACTGCAGCGGCGGGTTTATTTCACGAACGACAGGGCGTGTAGTTAGCTATATATTATCCCACCGTATAAAAAAAAAGTCTTAATAATTGAGAATCATTAAGTCTGATTATGGTTTTTATAAAACCAGGTATTAAACGAGAAACAGCACCAGGCGGCCAATCGCAACGAGTACAACTTTGATCACCCGGACGCGTTCGATATAGAGCTGCTCATCTCCGTGCTGCAGAGGTTGAGGGAAGGCAAAAAGGTCGAAGTACCTATATACAATTACGTCACACATTCTAGAGAGAATCGGACTGTGAGTATATAGCAATTTTAATTGAACTCATATCTATATTAATACTAGCTGACCCGGCAGACGTTGTTTTGCCATATATAACTAATGTCGTTAAAAATAGGGGTTGGCAGTAGAAGGGTGAAAATTTTGGTATGCATTTTTGAATAACGAATCATAAAAAAATTAAAATAAAAAAAATTGTGCGAGAAATAAAAAACAAATTTTGGGGTGGACCACCCTTATCACTTATGGGCATGAAAAATAGTTTACATCCTATTCTCATACCTACTGAATATACATAAAAAATTTCATAAGAATCGGTCAAGCCATTTCGGAGGAGAATGGCGGAAAACACTGTGACACGAGAATTTTATATATTACAGCAAACAGCCTTGGCTGTAGTTTATGTAAACGTGTAAAACTGCCTGTCTGATTTCAAAGATTCTTTTTATTTCATTCAACAGTAATTGATGTAGGTTTATAGGCTATTTAGCATAACGCTAAAACAAATTGATTCAAATAAGATCTGACGTCACTAAATCAAATCTGCTATGTAAAATATAGATGCCGCTTTTATAAAAGACTAGCCTTTGCCCGCGGCATATCTCAGGTTCCCGATATAGTAGCGGGATAAAATATACACCAGTTGTTAAGTCTAATCAAGAGTTATCAAATAAAAAAGTTGCATAAACATCCGTTCAGTAGTTTTTGCGTGATGCGCGAACAAACAAACAGATACCCAGACAAATAATCTAAAAAAAATCGTTTTGTGTTTAGACACGCCTATATAGCCTAATCCAGTCATTTTTTCTCAAATATCTTAAATGTACAGACACAGCTCTGTTACAGCTTTATAATAGTATAAATAACCACCAGACACTTATAGACAACGGGTTTCTTATAATTTCATAGGTTAGTAAGAATGATAAGCTTAAGTATGAGTAAGCTCAAACAGGAGGACCCGTACGTAGTTAATGAATGACCCCTTAATGACACAGAGTAAATTCCAAAAAAAAAAAAACATCGTGTCGCCATCTCCACAAAATGTATAGGAGGTGGATAGGGATCGAACCGGCGTGTATGTTGTTAGGATGGGTTAAAGAGTTTTTTATCCTGCTAAAGGACGAATTAAATCTTAAGCACAAATTTATGAGAGAAGGTGGTGTGGATTCGATACCGTTTTACCTGTATTGAAGGTTTAATTCCCCCTTCTTGCGGTGTCTCTGCCTACCCCTTTGGGGAACAGTCGTGAATCTATTTATATAGTAAAAGTATTCTGTTTTCAGAAAACAATGTATGGCGCGAACGTGATCATTTTTGAAGGGATCTTGGCGTTTTATAATGCAGAAGTAACAAAGATGTTGGACATGAAGGTGTTCGTCGATACCGACGCAGACATACGACTCGCTAGGAGACTTAGGAGGTACATACACATTTTATCTATATTGGCTATGACGGGCCTCGTGGCGTAGTCGGTACTGTAACCGACTTCCGTGCACGAGGTCGTGGGTTCGATTCCCACTCCGGACAATTATTTGTGTGATGCACACAGATATTTGTACTGCGTCTGGGTGTATTCTATCTATCATCATGTATGTATTTACAAAAAATAAGTAATATATGTATTATATCCGTAATATGGTACCCATAGCACAAGCGTTAAGCTTAGTTTGGGACCAGAGGACGTTGTGTGAAATGTTCGTGAATATTTATTTATTAATTATTTTTGTTTATATCTCTACAAAGAAATAAAATTGGTGTCTGTTTGTAATGTCTCGATAACAGCTTTTTACTAAATGTATACGAGAATATAACCAATTTATAAAGTTTTTGTCTGTCTGTTTGTTCCCGCTAATCTTAGTAACAGCTGGACCGATTTGGATGGGGCTTTCACTAGCAGATAGCTGTTGTTACAAGGCGTAACTTTTATTTTGGAAAAATAATTAGGGGTTCTGCGTGAAAAATTAAACCTATAAAATTATGAATGAGTACCGATTCGAATAGATAAGTATATACGTCAAATACACATCCGCGGCTAATCTCCTGAACGGCTGGACCGATTTGGATGGGACTCACGGGACGGAGATCAAATTTTTCCCGCCTTTATAAAAAAAAGGTGATACCAAGTTCACCTAGTCTGGTAAATAATATAAAAATTATATTCCAGAGATATAGTACAACGCGGGCGCGACCTCGAAGGCGTGTTGAAACAGTACATGACTCACGTGAAGCCGGCGTACACGAGCTACATAGCGCCGTGCATGGCGCACGCCGACATCATCGTGCCCCGAGGGGGGGAGAACAAGGTCGCCATACACCTCATCGTGCAACACGTTCATAAGCAACTGCAGTTGGTATGTGGAAATTACAAGCTTAAAATCTTCCCGATCCTCTGGCCCTCTTTACTCCATCATCAGACCCTTTTCCCAATTTATGCTCTATTCATAGACATAATACGACTACTGTCATTTGGTGAAAAAATTTATTGTCTTCTAACGTCTGAACCGATGTTTAAATCATAACTAGAAACACTATCAAGTTGCCTTTCAAACGAAAAGACTTCATCAAAAGCTGTTCAGTCCTTTTTTTTTATCGACATCGTATCGTCTCGCTTGTTATTGATAGAGAAACCGAGGCGTGATGTCTCCATAATCCCTCGGCCAATCACGGTGTTCTGTCAACCAATCACAATGAAACAATGCGAAGTCGATACGATTTAGTGAAATATATTCTAACCCCCCTGATGCGGGTTCAAGCCGTGACTGTTATTTTCGCACTTTGTGTTAATAATGATTATGTATATATAAATAAGCCGTGTGGGGCCGGCTTTAGAATTGCCCCACTCCTCTCCACCCATGGGAGTCGTAAGAGCCGACTGAGAAAATACCGGGAGTGGGCAGCAGCATTCCCTCGAGTATTAACAACATCCACTGCGATCGCCAACCCGCCTGCCAAGTGTGGTGATTACGGCATTATCCCACCACCCATATGAGCGAAACACATGTTGTGGCGTTCTATTGGGGAGGCCTATGTCCAGCAGTGGACGTCGAAAGGCTGATGGATGGATAGATGGATATATAATAAATATATTTTCAGCGTGGTTTCAAAGTACGGGAGAAGCTGGCTATAGCGCATATCGGACAACCGGTTCCAGACTCCTTGTACGTCCTCAAAGAAACACCTCAGGCAAGTCTGTTACATTTATATAGCTTCACTAACTCTAGATTCATATTTTTTTACCAAAAACAGGTATCTGTCCGCCTGATGGTAAGTGGTTACCGAGACAAGGGCATCACTCAAGAATTGTCAACTCTTTTTTTAGGCGGGCACAAATGTTGCTAACGGCAGACCCTGTCGTTGACCTCCGAAGGAATGTAACATAGTTCCAGTGGCCCGCCAATAAAGGCGGAGAGACGGCACACGGCGGGTTTCTTTAGTGGTTGAAGGCCCCACACTACCCTGTTCGTTGTCCCGAACGACGGGGTGTGCGATTAGGAACATTTTATCCCGCCTTAACAAAAAAAAAAGTCCCTGTCGTTAGGGGTAACGAGCAAGATGGTTTGGGGGCTCTCCTCCACTACAATAAACCGTTGTGCGCCGTCTCCACGCATTTATTGGCGAACTACTGAAACTTTCTGACTTTTCTTCAGTGTTGCCATAATTCTTATGAAAAAAATTAAACAAACAACATCTAATATATATAATTCGATTGTCATGATGTTTGTCCGGGATGAACTCCGAAACTACTGAACCGATTTTAACTTTTTTCTTTTTAAATGTGTGTTTTGTTCCAACTTAAGAGATAGGATACTTAATATCTCAATTTATAATTGTAATATTTATTCATGAAAAAATATATGGCGGTACGAAGTTCGCCGCGTCAGCTAGTATACTATAAATGGAAGGGAGGTAAGATAATAAACGCGTCGAGAACGCCAAGGAAAGGGATAGGAGGTGGATAGGCAGGATGATAAGGAGAGGATAAGGGGTTTGGGCCTCTGGCGCTCTCACTCACTACATGAAACACAACAGTACCTGCCGTTATTTCTAGCTGATCTTCTGTGAGAGGGTGTTACTTCCCTAATCGAGCTGGACCATTCAGGTTGGGACAAGCAATGCTATTAGAGAGGGGTTTGCCACTCATCACGTCTGATTTCCACTGGGGCGAAATAAGGGGTAGCCAGAGGCAGCTTTTTTGACAAATAGGTATATATTTAGATATATTTTTAGCATTTGACATGCTTAGCATTATACATTAAACACAAAAAATAGGTATCCATTTATGATCTGTGTTTTAGCATTTGACATGCTCAGTTACCTTAAAACAAATTATTTGTGAAATATGAGAAATAAGAACCGGGCACTTCATCAGATCGGAAGGGACGCAGGTTCGATTCCCGTTCGCACTAAAGTTCTCTTTTTTCACATTTCACAAATAAAATTTGTGTTGTGGTTCTGGAAACCAGGCCTGATTCTATGTTTGTAAGTAAGTGTTAATTTTAATTTATTATTTTACTCCAGGTGGATGGTCTCCACACGTTCATCAGAAACAAGGACACACCCAGAGACGAGTTCATCTTCTACTCGAAGAGGCTCATGCGGCTGGTGATAGAGTTTGCTCTGTCCTTGTTGCCATACTCCGACCACACCGTGGACACTCCGCAGGGCTTTAGTTATCAAGGTATTTAAACTAGACATACTATCTATTGATATTACCCCTATATTTACAAGTTTTCATATGTCCAGTAAAGATAAACTTTGTTGGAAATTGGCTATTCCGCGAAAGGGATAGGATGTGAAAAGGAAGGAATATAAAGCAAATATGACCTTATTCTGTTCATATTAAGGTCGCAAGTGCGATGTGGAGAAGATTTGCGGCGTGTCCATATTGCGTGCTGGAGAAACCATGGAGCAGGCCGTCTGCGACATCTGCAAGGACATCCGCATCGGCAAGATCCTCATCCAGACCAACCAGGCTACCGGCGAACCTGAGGTATACCTTATTTGAAATGCAGGGTTGGCAAACACCCATCCTGGTGGCAAACGGTTACCGCAATCTCTAAATGACTGATATTACCACACATTTTGCCTTGTGTAATACACCTCTGCCTACCCCTTTGGGGAATACAGGCGTGATGCTATGTTTTTTTATTTTGCCTTGTGAGGCCGGCTTTAGAATTGTCCCACCCCTCTCCACCCATGGGAGTCGTAAGAGCCGACTGAGCGAATACCGGGTGAGTGGGCAGCAGCACTCCCTCGAGTAGTAACAACATCCAATGCGATCGCCAACCCGCCTGCCAAGCGTAGCGATTACGGCATTATCCCCCCATACGCACAGGAGCGCTCGTTGTGGCGTTCTCTTGGGGAGGCCTATGTCCAGCAGTGGACATCAAAAGGCTGATGGATGGATTACGACACATATCACTTGTTGGGAACCTCATGGATAGGTTTGAGAGGTGGAGAGATAGTATGATGATAAGGAATGGTATATACGCTTCTACAGTCTTACTCGCTAAATAAAGCATTAAATATATATTATTGAGCGACGTCATCTGTGAATTGGTGACAGGTGCTGGAATATACCACCATCAGAGCTGATCGTTTAAATATCATTACGAAGCTGATTCACCACCTTTTATTGCTTATGGTAACAGACAACCCACGGTCCGTCTGACGGTAAGTGCCAATCGATGGACTCAACTCTACTGAGATTACTGCCAATATCTACTTTATCATTCCCTGTAACGAAACCACATCGAGGTACTTCACGGAGGGTGTACCTACCTGCTCTGGTACGATAACAAGTTGGTATAGTAGTGACAACGGATCTTTGTGTCTCTGAAGTTAGGCACAGAGCATTTTAATCGAGCGCGTCAGATTTTCTAAGGGGATGTTAAGTGAACCTAAAAATAAAGCTCTCATTCAAATGAATTGGCAAAGCATCTGGACGGTATCCAGGAGATGCAGGTTCGAATCCTGCTCGTGGCTGTTATTTGCGATTTCACATTTTTCACTTTGTGTTTAATGTTATTTTCGATTTCACATTTTTCACTTTGTGTTTAATTTAATTGATTAATTAATCATGATCTTCATCCGTAGAAACATCTTCCTCTTCTGGGTCGATTTCATCCTCAGATTGCGTATCTGTAACAAGAAAACATACTTAAAAATATTTTTTTGAAATAAAACTACCATTACGGAATCTATCGCGTTTACTTTTGATTTTACTGCTATCCCGAAGTTTCGAATACTTTACAGCATTCATGATTACGGGTGGACTTAGATGATAGACGTCTAAGGCTGATATGTTATTTCAACGGTCTCATATACCCACAGTATATGATTTTACAAAATTTTTGGTTTATTAATTTTAACCCACCTAATATTCGTTTAGAAACACAATTAAAATATCTACTTCAAATATTTTATGCTTACAATGTATGAGACTTTGAGTTAGTATATTAAAATGAATATAATACTCCTCTTTAAACTAGATTTTTTTTGTTTTTATTTAGTGCTCAAAAATTCTACCACAAACTACCAATTACTACCAGTAAGAAGACAATCTTGGTTATTAGTTTATATTATTAAATATATTTATTTTGCCAAAACCTAAGACTAAAAAGCTACCACCGGATCGGAACGCGGGCTGACTGAAAAAGGTCCGGCCAGAAAACTCAGTAGGCAAAAACTGTTATGGATTATTAAATTTTGTACGGAATTACTGAAAGCTAATTAAGTTTAAAAATTTTTAAAAGCAATAGCTAAAACTAATCACTGCTGTGGGTTTTGTCTACACAATAAGGGCTAACTGTGTCTTGCAATCTTGTGGTGTGCCTTCTTGTATTCTGTTTGGTGAGGCCTATCACAGGATTCCAGCTTGATGGTAAGACCCAGCCGACTTCTCTATTGAAATTGGGATGTTTCTTAATTTCAATAGCCTCACGTATCATTCTAGGGCGATATCGATGTTCTTGTGCGAGGATTTAAGGTTTCTCAAACCTAATGTAATGGCGGGTGTGGTCCTGTGTGTGCTCACAAATTGCAGACTTTGTATAGCGACTGTGCTTCACATCAGCTATGTGTTCTTTGATCCGAGTTGTTATGGATCTCTTTGTTTGCCCAATGTAGGAGAGACCACAATCACAATCCAGCTTGTATACTCCTGCATCCTGTAAGGGTATATGGCACTTGACTGGTGGTATTTTTTTGTTATGAATAACGTGTTTTTTAATTATTGGAGAAAAGATATACCTGATTCTGGAGTATCCTCAAGATCAGGTGTTATGACTACATCTTCATACGCTTTCGGCAATTGATCACCTGCAAACCAGATCATTTTGAACTTTCCATCGACAACGAATTTTTGTTACTTCGGCTTGTGGAAATCGTCAGAATATATATTTTTCGTTATCTTTGAATTATTTCCTTCAAAATAAAAATGAAAAATTAGCCACGCTCGAAAATGTCAAGATATCATATTTTTTTTGTAGCGTTGTAACCCTCCCACTCCCTTTCGTCACGCTCAAATCGTCAGATTTTCAAAATATATTCTTATTAGCTCATAATCAAAACCCACCTTATTTTAATCTGACGCGCTTTAATATTTTTGACCATCGATTTTTTTTTACTAATCTTATGGGCTGCCCTAGACGCACGTCACTATATAGAGGGCTCATATATGGTACAGGTACTCAGCAGGATACAAGGTATCCTCCCTTATGTTAATCTGCCGCGCTCGAGTAAATCCCTAACTTCCTTCTGCGGCTCCTCTACTATTACAATTGTCAAATTATAATCGAACGTTTTTCGATTAATGTAAACTGTAGAAAACGCACATGCCTTGCGAAACAAAAATGGCTACTGCGCAGCTTCTTGCAGCCAACTTCAGAGAGACAAAGATCCGTTGTGGCTACTGTACTGTAGTCCCACTTCGTACCCAACTTACCACTAATAAATTCCATTACTGCCATCACCTCTGGTGGCAGAGAAAAAATAACCGTTTTTAAATAACTCCTTTTTTTCAGTTGTACTACCTAAGGCTACCGAAGGATATAAAGGACTACCGTGTGATCCTAATGGACGCGACAGTAGCGACGGGGGCAGCGGCCATCATGGCCATCCGCGTGCTCTTGGACCACGACGTGCCGGAAGACAACATCAGCCTCGTCTCCTTGCTGATGGCAGAGATCGGCGTCCACAGCATCGCTTATGCGTTCCCGCAGGTACCGCATATCTTTGTCCTCAGTGGCTTTCTCTTGGATTTTTTTACGTTATCCTGGGATGTATTTCACAAATTCTATTCATGAATGTTTTTTTTGAAACCACTGATTGAAAAGGTGTAATCCTTAATTGGGATGAAAAAAAAAAAGACATAAAACGGTGGGTTCTAACTCACTAAATCGTATCGATATCGCATCGTGTTATTGTCATTGGTTGAGAGATCATAGTGATTGTCGCGCGTCACAATATCCAAGGAAAGGGATAGGAGGAGAATAGGAAGAATAATAAGGATATAGGGAGTGTTCGGGTCTCCGGCGCTCTCACTCACCGTACGAAACACAATGGTTGTTGTTCACACTAGTTGGGTTGTCTATTAAT
This sequence comes from Leucoma salicis, assembly GCA_948253155.1. Lineage (NCBI taxonomy): Eukaryota > Metazoa > Arthropoda > Insecta > Lepidoptera > Erebidae > Leucoma > Leucoma salicis. Next base: position 23,412,329 of record OX411818.1, on the reverse strand, counting down.
CACGTGATGCTCGGAAGAAGGTTCGGTAAAAAACACGAAGCATCACAATGAGCGAGGGATAGTGAGATATCAAGTGTATTTTTTTAAGAATAAATTTAAACAAAACATAGCATCACGCCTGTATTCCCCGAAGGGGTAGGTAGAGGCGTATTACACACCCACGATTCGCCAGCTATGTTTAAGTCCCACGTAATAGGGGGCGAGCCTATTGCCGTCTACTGGACACTTTTCCAAACTCCGGGCAGCTACTGAGAATTTTTCTTTTTAGGAAAAAGCTAATAACATTGTCCGACCCGGGGTTCGAACCCGAGACCTTGTGATTAGCAGTCGCATACACTACCGCAACACCGCCGAGGCAGTTATAAAATTATATTAAATTATACTTAAATAAAATTATATTAAATTATACTTAATTAGTTATTTTGAAACCTGGACTATTAATAGAATAAAAAAAATTACCGCAGGTTAAAATCGTGACGTCAGCGCTAGATCCAGAGATAAATGAAAAATTCTATGTGTTACCTGGTATTGGTAACTTTGGAGACAGGTACTTCGGTACTGAGCCTTCGGACGACGACTGATTGAAGAGAGAAAAGACTCGATCACATACATTGAAAAGAGTTGAATAAAATCTATGAAGTTATGATCGACGGTTTTATACCAATGATTAGTTTCAAGTAAGTGCATATAGGTACTTAATACCACAAATATATAATAAAGAAGCAGACATAATGTAATTAAAAATCCCCTCGTTTCTTTTTTGACTATGTCGTGATACTGCTAAGCTCATAAACACGAGTTACCGTTTACCACAAGATGACACGGCTGATTTGCCATTGCCAGCTGCTATTTATATTATGATGCAATGTCTCAGAGACAAGCTACTAAATTTTAGTTATAGTTATATGCGTTATGTCTCACCTTGTATATGTATATACAGCATGTATACGACAAATGAAATCATAATTAAATCTTATTATTCTCATAAATGTATTTGTGATATTTCTGTCATGCTTCTTTATTATAACTCTGTGTTTAATACGCGTTTTCTGTTACTAGAGATTATATATCTATGTATTGTAGAGAAAATCCCAGTCTAAACTTCTGTTCGGGTATCAAACCTATAATATACAGCACAAGTACTTTTTAAACTGCACTTATCTGTGCAAGAAGTCATTAATAGAAATATCTTTCTAAATCTGTGGCTACGTTCGTATGATATACGAACGTAGATATTGTAAACTATCTTGTGCTTGCTTGTTTCGGTAATTATTTTTGGTTCCTATGGGGACCTAGGCTTTCCCCGGATAAAATGTTACCTATGATTAAATTTCGGGAAAAATACAATAAGTGTGTATATCTTTTATGTATTCATGACATACAAAGCTAGCAATTCTTGCAAGAAGAACCAATACCTTGCAGTTACAAGTACATTTTAAAAAATGTATTTCTTTCATTTATATTAAAAAAATATTGGTTAAATACATTTATTACCCTAAAACCCCTGCCCTGTCCAGAAATTTTCAGAGAATGATTATAAAAAATTGAAATGAAATTTACTCCCGGAGTAATCTAGGCTACTTCTTGTCCTAGAAAGTATTTTTCTAGGTCACTGTAGGATATCCAAATACATAATGCAAAACCACAAAGAAGTAGAAATATGTTGATTAGAATAAAACAAGATTAAAAGTACATGTATTTTATTGTGGCATACGAATGACTTAAAGATAATTTATTATAACTTTTATAGTGAAAGAAAAATTCATTTACCCGAATTGGGTATAGAATCGATATTTATATTCGAATTTATTTTTTCGGGTATAGAATCGATATGTATTCGAATTTATTTTATATTATAATTTGACAAATAATAATGAATTAATGTTATTAATATAAGGCAATATATATATATATATATATATTGAAGCGGAGATGTATGAAGATAAATGAATTAAACATTTAATTATTTTATCCGTAAATGAATCCGTATGTGTATGTTATACAACATAGTAAAACTATTTAAACTAAGTGTATTCATTTAAGTTTATTAAATAAAATTGATTTTCTTTATTTTATGTTTTTGTATCTGTTTTATTTATTTATTATTGTATTATTTTTATTATGGTATCGTTTCATTTGTGTTTATTCTGTTCATTAATTAATTATTTATTAACTTGTATTAGTTATTACCAAACTTGAATGCATTTCTGCACATCTCATCTCCGCTTCAACAAAAGCTTTATTTTTCTCATGTAATAATAATTGCATACATGTTAAATGATGAAAAAAAAATCATAAACTAAGCTTAAATCATATAATTATTACTGGCCCTTCGGCCGATATAATTAAAATCAATAACCAAATAATTCTATTTTGACCAGACCAGTTTGAAATTTATCAGAGCATTTTTATAAGATAAGGTTATCAGATATATTTGACAACTCATTACTCTCCAGCTGTTAGCACAGCACTTCAAACAAAGTAAGGATTTAAGCCAGAGTCCACGGCGTTACCCTACACCTGAGTCAGACTTCACAAGCTATAGAGAAAATCTCTCAATATGTTAATTTCCTCACGATATTTTTCTTCACTGTCCAAGTGATATTTTTTGTAAATACGCACATAATCACACGAAAAGTTTGCCTTGTGAAATCTTGGTCTGAGACACGGCAGACCTGTCTTGACAGAACTCACCACTAGATTATCACTATCAATATCTGGTAATTTATAATAAAAAAATGCTTTTAACTTATACTGTATTTATAACAATTGCTTTAAATGTATTTTTGTCATCATTTCTAATCAACATTTGCTTAACATGTATAAACAATTTATATACAATGTATATCCTAAAAGCGCACATGCATATTATAAAAGTAATTACTATCGTAAATGAAATTACTAGTGAACTGTTTAATTTTTATAAATTATATTTAGTAGTGTCTAGTCCTGTGACTTTAGTTTTTTTATAAACTAAGAATGAATTCTGAGCTTAGTAAAACGCAAACCACTCTATATATAGAATACTTTTTATTCAAGTAATACTTTCTATGAAATAAAACTATTTCTCCGGAATATATAATCTTAACTGATCTATTAATGTTACAAAGTATCGGTCGGTCATGAGCACTCCCGGCAAACGTTCTTATTTCATAATATTTTATTGGCGTTTTACATGCAACCATTTCATGCGTTCATTTTTTAAATTCCAATATTTTTACTTTTTAAACTGGCGTATTATATTCGTGGAAACACATCTAACGGGCCTGTATCATCATAATGTATTTACAAAAGTAACTTTTTAGAAGCTTCATATAACAATATTAAACGGTATTAACGCTTATATATGTTTAGGTGGAGTACCTTTCCCGACATTTCGACTGGCTTGCACCAGTTGTGATCGCGGGCAGACTTAATATACATGATATTCACAGGCAGTCTGCTATTATGAAACGCGATAATTCCAATTTTTTAGGTTGTTTTTATAAAAATTATTTGATAAATACCAAGTACGCCGTTATATGTTTTTCCTCACAATAGTGAAAGTAGTGTCTGAGTAAAACAATGTTACTAATAACAGGGCTGTTATATGCTAATATTAAAATCCATAAATTTGTCAGTATGTCTACTATAAGCGTGCCTCGCCTGCGGGGATGTGCAGAACTGGGTTTACCTTCTAGTGCCGCCCTGGGGCACGTTAATAAATACCACCCCATTAATATTTGTACCGGGCTATAAGACCCTTGTCTAAAATCCAGTGCTGGTGCAGACTATATTTTGATATCATCAATGGTACTAACTATAAAAATACCACAGATTTACTTTAGATTAAAAGTGTAATGTTCCTTATTATTTAGTCGAAGATATTTGATCTTTCTTATAAGTATACTGTGTAACTAAATACTTTTTTAGAAAATTATGTCGAAAAAAATACTTTTTTTGGACTATTTTCAATTGCTGACTACTGCCACTGTTTTTCAGTATTAAAATATTTTATGGCTTTATTCCTTTGAACTATTTTATGTACATATATTGATTATTAGTGAACTTGGCATTTTTTTTACTAGTGACCTCGCTCTTAAATCGGTATGATATTATTTAGTAATATTTATTTAACAGTGTCTGTGTACTGTTTTATGGTTAGATATAATTCGATCATATAATTATTGTGCTTAATTTTTTTAGTATATAAATAATCAAGCCAAATTTCGAGTGACTTTGATTTTTATTTATTTTTATTTTTCTTGATTTAGACGTACTTAAAAAATGGTTTACTATCAGAGAATATGTCAGACTCTGAAAAGCGTATTTATAACAATATATTCTTTTAAAATTATCAGCCCCCTTAGAATTAAAAACGAAACGTTAGACGAACTTTCGTTTCGAGTCATTGTGATTGTCAACAATTCGACACGTGATTCCTGATTAGTCAAGATTTCGACGCGTGATTCAAGCGACCAATCACAATGAAGCGAAACGAAAGTTCGTCTAACGTTTCGTTTTTCACTCTAAGGGGGCTGCACCCCAAAATAACGTTTGTAACTAGTACGAAGTTAGTTACAGAAGCATAGCATTTTTTGTAATATCGTACCTACTGCCTATTGAGCCACTTAATATCAATATTAAAACGCATTTTTCTCTCTGTACCTTGGCTAGTCTTTGAATGTATAAATATAAAGAATCATATATTATTGTGTTTATGTGGCTTTTGTCAGTATAGGAATATATTCATGTAAATTTTCTTTTAAGATTCAAATCAAAATGGCCGCCTTTAGTGTCTTGAAAATATATGTTAAATTATTAATTTATAATTTATAGGTATTAAATCTCTTCTTTGCGGTCAAATTTTACTTAATGTAATAATGCAGTGTTATTTATAAATTGTAAACCCGACCTATATGTTCTGAAGGGGTGAATTAGCGCAAAAAAAAACATTTTTTTTATTGCACAATAATGTTCATAACCCAAATAATATACATATATCATTAAAAAGAATCATATTCTTCACACAAATATGTTAAGGTTATTGACCGATATCGTCATTACATATATTACTGTAATGGTACTATTATTGTGAAATGGTAGATATTTTTTTATTTTGTGTTAATTCATCCCTTAAGTTTATAAGAAAACAACAATATACCTAATTATGGAATTATACGAATATGAAATAAAAGGACTTAAAAACATATATTGTTACTGTGGAATTATTTTTTTCTTTACAGCTAACAGTACTAGATTTGAACCTGTATCTCCTGTAAAACCTTTCCAGATGCTTTGCCAGGTCAGCCATCGTGACATCTGCTCGGGACGATTAAAATATACATCAAAATATCTAATTATTTAGCATTCGCAGCCCTACTGCGACGTTATTTGCTATGAATCTTAATTTTAATAATTAAGCTTACCTGGTCGGAGAAATGTATACAAATACATTCGACAGATGGCGCAAGGGCAACCCAAGGCAGTAAGAAGAAATGTGCTATCAAAATTAGTAGTGAGCAAAAGCATATGGAACGGTTTTCCAGGAGTGTATCCGAGTGGTCCGAACCCCAATCGTGATATTGATTTCGATTTCACATTGTCGCACTGTGTTCTATTAAATAACCGAGCATGTCAAATGTTTATAAAATATAAAATGTTTATGTAAATGACCTGTTCGGAAACAGTGTCTGTAGGTATTGCATAGTCGGACGGATCAACCATTGTGGAAATATCCACTCCCATTTTGGTCCGAACCCATCATGGTATTCGATCACACCTTTACAATGGGTACTTCATAAGCAAATCACTGAAGTATAAACATGCGGTATAATAGTCCGCTTTGTAGCCAAAGTACCGGGCGAGCGTACGGCATTTTGTGTAATGAAGCCTAACACTTAAAAATTATCTCTTCGGGCAGCGAGAATGAGCGGTAGGTACACTGTTCTGGCCATCCAAACAGAATCATCTGTAAGCTATCGGTTACCATGCCAGGGCCCAAGGTTTGTCTGTCGCGCTTATAACGAAAAATACAGGCAGTTATAACAAAATATAAATCAAATAAAAACTTTATTTGTTGAAAAAAAAACAATGACTGATAACGATGACAATTAACTATACACTTAGAAATATTCCGAAGTCTGCTGTCAATCGAAATCTCCCACCAAAAAGTGGTGACAAACAGTGCTATATATGGTCACAAGCGTCGAGATGTCGCTGAAACACAACGTCTAAATGTTCATACTTCGATGTCGCTTCTGTATGAGAGTTCTGGTTCTTTCTAGAACAACGAAAAGATTAATAAAAATAAATTGCCAATCCACACTCTCACAGATAAAGGAGAATGTGATAATGAATAGCAAAGTACCATGCACGATAATGAAATAAAAAAATTATTAGGCAGCCTCCTTAGAATGAAACACGAAACGATAGACGAAATTGATCAACAGTCCGACGCGTGATTCCTGATTAGTCGAGATTTCGACGCGTGATTCAGGCGACCAATCACAATGAAGTGAAACGAAAGTTCGTCTAACGTTTCTTTTTTCATTCGAAGGAGGCAAGATTCTCAGAACCACAAAATTTAAATATTCCGCAAAAATCCCAGCACAAATTCGACACTTGTTTCGCCTCTACACGAGGCATCCTCAGGACCGCTCGGCACAATTAGTTGTTGCAAATGCGTGTCGAATTTGTATTCGTACCATTTTAAAACCAATAAAATAAATAAAGATATTCCTTCTGCTGCGCTTCGATCGAATAGAAAAATAACAACACGTCTCAGACTCACTGTTTGAGTGCATCAGATGTCTATTGGTATGTGGAATATTGTTTTCGACTACATAGCATAATTCTGGCAGTGGCAACACTAATCAAGATTATTAATACTTTACATAAGCAATACCAAAAATAAAATGGCAAATAGCTTGTTTTTAGTCCGAAAATGATATTATATATAAAATTAAGCAAAATCGCTTCAAACTACCCACAAATTTAGTAGTGCTTTTAGCTGTCGTACAGACCGACAATTTCCAATTGTTTACGGTAAGTACCTACTCCTAATGTTGTGTTTTGTATGGTGATTGAGAGCGCTGGAAGCTAAACCCTCTCGTTATTATCCTTCCTTTCTCCACCTACCTCCTTGGAGTTCGACTCGCGAGTCAGCGCCCAACAGAAAGCGTCGGTAAAATTAAACTTACTATATTGGAATGTATGTAAATGCATCCAATAGATGGCGTGAGTCGTAAAGAAATCTAAAAACCAATTGTGAAGTGGAGATTGGGTGTAGCTCTCGGCTACTGCAATGCTTAGTGGTCTAGAGCACTTCCCCGTATTGGAAGGAATGCAGGTTCGAATCCCGCTCGCAGTAAAGCTCTCTTTTATTCCACTTTCATAATAATTTGAATTTATTTTCATAAGTATCTTACTTGAGACATTCTTCACATTCCTCCATTGAGACTTCGGCACCGACCAGTCGAGATCCGAACCCGCTGTAATATGATGCGTAGCGTTGCTGCAATACAATTATTTTTTCTTTATTATTGCCGATAGTGACAGACGAGTTACGTCCCCCCTGATGGTATAAGGAACCAGCGCTCTTGGACTCGAGCCGCTGCTCACTATTTAATTTCGCTCAAGATATATAAAAGAATTGACGACTATCTCCCACTATAACCAAAATACAGCAAGATGATTCAGAGGCGGTGATGCAGTAGACAGTGGTACTCACCAGCTTGAGCCCCATAACAAGTGAGTACTCCCACTTGGTACCGATCCCTAACACTATTAATCCTATAGTATATAGTGATGCCTACTTCCCTTAGTCGCCTCATAACGACATCAGCTGGAAAGAATGCTGTGGTGACACTTGTATACTTAGTCCGTCACCACAAGGATACTGTTCCGTTATTGGGCTCGGCGTTACTCTTAACAGTGGTGTAGCTCTAGTTGCAATGTACCAATATTTGTGGGACATGACCATACGTGAAGTATGAATTGTGAATGAGGAAAAAGAGAACTTTAGTGCGAATGGGCATTGAACCTGCGCCCGTTCCAATCCGGGGAAGTGCTCTAATCTACTGAGCTACCGCACTACCTTTCGGTCATACCTACCCAATCTACTCATCACATTTGTCTTAACCCACATATCCACCGCATGTGGATTAATGCATGTAAATGCGTTCCGATAGGTGGCGTTGGTCGTTAAGACAAATGTGATGAGGAGATTGGGTATATTAGTTTTTAAGTCTAATGAAGAGCTATCAAATAAGTTGCATAAAAATCCGTTCAGTAGTTTTTACGTGATGCGCGAACGAACAAACAGATAAACAGACGGACAAAAATTCTAAAAAGATTTTTTTTGTGTTTAGACACGCCTACATAGCCTATTACAGTATTTTTTCCCAAATATCTTAAATGTACAGACACAGCTCTGTTACAATATATGAGTTTCAAACCTGCAAATGTTTGGTGATGATCTGTTCTGCGATAACGCTACAGGCCAGCCTCAGCGCCTTCGCGATAGCGTCCACGTACTTGACGTAGCCGGTCACTAGCTCACGCAGGTCGCCTTCTCTACGCGGGGAGAGCTTCAAGTTTATACCGCCAGGGGGAGCTGCTCCCTGTAAACACACCCGATGTATACTTTCCCGTATTGTATGGGAAAGAACACTAAAAAAACATAAAGAAAATTTACTTTTTTTTTATTCTGCATGGGTGGCAAACAAGCATACCTGATGGTAAGCGGTTACCGTAGCCTATAGACGTCAGCAACACCAGAGGTATCACTCGCATCTCGCCATCTCCAAGAAAAGGGATAGGAAAGATAATAAGGAAAGAAAAGGTAGGACTTTCTATAGGAGTAGTAACTGCCTCTGTGGTGCAGCGGTAGTGAGGTCTCGGGTTCGATCCTCGGGTCGGGCGGTGTTATTGAGCTTTTTCGTAAAAATAAAAATCCCCAGTAGCAGCCTGGAGTTGGAAATGTGCCCGGTAGACGGCAATAGGCTCGCCCCTATTACGTGGGACTTAAACATAGCTGGCGAACCGTGGGTGTGTAATGCACCTCTGCCTACCCCTTCGGAGAATACAGGCGTGATGCTATTTGATAGGTAGTATACTAAGTAGACGATAGGAAGGATAATAAGGAGAAGATAGGGCCCCTTTCTATCCTGTCACTTGAAATGAAATTGTACGTGTAGTGACTCAACAAGATCACTGCTCACCTGATCTACAATGCATTTCATCATCAACGTGAGAGATTTGCTGTCGTAATGGTCAATACCACTCGTTACTGTCACACCTCCGAGCATGTTGTATCTGTGAGAGTATTATTTGTATTTCAATTATTAAAAAACATAATTATAACGTATTTGACAGACGGCAACATATAATATTTATATTACGGGCCTCGACTCTCGAGGCAAATGTGAAATACTGGAGTTTACCTGCGGCTCTGCTGCAAGCAAAAGTTAGTTCTTAGATATATCTCGGCTTCTCGATATAGTAGCAGGATAAAACTTAGACCAGTTTTGAAATCTAATCAAAAGCTATCAAACAAATAAGTTTCATAAAAATTTAATTGTTTTACGTGTTGTGCAAACAAACAAGAATTAAAAAAAAGTGTTTGTAAGTCGGAATAATGCATGCAAATACATCCGACAATTGGCGTCACCCAAGCAAGACATTAAGGAGTACTTATCTTAACGAAATTCGCAGTCCCGAGCAATTGTCACGATGGCCGAATTGGCAAAGCATTCCAGGAGATGCATGTTCAAATCCTGCTCGTGACTGTTACTTTCGATTTCACATTGTCGTAATTTGTGTTAATTAAATAGCTAAAGCATGTCAAATGCTTAAAAAGTATATCAAAATAAATAATTTCTCTGATCTCTGGAAATAAAATCTGACCCAGGTAAAATACTTACACATTAGCCATAAACATATGGTGACCAGGTACCACAGAAATCTTATAGTAACGATCCAAGTTGTAATTCTTTAACAAATACAAACAGCTGGTCACATCCCACATGTATGAATGAATCAAATCATTTTCCCGCCATTGACAGTGTTGCCAACCATAATAATAATCTCTACTATGGTAGAAATTGTAATACGGCATTATAAGCATCTGGCAACGATAGTTCAATCTGTCTTTGTATTCTGCTGTTAATTTTAGTAGTTTAGCGAATAATTTTATTTCTCTCGCTACGTCTGTTTGAAATAAGGCGTGGTATCCCTCTTTGTATGGCCACAGGAGAAAACATTCGGCGTTTAACCGTTGTGAGTATTCTAAACATCTTTTTATTTGTGCTGCCGCATGGATGAACGTGTTCGCTTCGTTGCTCGTAAATGCGCCTGATGCATATCTAGAAATAAATAACTTAATATTATGTACACCGTGGTCATGTGGTTTAAGTATTGATCACGCAAACCGGAGATCGAGGTTTGAAATCCCAACCAAGGAATACTTTTTGTGACAAAAAAAATATTTCAAAGTTAAAATACCTTTAATAGACTTTTCTGTAACTGACTGTCAATCCTATACATTTATGAGTTTGAACCTTTTTCGTGACGCATTTTCATTTCATCGAGTTTCAAATCACAACAATTCTAAACAAGTATATTCATTAAACACAAAGTGAAAAATGTGAAATCTAAAATAACAGTCACGAGCAGGATTTGAACCTGCATCTCCTAGATACCGTCCAGATGCTTTGCCAATTCAGCCATCGTGACAATTGCTCCTGACTGCTAATTTCGATAACACATTCATACTTAACGTCTATGGCTGAATTGGCAAAGCATCTGGACGGTATCCAGGAGATGCAGGTTCAAATCCTGCTCGTGACTGTTATTTTCGTTTTCACATTTTCCACTTTGTGTTTAATGTATAGTGCTAAGCATGTAAAATGCTAAAAATATATATAAAAATATCTAAATAGAAGTATATTCACTTCAAAATTCTTTGCTTCATAGGCTTATGATATAGCACTTAAAATCGTCAAAAAGAGAAAAGAAGTGGGCCAGAGATTTCCAACTTACATCCTCCCGTACGTTTATAGCCGCAGTAGTGGAGGCAATCAGTGGACAGTCACAGCGAGTACTGTACCTCAGCGGTAATACACCTGCAGCAGAAGTGTGACTTCTTATCGAGAGGGTGTCCAAACGGGGCAACGAGAATGCACACGCATGATATTTATTAATAAATTGCCTGACCGGCCCCACACGGCCGAGATTACGGATATAATACATATATTACTTTTTTATTTGTAAATACATACATATAATAGATAGAAAACACCCAGACGCAGTACAAATATCTGTATTTATCACACAAATAATTGTCCTGAGTGGGAATCAAACCCCCCTCTTTAGACCTCGTGCACGGTAGACGGTTACACTACCGACTAGGCCACGAGGCCCGTCAAAAAAGTTAAAGGTAACTTTAGCAGGATCGCTGGCTCATTTACGTACTTCTAAAAAAAGCTGCAGAATTTTAAAGAGGCTCACCTTGGATGTGAATGAAGATCAGGCGCTATCCACAGCACCTTAACGTGATATCGCTGATTCAATTCTTGGATGTAATCAACCATGTCTTCCCAAACTGTCTTATTCTCCTCCCAACTATCAGTCCAGGGTACTAAGTCACTGTCGAACGCTGTCCAGTATTTCACGCCGAGTTTGGCGCAAAGATCGAAGAGTGCTTTGATGGAACGTTTGTGGTTCTCAATAGAGGTTGTGCCGTCATTCCAAGAGCGGGAACAGGTCTGGCGACTTTGCGGATCGCCGCCTAGACAAAAACGTCTTACAATAAGAGTTTAGGTACCTACATGTAGTAACTAAATACGGCGGGTGAGGTTCATGTGTTTAAAAAGACAGCTTTAGTTTTTGATATGATGGATTATTGGCAGAATACCGAAATGCCACTTATTTTTTAAGCGTCCCTTTTCTTTAACGTATAACAATTAGGTACATCTTACTGTAGTTTTCGGCTTCAGAAAACCTTGCTGATGAGACACTGTTTGATCACCTTAGTATTTTGATGAAAGCTCCTCTAAATAAGCTAGCTGTAGTTCGCGAGTTTGTCTCGGTAGACTTTAGTTTTGTCTTAATATCCTTTAAACAAAAATAGCTTTATTTACCTCAGATTCAGTTTAACTGAAATTAAGCCTATATTCTGTTTTAAGCCATGTTGTATTTACCTTTAAAACTAGCATTACAATCCGTTTAGTAATTTCAATGACGCCATTAATTGTTCCGTGTTGTGACGGACTAAGAATACAAGTGTATCTTTCCGTATGCATGAGGCGACTAAGGGAAGTAAGCAATTATCATCCATTACATGACTGGTGGTAGGGCTGGGTACCAAGTGGGATTACTCACTTGGTAGCGGGCCCGAGCGGGTTGGTACCACCATCTCCCATGTGACCGGACCGGGTGTGACGGCCATGAAGCACATCGTTGCGTCTTGGCTGTAGCAGCAGATAGCCGTTTATTCTTTCATTTCATATTGGTGAAATGAAATCGTGAGCAGCGGCTTGACAATACTCTCGGTATACTTGAGTCCATGAGCGACGGTTACCATTTACCATAAAATGGGCCGTGGCAAGTCTGCCACAATATGCAATAAAAAAAAATAAAGGAAAAGCTGATTCCACCAGAGGAAGTAGCAGGGACTGTACAGATGTTGGAATGGTTTAGATACTGGCCTCCCGCCCGATTGTTGTGTTTTCGAATCCCACACCGGACAACTAGTTCTAATGGTAGAGGCTTACATATCCCAGCATCTCTTGCGTGCCCGTACCCCGTATTCCGTCGTGGAGGGTTATTTTCATTCGTATTTATATCATACATAAGACTAATATCACATATTTTGGGCTGTGTGTACATATGTATTTGTGTATGTTTATCTATGTAGTATGTTTGTCTATGTGTGTAGAACGTATATGTAATATATGCTTATTGAAGGGACCCTTGTTCTATAATATGGGTTTATATGTAAGTAACTTATTGTTATATAATTTTTTTAAATTTTTTGCAATTATTGTTAACCATACCATTGTTTTCGATTTCACATTTTTCACTTTGTGTTTATAACCATATGGAGTTTACTGTTGTAATTCTGTGTTTGGACGTGTGTTTACCATGATGTATGTGTTGCCGAATTCGCGCGTATGACAGCATGATATCCTTTGGGTTGCAGCTGAAAACCAGCGTTAGGGATAATTTTACCCTAACATAATGCTGAGCTGTTCGGCCTTTTGGTACCATAACCCGTGGGTTGATTTTATGTATTTATGTCTATAAGGACTATGTAATGGGTTATATGCCAATAAAGATTTTCTTTCTTTCTTTCTTTCTTCTTTCTTACAGATGTCGGAATGGTTTAGATACTGGCCTCCCGCCCGATTGTTGTGCGAATCCCACACAGGACAACTAGTTCTAATGGTAGAGCCTTAGTTATCCCAGCATGAATGGGTCGACTCGATCGGGGAAGTACCACCCTCTCAAAAGATCAGCGTGAATCAACGGTAGGTAGGTACCCACTCCTTTTTTTGTTAAGGCGGGAAAAAATGTTCCAAACCGCACACCCCGTCGTTCGGGGCAACGAACTGGGTAGTGTGGGGCCCTCACCCACTAAAGAAACCCGTCGTGTGCCGTCTCTCCTCCTACCGTTGTGTTGCATATGGTGAGAGAAAGCGCCGGAGGCCCTATCCTCGCCTTATTATCCACCTCTTATCCCTTTCCTTAGCCGTGTGGGGCCGTCTTTAGAATTGTCCCACCCCTCTCTACCCACGGGAGTCGTAGGAGCCGACTGAGGGAATACCGGGAGAGTGGGCAGCAGCACTCCCTCGAGTATTAACAACATCCACTGCGATCGCCAACCCGCCTGCCAAGCGTGGTGATTATGGCATTATCCCCTATAACGGGACTGCTCGTTGTGGCGTTCTATTGGGGAGGTCTATGTCCAGCAGTGGACGTTGAAAGGCTGATGGATGGATGGATGGATCCCTTTCCTTAGAAATGGCGACGCGCAAGTGATCTCTCTGGTGTTGCTAGCTTCTATAGGCTACGGTAACCGCTTACCACCAGGTGGGTATGCTTGTTTGCCTCGCACGTAGAATTAAAAAGAACTGTGTGATCCACAAATGGTTGTTCTGAGTCTGGGTGTACTTTGTCCTATGTTTGTGAAGTATAAAATTGTATGTTTGTGAAGTCCCTCGCGATACAAGGATTATTCCTCAGAGCAGGGCCTGGAGCTTACCGTTACTTCTAAACTCAGTGAGAGAAATGCTGAACTTCAGCCATTCCTCCATGGTCCGGGAGTGCACTCTCTCGGAGCTATTGTAGTAGCGGTAACTTGAAGATTCAGACGAAGCCGCCATGTTGTTGTACTCTACTTTGTCTATGCCTGAAATACGAGATAATTTTTTAAAGATGTAATGGTGTGGTGACCCCGGCCGGTAGTGGTAGTTAACACAAACATTAAATATTGGGTACAATATTTTTTAATCGACTGCTGATCATGAGGTCTCGGGTTCGATCCCCGGGTCGGGCAGTGTTATTGAGCTTTTTCATAGAAAGAAAAATTCTCAATAGCGGCCCGGAGTTTGTAAATGTGCCCCGTAGATGGCAATAGGCTCGCCCCCTATTACGTGGGACTCAAACATAGCTGCCGAACCGTGGGTGTGTGATACACCTCTGCCTACCGCTTTGGGGAATACAGGTGTGATGCTATGTTATGTTTTTTTCTTAAGGTCGGAAAAAATTTTCCTAACCGCACACCCCGTCGTTCGGGGCAACGAACAGGGTAGTGCTCATGGCCGGTCACACGGGAGATGGTGGTACCAACCCGCTCGGGCCCGATACCAAGTGTGTACTCCCACTTGGTACCTAGCCCTACCACCAGTCATGCAATGGATGATAATTGCTTACTTCCCTTAGTCGCCTCATACGACATCCGTGGGAAAGAATGGAGTGGTGACACTTGTATTCTTAGTCCGTCACCACACGGAGTGCAATATGGGGAATTTGCCTGATTTTTTTAAGACTGCCGTCGGAATACCTTTATTGATCGAATAGGGGTTTTTTTTTCCACATTGGCTTTCCAATAGGCTAACTACTTACATATTCTTCAAATAAATAAGAAATGAAATAGCGTACCTTGAAAATAATCGACATTTTCTTGACGAAACTCTTTAGTTTTTTGTCGTTTTGCCGCAGACTGGTTGGATGTGGACATTTCGATGGCTACTAAAGCGACACACGAACAGAAAAACTCTTATATAACATTTTATGAATGGAGTCAGCCGGCCGTGTTCAGCCATTGTGTCGAACTGGAACCGTTGCTTTGTTACAAACTCGTATTTGTATTATATATGCTTTATTTTCGTTTGCGTATTGTATTAAGTGTTTTTGTTTTTTTTAATTTTGTTGCCTTAGTAATTTTGTGAACAGCCAAGTGTTAAAAAAAGTGAAAAATGTGTTAAAAATATTAAATTTCATTTTTTTTTATACTATACAATTGTGGCTAAGGAGGACGAGGATACGGCTTATGGATGGTAAGCGGTTACTGTAGCCTATAGACAAAAGTAACACTTGAATTATCCCTCGCGCGTTGTCTAGTAAAAAGGGATAGGAGGTGGATGGGAATCTCTAGAAAGCAGGATTTAGTGTGACGTAATGTAATGGGAACTAAAATTACTAGTTCAATACATCACCCCACGTAACAAAATTCTAAATTCTATGTACCTACATATAATTAAATTACAACCAGATGTTACTATATTAAGATATACGTATATTTAAAATTGAGAGGCGATGACAAGAGAAAGCTCATAAACCAAGAACAACGATTTTTTTGTCTGTCTGTTGTTGTATGCCAACACCTCTAAAATTACTGAACAGATGTTGATGCTCTTCTAACACCAACAAAACAACCACGTTTTTGTCTTTTTGTTTGCTAGCGCGCATCTCTAAAATTACAGTACTGATGTCAATGCGGTTTTCACAGAGCTGAATTTGGCTCATTAAAAAGTTAACAATTAAATAAATACAAAGTGTTAATGTGAAATCGAAAATAACAGTCACGAGTAGGATTTGAAACTGCATCTTCTGGATACCGTCCAGATGCTTTGCCAATTCAGCCACCGTGACAATTGCTCGGGACTGTGAATTTCGATAACACATTAATTCCTAACGTTTTGGGTGACGCTTGTCATTTGAAGTTATTAAATAAAACAACACACTCTTAATACTATATTTATATAATAATATTACAAAAACACCCACATGAGCCTAAAAACTAGGGCTAGTACTAATACAATGATAGGTAAAGGGACTTTACTTCTACTTTTCACAGTATAAACTCCCGACACCTCCCCCTTTTTTAAAGGAGGGGTCAAACCCATCATCTTAGGCTTGTCTATGGGCTCTCCGATCATAGAGAATTTGGTAGCGGTGACAATTTTAACTGACACAATCTTCCCCATATATTTGTCCTCTTTAGGTACCAAAACTTGTTCGTAGAATTCATTGTGGGCCACGAAATAGTTCTTGTCGTGTGACACGTCTGTGACGAGCACGTGCTGTACCTCGCCCACTTTGTGGCCATACGGTTCGTACGAGCGGAATAACTCCGACAACAATTTTGTGCGTTTTTTAACTTCCTTCGCTGGGACCTGGGAAGAAAATGAAACTGTTGAATTAATTTGTAAAGAAATTTGTCTTTATATAATAAATGATTTGAGAAAGTGGAAAAAGGGATCTTTACTAGCTAGTGCAGATCAAAATGTTTAAAAAATCACGTCATCAAATAGTATGAATTTTAATTGCAAAATTAAACTTACTATATTGGAATGATATATATAAATGCATCCGATAGGTGGCGTGGGTCGTAAAGACAAATGTGAAGTGGAGATTTAGAATCGTCGTTGGGCGACTGCAATAGCTTAGCGATCTAGAGCACGTCCCCGGATTGGATGGGACGCAGGTTCAAATCCTGCTCGCAGTAAAGTTCCCTTTTTCCACTTTCACAAACAATTTGTTATTTAAAGTAGCTGGGCATGGTCAAGTGCTAAAAATACAGATCACAAAATTTGACTTATATCAAGCAAGACAAATTTCTGCCCGCGAGTTGTGAACATCAGAATTGAGACAATATAAGTATTTCATGTTATTAATAGTGGAGCCTTGCTTATCCCAGCTTGAATGGGCCGGCCTGATCGGGGAAGTACCACCCTCTCACAGAAGATCATCGTGAAATAGATCTTTCTAAGGCAATGTATATGCTTCTACAAAAAAATGTCCGAAACATGCCACTAAATATGTTAGAGAAAGCCATAAAAATTAGACTTTGTAATCAAGGTTATTACACTGTTTCGGATTATCTTGAGGATAAAACAAAATGGGCTTGAGCGGCTCCTCATTCATTAATTTTCAAAATTGTTTTGTATGATATAATGTCATTTTAGTTCTAACTAGCTTTTGCCCGCGGCCGGTTTGCCGTAGCGTTTTTTGGTTATATCTCACATTCCCGATATAGTAGCGGGATAAAATGTATACCAGATGTTAAGTCTAATCAAGAGCTATCAAACAAAAAAGTTGCATCAAAATCCGTTCAGTAGCTTTTGCGTGATACGCGAACAAACAGACAGATAAAAAATCAATTTGTGTTTAGACAAGCCTATATAGCCTAATTCAGTCATTTTTTCTCAAATATATTAAATGTACAGACACAGCTCTGTTACAGCTTTATAGAAGATTATATTAAATTGTAATAAATTGACCATTTATAAAAGTGGCTCATGAGTTTCTTGCCGGGTTCTTCTTATGAAAGGCTTTATTTCGGAATCCAGCCGCTTGTGGCGATTACTATCGCCACTTTATTATTGCGGATGCAGTCGCCTCAGTCGCTCGTGTTAATTATTAGTGTATTCTTGACGATTTTAAGTGCTATTTAATAGGTCTATGAAATAAGGATATTTTTCCCCCTCCCCTCCACTGTCTATCCCTTTATATGGAGTAGTCGACACGCGATTAATGCTTTTGGTGTTGCTAGCGTTTATAGGCTGCGGTAACCGCTTACCATCAGGTTGGCCGTATACTTTTGTGCCATACTTTTGTGTAGTAAAAAAAATTATATTCGCACACGACACATTAATAAATATTTCCATACAAAAATAACTGTCCCGCAGAAGCCATTGATTTTTACAGGATAAAAAGTAGTCCATTTCTCCCGGACTGTATGTATGAACTTCATGATGCTCAGTCAAGTAGTACTTACTTATCATCACGCCATCTCCCTTGCGGGGTAGGCAGAGAGAACAGAGTGCCAAGAGGCTCTATTCTTGCATACATCTCTCGCTTCTTCAACATTCATATTATAACTGTCTTCATACACACTCGCCGGTTTCGGAGACTCCTGACTCCACCTTCCTTCAATAAATTACCGGTTTGGTCTAGGTAGGTGAGTCTCGGTCTCCCCCTGTACATACATCCTTCCACTTTCGCATTGTATATCTTCTTAACCAGTCGCTCGTCCGGCATTCTTTCCACATGTCTGAAGGGAATCGGAGCATTCCCTTTCGCATCTTTAACCAATACTCTCTTTCACACCTACTCGCTCTCTTAGGTGTCACAAACAAACTCACTTTCACATATTATAAAAATAGTAGAATAGTCCCTGAATATTTATTTATTTATTTATTATTTATTGGTACAAGGGGAGACCGAGACTCAGCTACCTAGACTAAATTGGTCATGTATTGAAGGAAGGTGGAGTCGGGAGCGTATATGAAGAGCATTATGAATATTGAGGAAGCGAGAGGTGTATGCAAGAATAGAGCTTTTTGGCACTCTGTTCTCTCTGCCTACCCCGCAAGGGAAATGGCGTGATGATAAGTATAAGTAATGTAGAAGACCATTATTTCCGGCTACAACCAAAAACACACCGAAGTATTTTACGACAGGTCACACGGGATAGGGTGGTACCAACGACAAGTGAGTACACCCACTTGGTACCAACCCTACCACCAGTAATGCGATCGGTAATAATTGCTTAGTGCCCTTAGTCTCTCATATAACCAATAGTATTCAATTAATCGTCTGGCGTCTCCCATTAGGACAGTAAAGGCTTATAAGTAATTGATCACTGCTGTTCAACACACACCTTGGTCATCTTGGCTGCTGGCGTGCCAGGTCGAGCGAAGAACTGGTTGATGAATAGCGACGGGAAACGGTACTTGTCGCAGAGTGCCATCGTGTCTTCGAAGTCACCGTCCGTCTCACCAGGGAACCCGCAGATTATGTCTGTGGCTATCGTCATGCCCGGCACTCTGTTAAACATTCTAATATTAGCTGACCATCTCGGTAATATGCGACGTAACGCACAAGATGCTTAAAACGTGATGCCATATTACCTTTTTTACCTCTCATTTTTTGACACTTACCTTGGAGATCGTTCAAAAAATACGTGCGCACACAAGGGGAAACGGAATATAGCTTGGTGTGATGACATGTGACAGCAGCGAGACGATAAGGGCAAAGCGTCACTAACTTATGGACGAGCCCTTGCGGTACATACCATTATATTTTTGAATGTTACGCTTTCCCAGCTAAACTATTAAATCAATATTGATGAAGGGGACTTGGATGGTGCTGCAGTCTCTTCAGTAGTGACGAATTCTACTTTTCTTTTTATTCTTCCATTTTTTTTATCCCGTATGTAGGCAAACAAGCGACGGCCCACCCGATGGAAAATGGTAACCGTCGCTTATGGACTCAACTATACCGAGAGTCATCAGCCACTGCTCACCATTTCATTTCCCAGATATGAAGTGAAAGAATTAACGGCTATCTCCTGCTACAACCAAAACACACCGATGTGTTTCATGACCGGCCACACGGGAGATGGTGGTACCAACCCGCTCGGGCCCCGATACCAAGTGAGTACTCCCACTTGGTACACTGCCCTACCACCAGTAATGCAATGGATGATAATTGCTTACTTCCCTTAGTCGCCACGTAGACATCCGTGGGAAAGAATGGGATAGTGACACTTGGTATCCTTAGTCCATCACCACACAGACAATGCCATGCATACTAAATTTCATGATAACTGGATCAGCAGGTTACCATAACAAACAGACTTATTAATTTATTCTTATAAATATTAAAAATGTATATTAGAAAATTAAACATTAACACATGTAGACTTAATTTCGCATTTATAATACTACTAGATCCTGCTATTTCAGCGACTTCCTCCACATAGACTTAAAAATATAAATACGTCACTCTACGGCAAATTTATTATTTTTCTATAATTTTTTCCGGGACAATAATTTGCATATGTTCTTCTCTAGACTATTTGTATGCAAAATTTCATGAACAATTACGTAGTTACGGCGTGAGAGCGTAATAAATAGATTAACTCATTTTCACATTTACTATTAGTATGAAATATTTAGATATTTTTATATAGTACTTTTTTAGCATTTGACATCTTTAGCCATATAAATCAACACAAAGTGTGAAAATGTGGAATCGAAAATAACAGTCACGAGCAGGATTTAAATCTGCATCTCCTGGATACCGTCCAGATGCTTTGCCAATTCAGCCATCGTGACAATTGCTCCTGACTGCTAATTTCGATAACACATTCATTCTTAACGTCTTGGGTGATGCCAGCGCCATCTGTCGGAAGTATTTTCATACATTATACCGACCAAGTATGAATAACATAAATGACTGGATACTCACTTTTCCCTAAGAAAGTCAACGACCTTTTCGAAGTCTGCCCTCGTGTACTCCCTCTTCATGTCTGACAGCACCTGGTCACTGCCAGACTGCACCGGGACATGAAGAAACCTGAATACAAATATACTATTGTTAGGATCATACTAATCTGATTGGGTAAAAATATGCTCATGTTTCAATACTTTTATTCGCAATATTTTATGGCACATAATAAAATATATTAAATTAATTTGACGTATCATATTTATATTATGTTGATCCAATTCAGATAAATTCTGAAAAAGGTCTCGCTGGATTTCCAAATCAAATCTGCACTAATATCTTTACTAAGCTAACATTCACATCACATTAAAACATTTCCAAATTTCCAGGAAAATACATTTCTTTACTAATTTGACGAATCGCTATCTAAAACTTTAATTTGCATTACATTTACTTTATCTCTGACACCTAAGACTACACTTTTTTTTTGTTAAGGCGGGAAAAAATGTTTCTAACCGCACACCCCGTCGTTCGGGGCAACGAACAGGGTAGTGTGGGGCCCTCACCCACTAAAGAAACCCGCCGTGTGCCGTCTGTGTCACCGATCTGGTCACCTAAGACAAGATATCACTTGTGCTATGGGTGCCAGAAACTCTCTTTTTAGATACGTACAGTAGACAGGCCAAATTAAAGATTTGATGAATTAGAAATGTGAAGTAGTATTTGTTTAAGGTTCGCTCGGTTTTCGATTGGATATCCGGCATTCTAGCTCGCCAAACATCTTTCCCTGTAAACCTAAATACCTAACGCTGACTTGTGGTGTCAAGGCAGTCAATTGCTGGTTGCAAAATCAGCAATGGTCCACCATCATTAACTTCTCGAGCCCCATACGAGCTACCAGTAGCACTTAACTCGGTACAAAACTGGTTCCTTAGCGCTTAGTTTAATACTTTTTTCAAATAACTCACTTATATACTCTAGGATGGTGCATAATCTTAGCTATTTCGGCCAAGTGCTCAAGGATGTATGGCGGGTTGGTCATGCCGAGCCGCAGCCTGCAACCCTCGGGGATCACCTCCACCAGCTTCCAGAGTAGTTCGGGCAAGGAGGTGCCTATGTCACGCCCGTATGTGCCTGCAATATAGTATATCCGTGCTTATTGAAACTAGCAGCTATTTAACTAACTAACTTATCATCACGCCATTTCCCCTGCGGGGTAGGCAGTGAGAACAGAGGCTCTATTCTTGCATACATCTCTCGCTTCCTCAACATTCATAACTCTCTTTATACACGCTCGCCGGTTTCGGAGACTCCTGACTCCACCTTCCTTCAATACATGACCGATTTGATCTAGGTAGGTAAGTCTCGGTCTCCCCCTGTACCTACATCCTTCCACTTTCGCATTGTATATCTTCTTAACCAATCGCTCGTCCGGCATTCTTTCCACATGTCCGAACCATCGGAGGAACCCTTTCGCATCTTTATACCAATACTCTCTTTCATACCTAGCAGCTATTTACATTGATTTATTTTCAAAAATTCTTTACTAATTATTATTTTTAAGAAATACATAGGTTCACGCCTGTATGCCCGAAGGGGTAGGCAGAGGTGTATTACACATTATATTATTACATATTATTATACAATATTTATGTAATATATACTTAAAATCAATCAGCCTATATTAAACACTAAGG
Organism: Leucoma salicis; assembly: GCA_948253155.1. Classification (NCBI taxonomy): domain Eukaryota; kingdom Metazoa; phylum Arthropoda; class Insecta; order Lepidoptera; family Erebidae; genus Leucoma; species Leucoma salicis. The sequence continues at coordinate 23,389,911 of OX411818.1, read as the reverse complement.
AGAATGCCCACAAATGTATGAACTTTAGTTTCATATTGTATCATATTTTACATTAATGAAACTTACCTTAATTTATAGTACTTGAAGTGTATATACAATAACAGATAATACATTATCCCTACTTCGCCGGATTTTAGAGAAAAAGGCTAATGAAGTTCATCAAATTAGGTTATATTTTACGTGTTTAAGTACGTACAATCATATTTTGCGTTTTCATCAAGTTTTTACTTATAGGTATTTGATGTGACAAAAAGTTATCACTTTAAAGAAAAACATAATAATTACAATGTTTTTGAATGTATTTATAGTTAATTATTGCTAGTTTTAGTTGTGCCCGATAGGTGGCAGTAGGCTCGCCCTGGCCCCGGGCCCTGGGCGAGCTACTGCCACCTACATCTACCATGTATTCGAACAATCAAATTACTTTCTAATTAGCGGATTTTTATATGTTGGAATTTCGACTTGATATTTGAGTAGGTACTGTAGATATTAAGAATTTAATTTTTAAGACCAATTTGAGTATAATACAATAGTACAGTTAACCTAGGGATGAAAGCAACCCTCGAACTATTGGAGCCCTCGCTACGCTCGGGCGCCAAACCCCGTCTCGGCACTAAATAAGTCTTTATCCCGAGGTAAACACTGTGAACTGAAACTAAAAACTAAAAATAAAAATCATGAATTAGCTAAAGAAAAAATGGGAGACTTTAAAAAATTTAATTTGGGATCGCCGATTTTATTTTTTTCTGTGGCCTGTCAGCTATTCAGCCATTATTTTTCATTTTAATCATTGAAAAAAAAAATATAAATCTTCGTTATTTTAAAGATATTTAGTTGTAACTATATTTTTATATAGTGATATAAAAATAACAAATTCTTTAATAAATACATAACTTTATGTTATTTCAATTTTACATCGCGCTGTAATTGACTGGCTGTACAGAAAATAGAACTTTATTTTTTATAATTACTCAGCTGTCAGTTGAAAGTAATTCTCCCTAGGGCTGAAAAGTATTACTTTCAACCTGCTCCTCAAGCAACTTCAGGCCTACTTTCAGAGTATAAGTAGTGAAAAAACACATACACATCTGATACAGAAACCATGCTTTCAAGAAGAAGAGCATTCTCCTTTAAATTTTCTATTTGTTCCAGCTAATCTCCGAAACAGCTGGACCAGTTTGGACGGAACTTTCACTAGCAGATAGCTGATGTTCGAAGGAGGAACTTAGGTTACTATAAAAATAAGGAAGTAGTTTGGAAAAATAAATAAGGTTCCATACAAAAAAGGCAGACTGAAGTCTGCGGGTTGCAGCTAGTAACTGAATAAAGATGTACCTGTATCTTCACTGGTCAGCCATATTTCCACCACACCCTCCGTAAATGATTGCCTAGCCCTTTCTACAATCTCCTCTGGGGGGTAACTACCTAACTCTCCTCTAGCGTGCTTTGTCTTACAATAAGTGCACTGGTTCAAACATCCGGTATTTATAGGGATTATTTCTATGAGGGGATTCTTGCGCACTTTGGGAAGTAGGAGGGATGCACCACCAGCCTTTCTGCCTTCCCCAGTCTTTTTTTGACCGAAGAGCCGTACTGTGTGACCTAGAAGGTAAGGTTTTAATTAGTGACAGACCTAAAATTCTATTTGAACCAAAATATTTAGTTGCAGCCAATTTTTTTTTAGACTATGGTTGAAACAAGATTGACTGGACATATTGTATGGGTTAGACTTTTGTTATTAATATCTAGCTTTTTTATTAGCGAACCCGGCAGACGTTGTCGTGTCTGAAACTTCGATCATCAATACCATGATACAGTGTCACAAACAAAGTCAAGCTAAAAACTGTCCGCGTGAATATATACTTATACAGCTACCTCTGTTTACTAACGAACTGAAACAAAGATTTTAAAACAGTTTTAAGTTCTACCTAATTACAATCATGGCACTTAGTAATAAAGTCACAAATCTTTAAAATATTATCTTACATTTAAGATCATTTGTCACAAAAAGTGAGCAAAGCAATGATTAACTATTGCCACTTAAATGTGAAAAGACAAATAACATTTACTGTGAAATCAAGGTTAAATAGCAACAAATAAAGTACTTTTTGAACTATATAAAATAAGATCTCACTCTTCAAGCGCGCTCTTATTTGCAGAGACAGATTTTTTGAGCCAACGCGATATCTATTGCATTGTTGATCGAAAGTCTGAACATTGGTTTGCGCTGCTAATAACGAGTTTGGGCTTCGCCATAGTTGTGTAAAAACAATATAGGGGCTCACTCAATAATACAAAAAACGTCATTAAAATCAGTAATAGTATGCTGAATGAGAGCACCAGAGGCCCAGACACTCCCATTATTATCTTTCATCTCCAGCTCCTCTCTTTCCTAAGTGTTATCGAGCGCTAGTGATGCCTCTAGAATTGCTAGTGTCTACGGCTATAACTAATAGAAAAAAATTACCTCACACTCACCCTTGAGAGTTTCCTCCACAATCTCTACAATTCTATCAATTTGTTGCACACCAACAACACTGAGACCTGTCAAGTAGTTAGCTCGAGGAGCACCCTGGGGTACACAGCCAGCCACCACCACATGTATACCACGACTCTGACCCAGCTCTATTTCATTCCTGAAGGAGTTAATAAAGTATTTTATTTAGTTGTAATATTATGTTTCGGCCGTGTGTGTAAAGCCGGCCCGCTTTAGAATTGTCCCACCCCTCTCTACCCACGGGAGTCGTAAGAGCCGACTGAGGGAATACCGGGGGAGTGGGCAGCAGCACTCCCTCGAGTACTAACAACATCAACTGCGATCGCCAACCCGCCTGCCAAGCGTGGCGATTACGGCATTATCCCCCATGACGGGACCGCTCGTTGTGGCGTTCCCTTGGGGAGGCCTATGTCCAGCAGTGGACGTTGAATGGCTGATGGATGGATGGAATATTATGTTTCAGGGCTGCGCTGAGAGACAGTGAAGGTTAAAGGTACTTTTACTGGATTTTATGGGGTTTTTATTAGGGATGGCCCGAAATTCGTTTTACATTCGGTTTAACCGAATTTCGGTGGCTTGAACCGAACCTCGACATTCGGCCGAAGTTCAGTCTTAAATGCCGAACATTCGGTATAAGAAAAAGGTATGGTTTCTACTAAGATTAAGAGAAATCAAATCTGTTACAGCTGTAAAATAACTCACATTTACCAATACTCTAGTCTAGTCAGTTCTAGGTACGCTAAACTAGAATTATTATAGATAAATTAAAATGCATATACATTGATATATTAATTAAGGATACCACTTACTTACTTCCTTATCATCACGCCATTTCCCTTGCGGGGTAGGCAGAGAGAACAGAGTGCCAAGAGGCTCTATTCTTGCATACATCTCTCGCTTCCTCAACATTCATAACTCTCTTCATACACGCTCGCCGGTTTCGGAGACTCCTGAGTCCACCCTCCTTCAATAAATGACCGATTTGGTCTAGGTAGGTGAGTCTCGGTCTCCCCCTGTACCTACATCCTTCCACTTTCGCATTGTATATCTTCTTAACCAGTCGCTCGTCCGGCATTCTTTCCACATGTCCGAACCATCGGAGCATTCCCTTTCGCGTCTTTACACCAATACTCTCTTTCATACCTACTCGCTCTCTTACGTCGTTGTTACGAATGTGGTCAGTCAGCCTCACTCCACAGATTCTCCGTAGAGATTTCGACCGCATTGATTTTACTCTCATGCTCCTTTTTGCATACCCAACTCTCGCTTCCATATAATAACGTTGGGACAAGCACTGCGTTGTGTATTGCGACACGTGTCTTCTGGCTGAGGTGGTGGCTGCCGAGAAGTTGTCCCAATGCTCCGTTCACTCTATTTCCTGCATACACTCTTCTCTCTACATCAGTGGTGTACCTTCCATCCCGACTGAATCCACATCCAAGATATACAAATTCATCCACTTGTTCTAGCACACCATTTCCTATTGCTACTCATCTGTTCTGGCTTCTTCTCTTTCAAAAACCATTTCTTTGGTTTTGCTCACATTCACATGTAGGCCCCTTTTCTTTCTTCTTCTTCTGCCATTACGTCGACTAGGGATTGCAGGTCAGTCGCAGACTGCGCTAATAGGACCGCATCGTCTGCATATAGCAGAGAGTTAACCACTGAGTCGCCCATCTGAACTCCCACATTCATTTCATTCAACCTTTGTAAACATTTATCCAGATATATGATAAACAGTCTGGCTGATAGAACGCAGCCTTGTTTAACACCGATATTGACGTCAAACCAGGGTGACATTCCATCATCCAGCCGCACACAAGCTCTGCAATCCATGTAGTTGGACTGCACCACTTTTAGCACTAACTAATACCATACTCCGGCAAAATGTCCCAAAGTTCCTTTCGTACAACAGTGTCAAATGCTTTCTCCAAATCCTCAAAACTGCAGAAAACCCTCTGGCCTACAGCCAGATGCGCCGCAATGTTGCGCAGAGAAAACACTTGATCCATACATCCTCTTCCACACCTGAAACCTCCTTGTGGAAACACAATTGTGTTTATAAATCATGCCAAAAGTTGTATAATATATAATCATACTTAAAAGTATATCATTAGCATTACAAATATTTTTAGTAATTTCTATCTTATATCAATTCCAACAAGGGTGATTTTTAAATAAGTAGATAGCGACAGGTCCAACTTTGTTATTTGAAACCAAACATTAGCCCAGTCAACGGAACAAAGGCATCATTGCAGTAGTTTTTAAATTTTATGTTAGTCTAGTACTACATTAAAAAATTGGTAGGTAGACAGTTAAGGTATTGGATTAAATATATAGCTTATTAATATATAAATCAAAAATTCAAGTTACCGTAGGATATTTATTTTTGGCATATAGACCTAAAACACCAACATTTTTATCCTGATAAGGAGTTCCTATGGAATATGCGCAAACAATTTAATAGATTTGAAACTTTAAATCCATGCAGACAATGTCACTGGCAGAAGCAATGCAAGCAAGGTGCGGAATGATGATATTTTATAAAATCAAAATATTGATTATAATAGTAACAAAATAAACATACACAAATCAAAATAAAAGTGATAGTTCAAAATGTGAACATTGTACGTACATAATCACTGCATAATCAATCAATCAACAATCTTTTTTTTTTAAATAAGGGTATATACAATACAACATTTCAACATTCATTATTGAAGCATAAAAGCCATAATTTCAACAATTTAAATAATCATCTTATAAAATACTAGCTGTGCCCTTGGAATTCACTCGCCGTTTATTAAAAAAAAGAATACAAATTTATGAATAATTTAGAGCACGCTTTATCATCTGATTGGGTCCCTAGGAAAACTAAAATAAAAATCATCATATAAATGACAATGTTATTGATATTAAAACTTTGTAAATAAAACAATGTTAACTAATTACTTAATAAATATAAAAAAATACATTCAACAAGGTGACTCCATTCGTTTTTAGAACCGAGAATGTCGTATTATGCGATCAAATATTGAAGTATGAGCATAGTTCGAGGCTGCCTTTGTTTTAATACTACTCTATTTGACTGGTTCATACAGAGCCATCATCGATAATTTGAAACAAAATATATTGAAAAACAAAAAAATGCGACTTTAAAGCAACAAAATATGTATGAAATAGAAATACTGTCTAAATATTAGACGACTTAACGAAAATAAGAAACGCCATCCTGTTTTTGTACTTTTAATGTACTATTTCGGCATTTCTTCATCAAACAATTAGTCATTTTGATAAGCTTCGTCAACTCGCGCGTCAAAACTACTCTAAAGGAAAGAAGAGCAGGAAAGTAATCTATACTCATTTATAGTGGACACTTTTCGTGCCTGATTGTGTATCTTCTCTTTTTTATACATCAATGTGCATATATGAATAGCTTTTTTCGCAATCCAGGAGTCGATGAATCAATAAACCTAATAATTTGAAATAATGTGTCACCCTTACACTTATTGTATTACAACGTTGTCTTACAAGCTACTCCCGAGAAAGCACATACCGAAGTTCGGCTTAACTTCGGCCAAATTTGGTATATTACCGAATGTTCAGCTGAAGTTCGTATTTGGTTAAAGTCACATTCGGCCCATCTCTAGCTTTTATACTACGTGGGTGGCAAACAAGCATACAACGAACCTGATGGTAAGCTGTTACTGTAGCCTATAGACGTTAGCAACACCAGAGGCATCACTTGGGTGTGCCACTCCAAGGAAAGGGATAGCAGGTAGAGATGAAGGTAAGTAGAGGATAAGGAGAGTATTCTTTCTGCGAGAGAACTTCGTGCTCGAACTGGCACATTCCTGCTGGGTGAAGAAAGGCAAGACAAAGAAACTCACTTAAAATGATCTTCAGCGGGACTCTTTACTGTACATGAGTTGAGCAGCCACAGCTGTGCTTCGAATTTGTTGTCTGTTAGTTTGTAACCGTTGGCAACCAAGAGCCCAGCCATGTACTCTGAGTCAGAGTTATTGTGAGCACAGCCCCATGTTTTCACGTATATTGTTTGTGTACCTGAAGATTGTATTACCATAACTTTACTAGTATCAATATATAACCACAATGTGCAAAAATGTAAAATAGAAAATAGCAGTCACTAGCAGTATTTAAACTGCATTTCCTGGAATACCATTCCAGATGTATTTGCATTATTCCAAACAGGTAATTAATTTTTTTAATTATGATTCATCAAATAATTATGCAGTGTCAATATCTGTATTATGTATCTTAACAACCAGTGTAGAGCCCTACAATATGGGTCCTGAGATGGGATCTCATTGTAAGTCCACTAAACACAGCATATGAAATTAAATATTAACAGGCAATAAGCTTAACCTTTTAAATTACCTTACATAGGTTTTCTTGTTCATCTTAATCTGCCGCCCTAACCCTACCTTCAGGTAAAACATCAAAAACTCAGGCGATGCTGAAATCACCCATAAATTTTAACCTCGATTTAGTTTAATGACATAGGGCTAATTTAGTAATTTCTACTGTTAGGTAAGATAATTTGATTAAAGCAAACAAAATTTTAGGTTATCACCTGGCACGACACTTTCCAATATAACCTTTTCAGATGGTTCACAATCATTTTTATTATCACGTTTTTTTGACCGGACGCTCACATTTTTTCTGCTAGAGTATCTCTCTTTCGGAGTAATGTCCTGTGAGGATATCAAATCCTCTATATCATCTATAATCTCATCACAAACACCTGGCATATTTGTATTTTCTGTACATTTCATTCAGTAATTCAGTTTGTTTTGACAGTTTCATTTTTCATTGGCTGTGTTCCGAAATACACTGAGAGCACTCTGTCCAGTCCAGTGCTGACAGTGCTCTTACTGGAGAAAAATCGTTCTGTTCTATAACAGAACGATTTTTCTCTGTCAGTCTATGACTGCCGCAGTACGCTAGGGAAATATATGACGTCTCTCGCTATGTCTCGAAAGAGTATCGGTTTTTCTGTACACGAATCAAAGGGTCTCGGTGAGTCTCGCGATGAAAACAAGACCGCGCCTGTATACACTCGTTTGCTTAGTTGCCCGCAGTATAGTAGTCTGTGGTTGCCCGCCAACTGCGTTCGCGTAAAGACGTGCTTTCTGCGTGCGACAACGATGGGTTCTAACGCTTTTTAGAAGCCTACCAAAGGCAAGCACTATTATGGAATCCTAAGAATGTCAGGCACAAGGATAAGCAACTATTACACGACGCTTGGTTGCGGATAAGCAAAGATTTTGATATCCCCGTGGAAGATTAAAAATATATATATATTCCTGTTGAATAGTTAAAAAGTTCTTTTTTGCCATGGTTTAATATATATTTTTTTATGGTAAATGATTAAAAAATTACAATAAATAATAAAAAAATAAACGCCGCAATTGTTTTTTCCACGTCCATCGCGACGGGCATCCGAAGTTCAATTGATACAAAGAGTGTGTACATGGTGCGCTCTCGTGTCAAGCCTCTCGAGACGAGAGTGGACGAGACGTTCGCGAGACAAATAGACGAGCGTGTACAGCCGGGGTAACAACTTGCACTATTTAAAATTATTATTATTATTTTCCGTTATAAACAGTAACCAGTATAGCTAACTTTAAAGTAACGACTTCGCAGTATACTAAATTGACGTCACACATTACAGTGCTCCAATGTATATCGGAACACACCCATTACGAAATTGACATTTGAAATTTTGACAGATTGACAGTAACTGATTTTACTTGTAGAACTGCGTTTTGTTCTAAGCTCGTACCAATAAATTATTGGCAATAAGACACAGCACTGGACAGACGGAGTCTTAGCTTAAAATGCGTGTAAATTTTTTATGTGTGCGTTTGACGTTCTGTCATTGTGTGCGTAATTTAGTGTTGTGAAGAATGACACCACAATGTCGAATATCGATAACCAGACTACCAGTACTATCTTTTATTGTACGTTTACTGCCTGATTAACCCCTGGTGGCCAAACCCCTTTCCTCACCCTCTCTTTATCTCCTATCTCTTTCCCTAGAAGTTACAAAGTGGTACTCATCAGCTGCTGAGATCCACAGACATATCTTACTATTACGTGGACCAAACTGAGGTCTTTAAGCTACGAGACCCGCTTACCATTACGAGTAGATAGGTCATAATAATGTGCTTGTATGCCAACTTTGCTGTGTGGGGCCGGCACCAAGAACAAGCTCCACCCCGTCTCTTCCTATGGGAGTCGTAAAAGCCGACTAAGGGATTACCGGGGGACCGGGCAGCAGCGTTCCCCTGTGTACTAAAAACATCCACTGCGATCGCCAACCCACCTGCCAAGCGTGGCGATTATGGTAAAACCCCCATTTTGGGGAGGCCTATGTCCAGCAGTGGACGATGAAAGGCTGATGGATGGATGGATGGATGGATGCCAACTTTGTAAAATAAACTAGACGTAATAGATGAAAAAAACAATAAATCAATGTGCGAAAGTGTCACTCAAAATATTAAGAAGGAATGTGTTATCGAAATTAGTAGGCTCGAGCGGATATCACGTAGGTAAAATTGGGAAAGCCTCGGGAAAGATATTTCAGGAGACGTAGATTCAAATCCAGCTCGTGACTAGTATGTCAACACACAACGTGCTCGATTTCACATTTTAGCACTTTGTGTTTTAGTAAACTGCCGAGCATGTCAGAGCGTGCTTAAAAATACATAATTTTACGGCATTCGTGACACAGGTTTAATCCTAGTACGAGTGCCATAGCATTCCTGAGATCTTTGTAAGATCTTTTTGGAAAATTATTTTTGGAAATAAATAAATAAATAAAATTATTATTTATAATGTACATTAAAATATCAATATAAAAGTACAAATTATAATTTGTGAATAAGGAAAAAGAGTATTTTAGTACGAGTGGGAATCGAACCTCCCTTCCTATCCGGGGAAGTACTCTAATCCACTGAGCTACCCTACTATTTGTTAGAAATACCCAATCTCCTTACCACATTTGTCTTAATGACCAACGCCACCTATCGGAAACATTTACATGCATTAAGCTAATATAGTAACCTTAGTTTTGCAATTAAAATTCATACTATTTGATGGCGTGAATTTTTAAACATTTTATGATCAAAATAACAATCAACCTGCATTATTTTTTTTATTTTACTGCAAGCAGGATTTGAACCTGCATCCCTTCCAATCTGAAGAAATGCTCTGGACCGCTTAACTATCGCAGTCACGTAGTGGTGACACCCAATCTCCATTTCACATTTGTTTTTGACTGTGATAGCTTGGATAGTAAATCTCTCTTTTTTCCACTTAAACAAATAATTTCACCTATAATAAAGTACTTACCTAATATAAATTGACGCCATAATGTACCAATATAAAAAGATTTAGTAAGTTGCGAGCATGTCAAGTGCTTACAAATACATTATTATTATTTAACTAGCCTTTGCCAGCGGTTTCGCCGCAGCCAAAAGCTAGTTTTTCGGTTATATCTCAGGTTCCCGATATAGTAGCGGGAATAAATGTCTGCCAGTTATTAAGTCAAATCAAGGCCTTTCAAATAAAAAAAGTTGCATCAAAACCCATCTAGTAGTTCTTTTAAATAAATTCTAAAATAAATTCTAGTTTCAATAATTTTCTAGTTTTTCGATCATATCTCAGGTCGTAGCGGGATGGTATACATTATACCAGTTTTTAAGTCTAATCAAGGCCTTTCAAATTAAAAAAGTTGCATTGAAATCCGTTCAGTAGTTTTTGTGTGATGCGCGAACAAACAAACAGATAAACGGACAAACAGACAAAAATTCTAAAAAAAATGTTTTGTGTTTAGACACGCCTATATAGCCTATTACACTCATTTATTCTCAAATATCTTAAATGTACAGACACAGCTCTGTTACAGTTTTATAATACTTAGTATACTTATAGAAGTAGGTACATTAAAATGACATGAAACCCACATTAGTACTTTTTGAAATTAGCGCTATCTATGTGATTTATTGAAAACTACATTACTTAGTAAGACCAATACATTATTAGTTACTTATCAAATAATCAATTTTATTGTGAAAAATGAAGATTATGAGGCGTGCAGTTTTGGATTTTCCAAAGTATTTATATTCTGAAGTCTACGCGACCCCGTGGTCGCGGGAAAAATTTATTTAATAATATATTGAATAGCGAAAGAAGACATTGGGCAAAACTAACAGATTTATCATGAATTGAGCTAAAGAGCTGTTTACAATGCCTGTTTTTGTCATTTATAAGACAATAAGAAAAACATCAAACAGTTATGGTTTAAATAAATAAACGTTACGTAAGAAACGAGGACGAATGGATCGATACAGATGTAAAATCGTTTGGTATGACCGCAAATCGCTTACTGAAGTTTGCTTGACGTCATAGACATAACGGAAAAGCTCTAAAAATATAGTTGAAGTGTTGTATCTTGCGTAAGCCGTGGAAGGTCTGTCGATTATTTTACTCGATGTTTTGATACTTATTATTTCGACAGTGCTTACAAGTGATAGATTTGGAGTAGGTCTTAGAAAGCTTATAGAGCCTCGGTAATTCCATCAAATTATTTATCATGCAGTGATTCTCGTGCATTGATAGCCTAGCGGTAAAACCAAAGATTGAAAAACAGATCATGTTCGCTATCTACTCCGAGGTCCTCGTACGGCACACAACTTGGACATTTTTCGGAATAGGCTTGATGACAGTAATCAAGAATCGCCAAAATATTGAAGTGATCTAATGAAATGGATTCAAGGATTTCGAAAAATGTATTCATTCTTATTTTAAAGGAGAGATTAATAATATATTTGATAAAATAAACCTACAAAACAACAATCCGCCATGATAGCATAAACACCAATCAGAGCGAATGACGTCACGCCTTAGTGAACGTCATTGTAAAGTAGTGTCTTACATTCTCTTTCACTCTAATGTTTGCTGTTGCCGTACTGAGGCGTGACATCATGACAAACGAATGACATCGGCGTACGTTTTGACGTGTATACGCGTTTAAAATTTAAATTTCATTTTATTGCATAAAAACCATTATTTTTACAGAAATATGATATATTTTTCACTTATTAGATAGGTACTTTTGAATATCATAGAATAGATTTTGAAAAACAGTCATCATGTCTAAATTATCACTGCTCGGTGAAGGTAAACATTGTGAGGAAGCCTGAATGCCTAAGAGATAACTTCTTTCCATAATGAACGATCTCAACTTAGTTACCTATCTGTGTTAGTAGTACTGAGCAATTGTCACGATGGCTGAATTGGCAAAGCATCTGGACAGTACCCAGGAGATGCAGGTTCAAATCGTGCTCGTAACTTTTATTTTCGATTTCACATTTTCACAAGAGGAAACTGCATATCATATTTTTTCTAATCATGGTGTAGATACACTGTATAGAGATCTTTTTTAACTTTGATATTTAATGTATACAATCTGTCTTTAATAATAAAAGTACAGTGTTAATTCAAGTAATAATACTAGTCAGTATGATCTATATTCTTCCATCCATATATCGATCAGGCTTATGGTTCATAGCTGGACATAGAGCTTCCCAAGACAGCGCAACAACGAGCGGTCCTATTCCACCTGCATCTAAGTGCTCCCTATAGCTTTAGCCAGACCGTCGGTTCACCTGGTACTGCTTTCCTACGCTGCAGGGTACGCACTCTGTTTTTTATATCCCCTGGGTGGCAAACAAGCATACGGCCCACCGCAATCATGGTAAGCGGTTACCATAGCCTATATAGACGCTAGCAACACCAGAGGGATCACTCGCGCGTCGCTATCTCCAAGGAAACGGGTAGAAGTTAGAGAGGAGGGATTAGACGGGGACACACACCATATTATGATACATAACGATAGGGGTACCTACGGTACTTCCCCGATAGAGCGGGCCCATTCATGCTGGAATATGCAAGACTCTAGCACTTAACACTTATGCTGGTTTTGGCATTGAATCGCAATGCTTGGCAGACGGGTTTGACAGGTACTTGAGCGAGTAATATTGCGCTTTCCTCCAGTAATTACCTCAGTCAGCTGGTACAACTCCCATGGTAGTCGGGTTGGGAAGGATTGGATGCAGCGCTGACTCTACGTGTCACCGACTGACAACCACCGGTAATAATTTAACTTTTACCTACAGATTCACCTCAAAAACCTATTCAATATACATCTCAATCTATCTATAGAAAAATCAATTGCCGTGCTCTAGACTCGCGACTTGTGTGTAGGTATTTCAGTGGGATGCTGGTGGGTTAAGACTTTAGGTTCAGAATTGGACTTAGATTGCGCTGTGATCGTATAAGTACCAGGATTTTTTGTAATAAATTGGTAATTGAAATTCGTATTTTTTTTTGATGTGAAACATCTAATGCGGCGGGAGGGTAAAATCGGTTCTTAGCGTGACGACGCTTTTATTGTAAGTACCTACTTGTTCCGTTCAAATGTTGCAAGTTAAATTTGACACACTTCCCGGTTTCCGATTGAGTTGAAATTTTACACCCATATATATATCGCGTGACAATGCAATATTATGATGACATGGAGCTGATCTGATGACAGAGCTGGAAGGTGGACATAGGAACTCTATAATAAAACGGCGCAACCCAATCGAGTTTGGGCTCGTATGATTCGTCTTGCCGAGTTCTTTGTGTCTAGATGGTATCCAGAGTCTGATGATGGAGCTGGAAGGTGGCCATGCGAAACTCTGTAATTAAATGGCGCAACTCCATCGAATTAGGGCTCGTTTGAAAAGTCCTGACTAGAACTTCAGTCATAGATGATATCCAGGGTCTGATGATGGAGCTGGAAGGTGACCACAGTAACTCTGTAATGAAACGACGCAACACCATCGAGTTTGGAATCATTTGATTCGTCTTGACGAGTACTTTGTCTTTAGTTGGTATCCAGGGTCTGGTGATGGAGCTAGAAGGTGACCGTTATAAAACGACATAACTCCATCGAGTTTGGGCTCGTATGATTTGTCTTCACGAGTACTTTGTCTCTAGATGGTATCCAGGGTCTGACGATGGAGCTGGAAGGTGGCCACAGTAACTCTGTAATGAAACTACGCAACCCTATCGAGTTTATACTCGTTTGATTCGTCTTGAGGAGTACTTTGTCAAGTTATGGTCATTTTATTTCTACAAAATAATTTTGATCTTTCACATCTGCTAGACGTCCCGCGACATCTAGTTTTTTTTTTAAGTATCCTTTTATGATCTAGATATAGCATATCAACCACCGAACTTCACTTCAAACACCTACTTGTGCCCTTATCGAAAATTTCAATATCAAGAATAAAATTCTGGGGCCGCTCACAACAGGCAAGCCAACGTTCGATGTCAGACAATGTCTGCATTTATCTCAGACTAACAAAAAAATAAAGACACTGCATTGCCAACTAAAAAGTGAAACCACTTTTTGTGCGTGAAAGTTTTGTCACCGGAAAGAAAAAATCTCTGTAATTTAGGTAAATTTTTAAAAAATCTGTGTCTGAAACATAAAGGAATAGTAAAAGTATAAAGTAAGTTTATAGCAAATCATATAGGGAATATTATGGCGCTAACGACGTATTCATGTCCGAAACGTGTACACACGTACGAAATCGTCGAGTCATTTGGGGTAATTTTAAATCATATACTGGTAATACTCGTGGTTTATGTCACTTCGTTTTGGCATGGTTTTGTTTGCATGTGCATGCGTGAGCCGTGTAGGTTATAGTTACTAGTTTAGCATGGTTTTACATGGTTTCACTGGAGTGTTCGTAATGATCCGTCTATATTTTTTTCTTAGTCTCAGGCATTAGTATATTAGTAACCCGGCAGACATTGTCTTAGTAACCAATAAAACACTAATTATCCATTAGCGGAGATAATTATCGCTTTTCGATCATATCGTATTAGATTATCAGCCTAAATACAGCGATGGTTAAATATAAAAGCATAATATAGAAATGTAATTTCAATGAAACCCCAATAAAATCCGCACATCCAAATAATAATAGCACATTATTATAGATGTGCCGAGCATTAAAATACATCGTTAATAACGATAATAGCTCTTATGACACACTAATACGGATTAAAATGTGTTGTAATAAACACTAAAATAACATCACAATAGTGACAATAGGTCGTAGAATCAGCAGCTGCTGTCGTTGTAATGGCGGTCAATAAGGTGCGCAAGTTTTGGCGCCATTTCTAGTTTGAGTTTTTTTTATTTTATATTTTTCATGGCATAGGTAATCGCTTTACAACTGGCAAACTTTTTTTTAGAATGTTAAAAATAATAAACACACCTAAAACAGCGATTACTGACTACTGACAAAAAAATCCTATCACCGGGCAGGTGGACGGCTCTTGAATCTATGCTAAAACATTCGCAATTATTAGTACATATTTGGAAATTTTCTTTCGAAAAGTGCTTGAGGAAAGTTAAAGGGTACCTCCCTTTACCCCAGGATAAGTAAGCATAGTACATACTGGTTTCCAGGGGACCTATGTAATAGAAATAATGTAATAGAAGGAATGAAAGAATATATTTATTCCAAAGAACTAAACAACAGGTATCTATATTTTACAGTTTACACAATGCTTGTAGAAAAAAATACTAAATTATTCGCTACAAAACGCCCGACCTCAGTTTAATCCAGGTCATAAGGTCTGCACTGATCTTCCGTTAGGGCGTTTTGATGATGTCTTTTATATGGGTGTGCGTGCATGTGCGTTTTGCTTTGGGCAGGCGGCTTCAACCGCTGAGCTGTCGGGAGAGAATGGAATACCGATATACCATCACTAGTACCTACTGAGACATTTATCGAGCTCGTTACTACTCTTTAATATCTAGTTTATACTGACTGCATCACTATTTATTTAACTTCGGCTAAAATGGGTAAAAATAGGGGGAAGACTAGCAGCCTTCGATTATGTTTACATGCGACTGTGATATGTGTAGCTCATAAAAGACTCGGTTACCTTACCGTAACGAGAGTCCGTATGGTGTCTCACTATGTAGCTGTTTCTTATGACTTTATATCTAAGTGCATTTTATTATAATAACTAGCCTTTGCCCGCGGCAAGACAAGACTAGACAAAAGCTAGTTTTTCGGTTATATCTCAGGTTCCCGATATAGTTAGCGGGATAAAATGTATACCAGTTTTTAAGTCTAATCAAGGCCTTTCAAATAAAAAAAGTTGCATCAAAATCCGTCCAGTAATTTTTACATGATGCGCGAACAAACAAGCAGACAACCAAACAAAATTCTAAAAAAATTGTTTTGGTTTTAAACACGCCTATATAGCCTATTACAACCATTTTTTCTCAAATAACTTGAATGTTCAGCTCTGTTACAGCTTTATAATAGTATAGATTATTACAAAACTTTACTAACTACACCCTTACGGTAAGCGTGATTTTTTAGCAACATTAATATAGGTTAAACACAAAGTGAAAAATGTGAAATCGAAAATAACAGTCAGGAGCAGGATTTGAACCTGCATCTTCTGGATACCGTCCAGATGCTTTACCAATTCAGCCATCCTGACAATTGCTCCTGACTGCTAATTTCGATAACACATCATACTTAACGTCTTTGGGTGACGCCCCAAAATATTTAAAGGGTTTGCGTCATTATTAGGTAAAATCTTAATTGTAAAATTAAGTTTACCTGGTCGGTATAATGTATGAAAATACTTCCGACAGATGGCGCAGGCGTCACCCAAAGACGTTAAGTATGATGTGTTATCGAAATTAGCAGTCAGGAGCAATTGTCAGGATGGCTGAATTGGTAAAGCATCTGGACGGTATCCAGAAGATGCAGGTTCAAATCCTGCTCCTGACTGTTATTTTCGATTTCACATTTTTCACTTTGTGTTTAATGTATAGTGCTAAGCATGTCAAATGCTAAAAATAAATATAAAAATATCTAAATATTTAAAGGGTTTGCGTCATTATTAGGTAAAATCTTAATTGTAAAATTAAGTTTACCTGGTCGGTATAATGTATGAAAATACTTCCGACAGATGGCGCAGGCGTCACCCAAAGACGTTAAGTATGATGTGTTATCGAAATTAGCAGTCAGGAGCAATTGTCAGGATGGCTGAATTGGTAAAGCATCTGGACGGTATCCAGAAGATGCAGGTTCAAATCCTGCTCCTGACTGTTATTTTCGATTTCACATTTTTCACTTTGTGTTTAATGTATAGTGCTAAGCATGTCAAATGCTAAAAATATATATAAAAATATCTAAATATTAATATAGGTGTTAAAAATAGACACAAAAACTAGAAAATTACATGTTACTACAAATTATATATCAGATATTATATAATGCACTATGTATATTTTTGATGTCAAACACACACATACTTTGTGTCTAGATTGTGTATCCAGGGGCTGATGATGAAGCTGGAAGATGGCCATAGTAACTCTATAGTGAAATGACGCAACCCCGTCGAGTTTGGACACGTTTAATTCGTCTTGAGGAGTACTTTGTCTTTAGATGGTATCCAGGGTCTGATGACGGAGCTGGAAGGTGGCCATACGAATCTCTGTAATAAATGGCGCAACTCCATCGACTTAGGGCTCGTTTGAAGTGTCCTGACTAGAACTTCAGTCATAGATGATATCCAGGGTCTGATAATGGAGCTGGATGGTGACCACAGTAACTTCTGTAATGAAACGACGCAACCCCATCTAGTTTGGAATCATTTGATTAGTCTTGATGAGTACTTTGTCTTTAGATTGTATCCAGGGTCTGATGATGGAGCTAGAAGGTGGCCACAGAAACTCCGTCATAAAATGACAAAACTCCATCGAGTTTGGGCTCGTATGATTTGCCTTGACGAGTACTTTGTCTCTAGATGGTATCCAGGATCTGACGATGGAGCTGGAAGGTGGCCACAGTAACTCTGTAATGAAACTACGCAACCCTATCGAGTATAAACTCATTTGATTCGTCTTGAGGATTACTTTGTCAAGTTATGATCATTTTATTTCTACAAAATAATTTCGATGTTTACACATCTGATATGATAGACGTCCCGCGACGTTTACTTTTTTATTTTATTACCTTTGCCTGCGGCTCCGCCGCAGCCAAAAGCTGGTTTTTAGGCTATATCTCCGGTTCCCGATATACATAGTAGCGGGATAAAATGTATACCAGTTGTTAAGTCTAATTAGAAGCTATCAAAAAAAAATGTTGCGTCAAAATCCGTTCAGTACTTTTTGCGTGATGCGCGGACGAACAAACAGAAAAAAAACCTAAAAAGAAATGTTTTGTGTTCGACAATACATAATTATAGCCTAATACAGACATTTTTTTCTTTTTTCTCAAATATCTTAAATGTACAGACACATCTCTATTGCAGCTTTATTATAGTATAGAAAAGTTAAATTATCTCTAGCTATTGAAACTGATTATAAAGTCTGTTGATATGGATCACTATCATTTACTGAACCACTTGCGCCTTCACGTTATGTTAGATCGTCGCGAACATATACCAGCACTGTGCTAATGTACCAGAGTACCTGTATTACCTGCTTACTTTCTTATCGTAGTTCATAAATTCTAATTACTAAATTCGTTTTCATGTAGTTTACATGTAAATGAAGCAATATTCTCTACTTCGGTAAATATAAATACATACTCGTTGTTTTCTTGTTTTATAGTCGATTCAAACTTACTAATGAAATCATGGTTACGGTTTATGATTATGAATGTTATTTGCAAGTATATAATACCGTTACTGAATGTAGTACGTGCAATCTCTTAATGGTGGTGTTTCAGTCACTTGTATTTCTTGTAAAACTCCTTTCAAAATTTGGTTGTGGATTGTAAAAAAAATATTTACCTATCTTTATCTCAAGCGCAATAATATACTACAATAAATAAGTGGATAAATGAGCGCTTGAGTGAGAGTACTGCAGGGTTTTCTTCTCTTCAGTCAAACAGTCAGAATAGCCAAAGAGCATTATTAAAATACGTACTCGCCTGAGTGCTGTGCTCTGCCTGCTCGCCGACGCCGTGGCTTGTTGCGTTGTTTTGTTCGCTCGGTCAGTTAAAAAAAAGAACGCGTGTGTGACAGTCGTGCGAGGCAGTTTGTGTCGGTTACCTGTGCGTGGCGTAGTGATTTTTTTTTTGTGAAACTTATCGTGTTTATTGACATTGTGCAAACATAAACTATAATTTAGGTAAGTGATCTACATAATCATTATCTAGTTAAGGGATTGGTGTAAAGGTTTCAAACTACACATAGTTTTTATTAAATAAATAAATTCCTAACTTTAATTGTAAACAAACTGATAGATTAAAGTGCACAACGAAATATTAAAATTATTTACTTTTCTACGTATTATCACTATATAAATGAGGCTAAAGCGTTATGTGCGACAGTTTTATCTGATAGATTAGAAATATACAACGTTCATTAATTTATATTCGTTTGTACCTATAATAATGTAATACGAACTCGTATTTTACTTTAATATTAATGTAGGTAGTCTGTACTACTATAAAGCCTTAATAATATACAGAGCTATGTCTGTACATTAAGATATTTGAGAAAACATATTTTTTATTTTTCTTTTAACTGTTTGTCTGTTCCCATATCACGCAGACGGACGGGTTTTGATGAAACTTTTATGTTTGATAGCTCTTGATTAGACTTAAAAACTGGTATAAATATGTACGTTTTATCCCACTATTATATCGGGAATCTGAGATAGGTAGGTAAAATTTTGTCTGTGACGGAGCCGCGGGCAATGGCTAGTTAAATTAGAAAATTTTGGTAGGTACTACTGTACCTACTGTACCTATTTTGGTCTAGGAGGGTATAGTGGTAAATTTTTTTGGATCATAAAACTGTTGTTAGACATTATTTACGAGCGCGATTTTTTGGTATTAATTAATTACCTACGTTTCTTGTATTAATTTAGTTAAGGCACTGGGTTAAATTATGTGTTAACTGTTAACTTATTTTTTATTGACGGGCCTCGTGGCGTGGTCGGTAGTGTAACCGACTTCCGTGCAAGAAGTCGTGGGTTCGATTCCCACTCAGCACAATTGTTTGTGTGATGAACACAGATAATTGTACTGCGTCTGGCTGTTTTCTATCTATGTATGTATTTACAAAAAAAAGTAGTATATGTATTATATCCCTAATCTGGTACCCATAGCACAAGCGTTAAGCTTAGTTTGGGACCAGAGGACGTTGTGAAACATGTCCGTGAATATTTATTTATTTTAACCTGTACCTACATACCTATCAGTAGTTATGTCCTTATACAAAATTATACATAAACGATGGTAGGTATGTATTTGAAAAGCTCCCCTGCTATTAAATTAGTTAATGAATAAGATGTAAAGTAGGTAATCCTTGTAAAATGTAATTTTGGTGTACTTATTCAGAAAACTTTATGCTTTCACAAATCACAAATCTTGTTACATTTTCTCCGTAACTATATTATGGCGTTATGCACAAAGAATTTGATAACTATCCGAGCTTTCAGCAACGAGAGCAAGCATTAACGCTGAAACTAAAAATCGAGCTGACTTAACATTACCCATACCTAAACACTCTTCCAAACAAACTATTTTATTCTATTTTCATTGCGAACGTAGAGCACTAAGTCTCAATCATTTAAATTAATGTTTTATTTACGTCTACATTTTTGCAGCGTAAAGTTATTGGACGAAATAATGTATATTTTTGAAATAAATAAGGCAAGGTCGTTACGGACTCTTGAGCTCCGTATCGTCTTCCTTCTGTGTATGGTGACCATAGAGCATGGATGACACGTGCCCGGCACACCTGTCGTGTGCCATTGCCTGCCAGTTAGGGTGCAAAAAATTCTGTTCGAATTTTAAACCAATAAACTGTATGTACATTTTTAAGTATAGATAGAGAGCTTTTTTAAATTATTTTTGTTTCCTGGTTTTTTTTTAATACTGAAGGATATAGGTACCTAAGGTATCCAATTATGCTACCTTTAGCAGTGAAACAATTAGCGATTGGGTACGAAAGGACGGGACAGACTCGAGAAGTTTTGTGAATGAAATCTTTAACAAGGCTTGCCTTTTTTTAGCCTTCTTTTAAAAAGGAGGTTGGAAATCTCAAAATACACTCTACCCACTGTTAATTAATGTCCGGTTCCTATATTCAACGAATCGTCATTGTATAACAGCTGCCCATCCGTTAGTTGCAAACTGTCAGTCAATTAATTCACTTACGACTCGTATTTTATAGGGACAGATTATACTTACGCCTGGTAGAATATTCTACCAATCGTAAGTAAAACGATCCGTTTTATTATTATAGGAACCGGGCATAGGTGTATACGCTATTCCGTTACTTCGCCATACCATAAATTATAATTATTTGAGTACCTAATATTGATTTTTACTTGGAAAAGTTAAAGTAGAGGCCCCGTCGCATTTTATAACTGATACCATAGAGCATCGCGGACCCCCGGCGAACCGGAGCCTCCAACTCCGCGTTGCTCTATGACTGATACGGAATGTTTTTTTAATACGTGGGTGCACAGCCTATAGACGCTAGCGACACCAGACAGAGAAACAAACGATAATTTTATTTTTACTACGTGGGTGCACAGCATATAGGTAGTCCCTAAGGCAAAGGAGGTGGAAAAGAAGGATAATAAGGAGGGAATGAAGAAGGTGCTTTAGAGTTAGACCCCTGGCGCTGAGTGTGCCGAGTCATTTGCCAGTTTTAAGATATTTAAGGTGTAACGAATAAAACAGTTGAAAAAATGAAGAATTTTGGTTACATCCGTCCCCATTAGGTACCTATGCTCATTTTTTTTAAATAGTCTCCGCTAACAGGCACAGGGGCCACATTATCGCAACGTGTCTAGGGCCTTTATGTTAGGTTAATCACTTGCTTATGGGGTCCCTACTTGGCTTATTTCACAAAAACTAAACGGCTTTATTTTTCCCTCTGCCGTAGGCCTCTGACAGATTTAGTCCACCACTTATATCATCATGTTTCAAACAGGTGAATGACGTCTACTTAAAGTACTTTAACTGCACACTTAATACTTTATTTCGGCGCACAAGCACTAAGTATAATAAAGTTGAAACACCATCTGACGTCATAAAACTATAACTAGGCTTCAATATGTTAAATATAGATGGCGCTTTTCTAAAAAAGACACCATAGGTAACGTAAATGGTCTTTTTTTTTAATATAAAATGTGGGCACAGATATTTCTCGATGAAACCGTAAAATTTTATTTATGTCAGTACTCTACACAATTTACGTACCTAGTAATTTTCAAAGTTTTACGTGACCTAGGTTTTTTTGAACACTATATAAAACATCTAAAGCTGGTTCCCATTTGTTGTATCTGTTCAGATTTGTTGCACAACTTATATCTGAACTAAAGTAAATAAATAGTTTTCAGCACTCAGTGTTTAATATACACGTAGCCTAAATATGACAACACCTTCGGTATATTATGACTGGCGTTGCAAGGAACGTCCTCTACAAGGAATCATGACGGCTAATTCATTTGTGCTGACATCCAATTTAAATAAAATTAAGATTTAATTCTGCTTCAATCCACGCTCTATCTAACGTTAAAACCGCATGCGAAATCCACACAAACGAAAATTACTGATTGATTCGCGAAATTGTACATATTTTAAAGTAAGTATTACATGGAGACCAGCTCCAAACTCCCATGGTATATAGGCATGCGACCACGGCTCTACCTTTGCGATTTTTGTTATTGGACTTCTGTCTGAATTATTTTCTTGTTTCGTACTTTTTAGATCGCTTTCTTTAAACTTTATTTTTGCACGCCTCATAAGCGAAGCGTTGAGGTGGGTACTATTCCCGTTTTACACAGAACAACTGATTTTTCAAACTTAAAATGTCTCTATTGCACTTGTAAAACAATATACACACACATATCAAGAAAAAACACTATTTTTCATGATATTTTTTATGAAATTTTTGTTATTTAAACTAGTTTAAAAAAATTCTGTATTGGACGTCCGTTTGTTGTAGGTAAATTATGTTAACACGATAACATCCGAAATACTTTACTAATCGAGTCTTTTTTTTTTCGTTTTAACTTGAGTATTACTACGAATAGAGCTCTATTACTTTTCACGGTCTGATTCGATGTGATTTAATTGTTATTAAATAAACAAAAAAATACTGAATATTTACGCTCGACGCGACACTAAAACCAGCGCCTTTCATGAGGACTATTTCTATAGACCAATATAGAAGTACTTCTTAAAATTAGCGCTAGATGGCGTATAAGACATGAAACCCACGTTAGTACTTTTTGAAATTAGCGCTATCTATATGATTTATTATAAAAAACTACTTAGTAAGACCAATACATTATTAGTTACTTATCAAATAATCAATTTTATTGTGAAAAATGAAGATTATGAGGCGTGCAGTTTTGGATTTTCCAAAGTATTACTAGACTGCATGCGACACCGTTTCGCGTGGACTTCAGAAAATAAATAGGTACACCACTCTCACTCAGCACAATAATCTCTATCTGAAAACTGAAAATGCCACAATAAGCAGTAAAATTAAATTATGATTAAGTATGATGCATATCCCCCCAGTCGAGTTTAGCCTCCGTCTAAAGTCGAAACTTCGAAAATATTGTCTACTCGTGACCACAGCTGGTGTAACTCAGCCGAAAAGTCGAGGTTAGTCAAAACGATAGGTTTTTTTAAGGATTATTTGTTCATCATTATGAAACTCTAAAGTTTTATAAGTACTATTACGTAGTTGTCTTAGTTATGTGTCGAATTGTTTATATAGGGATATCCGCCGATACGGATACTAATACGGATCGTTAATCTCTAGATCCACTAATATAGATACGGGACTAACTGTTTTATTAAGAAAATATAGGTAATTGTCCGTGTGGTGACGGACTAAGAATACAAGTGTCACCACCCCATCCTTTCCCGCGGGTGTCGTACTAGGCGACTAAGGGAAGTAAGCAATTATCACCCATTGCATTACTGGTGGTAGGGCTGGGTACTAAGTGAGAGTACTCACTTGCTATCGGGCCCGAACGGGTCGGTACCATCGTCTCCTAAGTGACCGTTCATAAAGCACGTCAGTGTGTTTTGGCTGTAGCACAAGATAGCCGTTTATTCTTTCATTTCATATCTGGTAAATGAAATGGTGCACAGCGGCTGTACAATACTCTCGATATAGTTGAGTCCATGAGCGACGGTTACCACTTACCATCAGGTAGCATGTGGCTCGTCTGCCATCATTAGCAAAAAAAAAGTGGTAATTAAAATTATAGGTAATTAGAATATATTTAATATATATATTTCATATAATATGTACTACAAGGCCGTGTGGGGCCGGCTATAGAATTATCCCACCCCTCTTTACCCACGGGAGTCGTAAGAGCCGACTGAGGGAATACCGGGGGAGTGGGCAGCAGCACTCCCTCGAGTATTAACAATATCCACTGCGATCGCCAACCCGCCTGCCAAGCGTGGCGATTACGGCATTATCCCCCATGACGGGACCGCTCGTTGTGGCGTTGTCTTGGGGAGGCCTATGTCCAACAGTGGACGTTGAAAGGCTGATGGATGGATGGATGGATAATGAAATATAAGTGTAAATTTTCATCTCAACAAAAAGGTAGGAGCGAGCATTTCTCAAATGAATCAGTCATAAAATTACTTCTTCGATTTTGGTGTCCAATTACCCATCGAACTTTCACCGTCCACGGCTGTTCATAGGCCTCCTTAATAGAGCACCTTAATGAGCAATCCTGTGCCAACCAAACGCCTGTGACATACGAATAGATAGACTTAATAAAATATTCACAGACATTTTCACACAACGTCCTCTGGTCCCAAACTAAGCTTAACGCTTGTGCTATGGGTACCAGATTACGGATATAATACATATATTACTTTTTTATAGATAAAAAACACCCAGACGCAGTACAAATATCTGTATACAAATAATTGTCCTGAGTGGGAATCGAACCCACGACCTCGTGCACGGAAGTCGGTTGCACTACCGACTACTCCACTTATATTATACATAGATTGACCTTCGACTAGGTCATCAGTTGAGTTTATCACATACTATTTTCACTTTAGAAATGTCAATTAACACCAATCAATATGCTGATGTAATAGTCTACACCCAATATTATACAAAAACGTAGATAACCATAGATTGTTTACCTTAATTGTGCTAATTATGTTAGCTAGATAATGGGTATAGGCTTGCTAATTTAGACAATAGGTTATTTAATTTAGAGATAAAACGTGGTGTCCGTGCTTAGTGTAATCAGTTTTTTAATAGGCTACACTCACATAATTATTTGTCTAACGATTTTATTTTTATATAATACTAGCCTCGGCCCTTTTAGATTTAGGATATATCTCAGGTTCCCAATATAGTAGCGAGATAACATGTATACCAGTTTTCAAGTCTAATAAAAAAAGTTTCATCAACAACCAGTAATTTTTGCGTGATGCGCGAACAAACAAACAGACACAAAATTTAAAAAATATGTCCTGTGTTTAGACTACTTTAGACACACCTATATAGCCTAATAAATAAAGTCATTTTTTTCTCTAATATCTTCAATGTAAAGACATAGATAGCTCTGTTACAGCTGTATAGAATAAGTAGTATAGAAGTAAATTCTACCCGCGACATCGTCGATGTATCTTTAAAATATAATTACAAGACTATCATTAGTCTTGTAATATATCCTCTATGCAAAAGTTGCCAAAAGACTCACCCTTTTTCTAAAAATTAATAGCCTGTGTCCTTTTCCGGAACCTGAACTATATGTATCCAAAATTTCACGATGATTGGTTGAATAGTTATGGCGTAAAATTGTAACAAACTAGTTCACAGTTATCTAGTGGTAGAGCGTTGCTTATCGCAGCACCAATAACCGGCTCGATCGGGGAAGTACCACCCTCTCACAAAAGATCAGCGTGACACAACGGAAGACACCCCTACCGTTGCGTTTCGTATGGTGAGTGAGAGCGCCGGAGGCGATAACCCCCTCCCTATCCTCTCCTTATTATCCTACCTAAGTTCCCCTATCCATTTCCTATCCATTTACTTGGAGATGGTGGCGCCTCTGGTGTTGCTAGCGTGTATAGGCTACGGTAACCGCTTACTATCAGGCGGGGCGTATGCTTTGTTGCCACCCACGTAGTTTAAAAAATAGAAATATTATAGGATTAAGGATAGCAGGGAAGCACTTGATATGCTTGGCTAAGTATTTGCTTTATTTGTGTAATGAATTCGAATAGAACGACATAGAAGAGGGGGCATCCAAATTCCATTTAAGTTTACATGACTCTTGCCATCTGGCGCCTAAAACAGTTACTCTTTTTATTTTATCACACAACTGCCACTGGATACAAGTCTTTTAAGCCTGCTGTAAACTATTTAAATCAATTCCCGCTCCGAGCGGCTGACGACAGCTAAGCTAATTTGAATTTCCATGTTATTTCACACATTACCATACAATACGGCACAGATCATAATCTACGTATGTTATGAAATTGACTTCCGCTATTGATTTTAAATTTATTCAAAAGAATGTGCTTTGGATTAATAATGAGTGTCACCTCCCCATTCTTTAAGATTGGTTGCAGACGGCGCAGCGAAATAAGCTGCGACTGTCACTGGCAGAGAAGGTAGAGTTAAACTGGCAGAAAAGATTGCCGCGTGCGTGTGTTATCTGTGGCCTGAATTTAAAATGACAAGTCAATCGAGTACATGCCACTCGTCATAGTGGTGACTATGGAACAGAAAGTCTTGAGATCGATATTACGCATACCTTTCCGTACCACGCCTGAGAGATTTTCTTGACGACTTGCGGGGGTTCCTCATACTGGGCTGGCGTGGTGGATTACGGTCATTCTCACTGTGAGAAGAGACTCATACTTAACAGTGGGACAATTTTCACTTAGGGTATCGGTTGGCAAATTATTAAGCTCGACTCGACACCATTTACTGCTCACTGCAGATAGCAAAAAACATCATAAGAGTAATAACCATATTCGCACATAATAATTGCGATATATTTACCACTAGAGAGTTAAAATAAGGTCGAAAGGGTCATCTTGAGCCGCGATACGGTCATTTAATATTGATATATTAAATAACATTATTGATAGTACTCTCAACATGTCAGTATCATTGTGTAGAGAAATCAGAATTTCCATTTTCAATTTATTAAGGAATATTGGACACTGTAGAAGTCCTTTTGTCATTCTACATGAACCCGGACAGAAATAGCCATACTTGATTGTTGTGTCCTCGACATAGATAACTATAACAATCAAGATACCAAATATTTTAACAATACGTCTCTTTAAGTATATGTCTGGTATAAAAGAGCTTTTTTACATGCTCCTTTGAATCCCATTATCCAGTTCTATAAAGTATTAGAAATATGGTTCTTCACTCAGAAACACAACGAGTGGTCCTGTACTTTTTGCTGCTCCCAACCATCTAACTGCTGCACGCGGGTTAGCCTAGTGGGAGCCCATACTACGCTTCACTGACCAAGCACTTTTCTTCTCCAACGATTTTCGAGTAAATAGTATAGTGGTGAATTCTTGTTACCTATCGATTTGTCCGTCAGACTTAACTTTCTGTTTTACCTGTTGTGTGCCAGTCTATTGTGTGTTCTAGATAAAGTAGGGCACTTATACTGAGTTATAATTAGAGCAAACAGCCAGTGCTAAGATCAAGCATGCAACTCTTGTTATACTCTGTACATTAGACTGTTAGTGTAAACTGGGTTAGGTAGCTGATGGCGCGAAAATTATGACGTCGCAGGCGTGTGGCAATTGTTTTTTAATTAGTAGGTTTTAAGCGACTTCAATAAAGAAGAGGCCAGGGGGGTTAGGCAGAATCTCATATCTCACATGTCGATCGTATCGTGATCACTGTGATTGGTTGAGAAACCAACGCGTGATGTCACAATAATCCGTTGGCCAATCATGGTGATCTCTCAACCAATCACAGTGATCACGATACGATCGACATGTGAGATATGAGATTTTGCCTAAAGATAGAGTTTTTCTATGAATCGTTCATCGTCAGTGATGATTACTTAGAATATAGCATCACGCTTGTATTCCCCGAAGGTTAGTAGGCAGAGGTGTATTGCACACCCACGGTTCGCCAGCTACGTTTAATTTCAATTTTAAGGCGAGTGGCAATCACGTACCGGACGGTGCAGGAACCGTTGGATGCACACATGATTGCTCGCTGAAGTATGGATGGATAAAAGGCGTGCGCACTTAGCATTCATCTACCAATTAAGATTATCAAAAATCTATGGCCTTACTAAAATCGCCGAACTGTCTATGTTTCCCCAGATTCTCCAAAAAGCAAGATTAAATTCTTAACAGTCGTATAAACGGCAAAAGCCTTCATTTAAGATGTTATAAACGAAATATACAATCGATATAGGTACACCAATGCCAGCAAAAATAACGATTTTATACATTTAATATGAGATCAATTAAAGTATATGAAAGAATGCCCCAAAATGCAACAGCTGTCTGCATCCGTTAAGCACACGAGTTCCACAATAGCCCTTTGTAAATAAAGCTTAAAAGTATTAAAACAAATACTATCGCGTATCAAATACATGCCATAGGAGATAAATCGCTTTGGGATCAAAAAATATAAAGTACATTTTCAGTGCTTTGTGGACCTTGGTCGAAACGATCCGAAACTTTCATGTGTATTCGCATATTCCCGGGTCTATGGTTGATTCAAATCGACAAAAACCTTTCTGTCCAGTATTTTAGTTTAATTATTTATAATAACAACTGTATGTACTAAATGTGATGACCACTGAAATAATGTCACATACGAGTAGTGGTGGTCTGCCAATACAACCGATGAGACGGCACACGGCAGGTTTATTTAGTGGGCGAGGGCCCCACACTAATCTGTTCGTTGCCCCGAACGACGGGGTGTGCGGATAGGTACATTATTTCCAACCATGACAAAAAAAAGGTACTAAATGTGATACTGGCGACTGATAAAATGAGAACTCTTGGTTCAATTTTCAGTAGTTAAAATTAATTTAAGTAACTTTTCTAAGGAATGTTATTATGTATAAACATATATATTGAATCTTTATTACACACTTGTTGTAAATAAGTGTAGGGGCTTGAGTGCTCCGAACAATAAGCCTAATACATAGAATATAAGGGGTTTAATAAAAAAAAAACATATTTTGGCACCCTTTTCAAATGCAACTCATTAGTCAGATATCCTGATTTCCGATGTCCCATAGAAGCAACTTCAAAATATTCGATGCGTTTCGTATTGTAGGAAAAAAAATATAAATCCTTTCCCCTTCTCAACTTGGATCGTCGATACCGTGAAGGTAGCAGTTTGACAATGCCTCGGCTCTAGTACTCCTTAGTCCAATAACTTTTAATATCACGCAGATGGTTGCGCAGTTCGCAATAAAAATAACTACCCACCTTTTGAAAATTTTCATTTAAAAACATGCATAATGCAGTTGAATATCAATTTGGGATGTTAGTCAGTATCCTGAAATCCTGACTCAGATATTTAGTTGTTTTCTACCTTTTCCGTAAGATGTCTAACTTAAAAATGAGTCAGGAGTTGTCTCACAATGAACATGATTCATTAAAATGTTGACTCAGTCTGTAGGTGGACAGAAAGTCTAGATTTTTTTACTATAATTGAGTATTATTAATAACCCTGAACAGCAACTTCACCTACTTTTTGATTCGTACGTGGAATGTTGCAACAATATATCTCGTTCATAATTTTTAGACTATTATGATATTGGACGCCTCATAAGCGAGGCGTGAAGTGGGTACTACTCTCGTTTCATGCAGAACAACTGATTTTACAAACTTAAAATGTCTCTATTTATCATATAAAATAATATATACACATACTCGTACATATCAAGAAAAACACTATTTTTAACACTCATGATATTTTTGATGCCATTTTTGTTATTTAAACTAGTTAAAAAACTGTTTAAAAAAGTTCTGTCTTGGACTTCCGTGTGTTGTAGGTAATGTATGTTAGCACGATAACGACCGAAATACTTTACTAACCGAGTATTTTTTTTTTCTTTTACGATTCAGTATAACTACGAATAGAGCCCTATCACTTCTCACCATCTGATTCGATGTGGTTTAATTGTTATTAAATAAACGAAAAAATTGTGAATATTTACGCTCGATTCGACACTAAAACCAGCGCTATCCTTATTTCGTGAGAACTATTTCTATAGACCAATATAGAAGTATAGACCAATGTAGAAGACTTCTTAAAATTAGCGCTAGATGGCGTATAAGACATGAAAACCACAGTACTTTTTGACATTAGCGCTATCTATGTGATTTATTGAAAACTACTTAGTAAGACGAATAGATTATTAGTTACTTATCAAATAATCAATTTTATTGTGAAAAATGAAGATTATGAGGCGTGCACTTTTGGATTTTCCAAAGTATTTTCATATATTTTTTAGGCATTTGACATGCTGCATTGATAGGGCAATGGCGAAAGCATGGAGATGCAGATTCAAATCCACCTCGTGAGTGTTATTTTCGATTTCGCATTTTCACACTGTGTTAATTTATATGGCTAAGCATGTGAAATGCTTAAAAAATATATGAAAATAAAGTAAGTAATAACTACACACCTGTATTCCCCGAAGGGGTAGGCAGAGGTGTATTACACACCCACGACTTGGCAGCTATGTTTAAGTCCCACGTAATAGGGGGTGAGCCTATTGACGTCTACCGGGCACATTTCCAAACTCTGGGCTGCTACTGAGAATTTTCTGTTTAGGAAAAAGCTCAATAACATTGCCCGACCCGGAGATCGAACCCGAGACCTCATGATTAGCAGTCGCATACACTACCGCTACACCACCGAGGCAGTTAACTAATAACCTTTTTCAGATAAATAGTGTCCCCCTTTTTTGTACAAAATGGGTTTTTTTATGTTGGAGATCTCTTAGTGGTCTGCCTTTTTAAATATCTGTTCATAATTTCTCAAAGCCCGTTAAAGTAAATCACGAGAAAACCTTTAAGCCTGACAGATTTTCTCGAGGGTGTAAGAAAATCTTTAAAAATCGTCGATGTACTTACATTTAAAAGAACTCTCCGACAGTGAGAATACCGTTCGGTAACGTTTTAAAAAGTTTCGCAAACGTACATGTTCTACATAAAGGTTATGTTTTTAGTTGATTACTATTTCTGAACGAACAGTTATTTTTATAAATGGTTGTTCTACTTTACATTATTTGGATTTCAAATACCGTATGATGCACCCTTCGTATATTTCAAGCCCAATATCCGTTTGCTCACATAAACACGTGAAAACGTCCAGGAAAATGTAGTTAATACGATCAAAACATACGAAGGAAATAGATGTAGTTGTTGATACGCAAAAATAGATTTTTTAGATAGCGGTTGGAATGACTGCCTCTGAAACTCTGTAGGTTCTATGCTATAGAAATCTTTAGCTAGAGATTAGAAGTAATTATTTCATAGAGGTATTATATGTACAGAAGACTAGTCGACCCGTATGGTTCATTAAAGGACCTCTTCATAGATGATTTTAAATGTAAAATTTATATATTAGCCGACACGATAAGTAAAATGACGGGTAAATCATGGAATTTGATAAATAAGTAAGGATGATCTCGCGGACCGACAGAAAATCAGACTAGAGAAATAACATATAAGATCAAAGTTGAAGTGAATAACATGTCCCGTTGATAAAAATGTACTAAGAATAATCCTTGTATCGCGGGGACTTTACAAACAGAATTAACAATTAACGGACACACGCTCAGACTCAGAACAACCAAGTTTGTGGATCACACAAAGAAAATGTCCTTTGTGGGAATGGAACACAAAACGCATGGGAGGTCGGTATCTAAACCACTACATAAACACGCGAGTACCAAATTCATTTTCTTTCTCTTTTTTTCGACGAGACAACATTTTGTTTGCCTTGCTTACTTTATTTTTGTAATACCTCTGTGCTTTACTTACCCAAAATACCTCCTAAAATAAAACAATAAAATGAGTAAAATGCTGAACAATATTTCTAGTTTTATCGCGTTCCAGGAATATACAGTCCGGATAGATAGCATTATAATCTAATCGCTGAATCAACAAATGAATAATATTTTTTTTTAGAATAACCGTATCAATGCGGTGACGCTCTTATAGTTACATGTTCTCCATAATCGTGACTACAAGTGACAACTTGGAAAATAAGTTATAACTCTTACAAGTAGGCTACGGCAGACCGCTTGTTTGCCTAGCAAATACGTACCGGTCTGCTGTAGACACTCGCAATGCCTGAGGCATTAGACTCTGCCAACTCCGGAGAAAAATAAATAGTGAAAAATATTGATATAAAGGGGGGAAAGGATTACGAGCCTCCGATGTCCTCGCTCAGCGAACGAAACTAAATAGTAGAAATATATACCGTTACTCTCTCTAAGGTTACTCTATACTGATATTCTGTGAGAAGGCGATACTTTTCCCTGTGGACGTTGCCCATTATACGGCACCACAATCAAAAGGTGGGTATTAATAATTGTAAGCAAAGAGAAACTCTATTGAACGTTAATATGGCAAAATATCCGGCATTTTCTCTCACTGATCCTAAAAGGGGATACATAATCTCACCATTTAATTTTTAATTTCTAAGATAGGAAATGATTGAATAAACAGCTATCTCACGCCAGAACATACCAAGGTGTTGTGTGTGACCCGCTCAGCACTGATCACAAAGTCCTTTAGCCATCTCTATACTATAACTCTACCTTATTAAACATACCTACAAAGTCGAGCTTAGAAATATACTCCAAAAAGTATTTCTTGTGCGATTTCAACCAAATTGTTGGGTTATAAAAAAAACCTCGATCAACTTATTCTTAGGCTGTCCGTGAATCATTGCCATTGCTAAAAAAACTCTAGTAAATAATACGCAACACAGACCAAGGCCCACCATATTTTCGCTTAATTCAATCGCCCTTCGAGTTGTAAGCAAGCAAAGGAGGATCGTTTGAACACTTGCTGCTATGATTTACGCTACTCTTTGCAAACACAACGAACGTTGGGTAATGGTCTCAAGGAAATTACGTGTATGTAGGTTATGTAGGTACAATGAAAATAGGTAACAAGCAATAGCTAAATATTATTATAGCACTCCATCCAACCATCCATCAGCCTTTCAACGTCCGCTGCTGGACAAGAGAACGTCACAACGAGCGGTCCTGTGCCGACCGCATCCAACGGCTCCCCGTGGCTTTGACCAGATTGTCGGTCCATCTGGTGGGGGCCGTCCTACGCTGCGCAGTCCGATACGCGGTCGCCACTCGAGAACCTTTCTTCCCCAACAATTGTCGGTTCGTCGAGCGATGTAGCCTGCTCATTGCCACTTCAGCATGGCAACCCGGCGGGCTATGTCGCTCACTCTCGTTCTCCTACGGATCTCCGTATAACGGATTCAATCACGTAGGGAAATACCAAGCATAGCCCGCTCTACGACCAGCTGAGCGGCTTTGAGCCTTGATACGAGGCCAACATTCAGAGACCACGTCTCTGTTCCATATGCCATCACTGGTAACCAGCCGAGTTGGATTCGTCGATTGACCTCTTTCTCGAAGCTGTGCCTACCTAACTGTGTACCGTGTACACACATCTGTGGTCCGCCGGCGGCTTCCCATTTATGGTACTCTCTGGGCGATGCTTTCGCACATCGGGGCGTCGCATCTTCTCGGGAAGTCTTGCGGATGGCGGCCGTTGCCATGCCTATGGAACGGGCCATCCACACGCAGTCTCAGCTAGAGTGGCATCAGGTACAGGTACTCGCGTCTGCGCCAGGTTAGCAGATCTTCCTCTCTGGCCGTGCGTGCGGTATTCACGTATAACCCTGTTGTTGTTCAGGAAAACGAATTTCAGAAAGGCACAAAGAAGTTTAAGTGGTCATTATCATTTTTCAAATTCAGACATAAACTTTTTCTCCCTTTCATATATATATTTAAATTGGACAGTATGGTGTATGTGCAACCGAGCCAAAGATTGACAAAAATTAAAAAAAAGCGCCCGATAATATAGGTTTTCTTATAGCTTTTCCTCCCGCTCGGCGCGTTAGTAATAGATTTTCGTACACTTTTTCTAATAAGGAAAAAGGTACTTTCTGAACAGTTGTAGTATAAAATTATTAGTCGTACTTACACCATCTGTAAATGCACCGCTGGTCTATTTATGCTCTGTATTTTATTATCGCTGGCAAGTCATCCTAGAAGTAGGTGCGAGACATTCGCCGTCAACCAAGAAGATTAACTAATTAACTCATCAAACAATTGACATTTTATCAAATTAGTGACGTCATCAGCACAAAAAGTGCGCAATTATCGGCAGCGCCGCCCTGAATCGATTCCAGCTTTTACTAAATTAGTGATGTGTAAACACCACTCGATTAAATTAGATAGGCATCTTTCATTAACCAATGTTAATAATGCTCTTTAAAACAAACAGCAAGAATTTGGAAAGCTATTATTGGTGTAATACAATTTTGTCTGAAAATTCAGGTACATATAAAAACACTTTAGCTGTTCCTGTCCTGTCTATACTACAGAGAAAACTGATATTATAATTATGTTCAAAGGCTAGTCAATATTTATGTTAATATAATTTTTTTGTAAATGTTGCCATTAAAATTGCGTTGGATTATCCTAGTAACTTATTATATTTACTACCTCTGGTATTCGATTTCATATATTAACAACGTAATTATGCCATTGTTGCTGGAATGTCTCATAAAACAGTTTAATGCGTTTCGCGCTCAAATATGGCGTCCGTACGTGATAATGGTCTCGATTTCGCACATCATATAAGTCTCGTTATTATACTGTCTATTTAATTAGACCCATTTTTCTTTAGAATCTTTGATCCACAGATAATTAGTTTGATTGGCGTTGCATGTTACTCTATGGTATGTAACGGATGAAAAGGCTTACAAACCGGATTGATCTCAAGTGCTCTACTTACTCCATAACTTTCATCCTATTTCCGCATCTTTGATAGAAAATACAAGACTAGATACGACCATATTTTGTGTGTCTGTCACTGTTCTTGTCCTACCGTAGGAAAAATGTATTGAACTAGTATAATAGCCGTTCTAATTAGCCAAGTGATATAGATCCCGGACAACTCTTTGTGTGGAAGGATTATTCCTTAGTGCAGTGGGTGTTGTATTTTTTTCTAATATTATTATATGCACTTGAAACAGTAACTTTGATATGGCAGACTATGACTCTAGGCATGTTTAATCACGGAAATAAATTTAATTTATGATACAGAAAAAAATCAGAACCGATAATTAAAATATGTTCATTTTTCTCTAAAACTTATGCGCTTTGTATTAAAATAATTTGATATTAAGTCACCTCAAGATAATTTTTCGACCAAGTTAACTGATACACTCATTAGATGTGTTATCATGAATCCATAGTATACCAATTGAAGTAAAGAAATAATTAAGATTAAACAAAAAACAATGGGATATGGCGATCCAATTATTCTTCTCAAAAAGTCGTTTGTGATTCAATATCAATTAGTAAATTCAATTTAACATGTAGGTGCCGTATCGTTACGAATTACTTTCCCGTATATGTACTCGTATAGTTTACACAAGTTAGTTGCCAGCAGGGTTGTCAGATGGTATAATTAGATTCAAAATTTATATAAGTTTAATTAATATAGTTATCTTATGTATTCTTTAATTATCCCATCAAAAACATAAATATGAAATGAGAGCCAAGTTCAATATTATGATATATGCCTTGGTTGTTGACTTCATCGACAAAAGAAGTGAGATCTAAATGGGTGCCAAGTTCAATGGTCAGTTCTGAAATTTATTTTTAGCAACTTAAAATATTTTATAATAACTTAAAATATCATTTCTTCTTATAACTTAGAATAATATATTGCAGTCTAAGGTCTGACTGCAAAATTTTACATCTTTATGAGAAATAGTTTTTGAGTTATGAGGCGGTGAAAAGTGGCTCCAAATGGTTCGTGTCTAGATAACATTCGTCTTGTATAATTGGACACATTAATCAAACTGCCTCGTTAGTGCAGCGGCTGTGTGACTGCTGACCATGAGGTCTCGGATTCGATTCCCGGTTCGGGGAATGTTATTGAGTTTTTTTATAAAAAGAAAAATTCTCGGTAGTAGCCCGGAGTTTGGAAATGTGCCCGGTAGACGGCTATAGGCTTGCCCCCTATTCCGTGGGAGGTAAACATAGCTAGTCAGCCGTGGGTGTGTAATACACATCTGCCTATCCCTTCGGGGATACAGGTATAATGCTATGTTAATAAGAACTCAATTCAACATTAGCTGTCAGTTGTAGAAATAATTTTAAAAGTCCAGTCATATATTCAAGGAGAACTAATAAAAAAAATTTGTAAGCTGGAAAACAGGGTATGCTATCGCATTTAAGTGCTGCAGCACAAGACGTCTTATACCATATGCTAGGCAGTCCTAAAGGAGAGAAACAGCTATATCGCTTAGCAAAAGAATTGCAACAGAAATATCTCACTTACAGTGTGTGAAACATATATTATAATGATTGAAAGACGTTGGAAAGGTAATTTTGAAAGACTTATGAATGAAGAAAATCCTGGTTGAAAACAGAAAATATGGACGCAGTGAAAGAAATAAGTATGTATGAAGTTGGAAAAGCTATAAAAAACATGAAAACTGTAACAGCTGTAGGACTGGACGATATACCTGCAAAAGTTTAGAAGCTATTTAGTGAAAATGGATGTAAGTTGTACTTTAATAGGTTGTTACATGATGAAAATATCCCCGACGAATGGTGCGACACATACTTTTGCAGAACTTTTTCCAAATACTGGTATAAAACAAGTTGGCTTTACTGGCAACCCTGATTGTAAGACTTACGCCGTCGCACGTAGGTTGCTAGCGATATTTCGTCTGTAGACTAAAATAAGAATGTGATCATTAGCCAGCCGGATCTGTTGTAGCCGCGCTTTCAGTTGTCTTTCACAAGTGCAATGTTTCAACATCATCATTATGAATGAATCTGGTTTTACAAAACATTGGAAGATATTAATTTAAAAAAAAAAGTCTAACATTTTGCCAGCCAGTTTCGATGTGATAGAAACATTTCTATTTTTATAAAATCGAGACTATTCAATATTAAAATGAGATTCGATTTTTAAAATATGTGAAGTATAAATAGTACATTGTTAACCTAGGGATGAAAGCAACTTATTTAGTGCCGAGACGGGGTTTGGCGCCCGAGCGTAGTGAGGGCTCCAATAGTTCGAGGGACTAAATAAGTCTTTATCCCGAGGTAAACACTGTGCTTTTCATTACGAATACGAGGAAACTAAAAATAAAAATATTTTTTTCTGTGGCCTGTCAGCTATTCAGCCATTATTTTTCATTTTAACCATTGAAAAAATATAAATCTTCGTTATTTAGTTGCAACTATATTAAAATAAAGTCATATAAAAAACAAATTCTTTAATAAATACTTAACTTATTGTTATTTCAATTTTACATCGCGCTCAATCAAGTCAATTACTGGCTGTACAGAAAATAGAACTGTTTTATTTTTTATAATTACTCAGCTGTCAGTTGAAAGTAATTCTCCCTAGGGCTGAAAAGTATTACTTTCAACCCGCTCCTCAGGCTTTTAGGCCTACTTACAGAGTATGAGTAATGAAAATATTATTTTTAAATCCACTTAATATTATCATAACGGCTGACAATTAGTGTTTTTGTTAGCTGCGAATTCAAATTCCATTCGAGAATAGTAAATATAATTAAAACAATTACGATTATCCTTAATTTCGTTTAAATTGTGAATACGAAAAGCAGCTCCTGTTGTTGTTACCTCTGTTAGAGCCCCTGCACATTGAGCCACTAGAGGTGACCACACTAGAACGACTAGTGGCCGCCATAAGTTGTCGCCGCTACTAAACGCGACCACCGGTGGTTCAGGCAGACCACTCACACTGCCACCAGTGGCAGACACTGGTGGCTGGATGCGGCTTTCAGTGGCTGCCACTTGCGGCATACTCGACAGAGGAGAACAACAAAACGCGGCCACAAGTAGCGAGTGCGGTCGACTCCCGCAGCTTGTGGCTCGGACGCGGCCTCTCAAACGCTCGGTGTGCGCCGATGCTAAACAAAATGTATGGAGAAACGCATCCGCAACTTGTGGCGGCCACTACTAGTCGTTCTAGTGTGGTCGTCTCTAGTGGCTCAATGTGCGGGGGCTCTTAGTGGGATTGAAACCGCCGCCACCCGCGTTATATAAAAAACCCTTTGAAAAGGACGAGGTGGTGACACTTGTATCCTGTTTTTTTATGTATGATGGCGGACTATCCACAGCCCACCTGATGGTAAATGGTAACCGTCACTCATGGACTCGACTATACCGGGAGTATTGTCAAGCCGCTGCTCACCATTTCATTTCAAAGATATGAAATGAAAGAATAATGAACGGCTATCTTCTGCTACAACAAAACACACAGATCACAGATGTGCTTCATGGCCGGGCACACGGGAGACGGTGATACCGACCCGCTCGGGCCCGACTGCAAGTGAGTACTCCCACTCGGCACCTAGCCCTACCACCAGTTTTTAATGCAATGGGTGATAATTGCTTACTTCCCTTAGTCGCCTCGAACGATACCCGTGAGAAAGAATGGGTTGGTGACACTTGTATTCTTAGTCCGTTACCACAGGGACAATATTTTAAGTATTTTTAAGAGATGTTAGTACTCCGTCGTTTAAACCGGCCCATACATGCTGAAACCAACGATGTTTTGCCATCACGGAAAGTCGCCTTCCACGTTTCTAGTCCACGCTATCCGTTGTTAAACAGAAAGGCCACTTTAATTTTTTTATGAACGCTCCAGTACAATCGTGCTCCTTTCTCAGAAGGCTTTCTTAATAAGGATGAGAAGTCATTTGTTCGCACTCGCCACTTAAGAGGGCACCGCTTATTATTGTCTGAATTAACAGCTGTTTGTATTCAGTATTGTAATGGCGACGACTGATCGATGCATTGCATCGCAAAAAAAAACATAATATTAACACATGATTAAAAATATATAAATTTAAGTACAAATTATTTGTGAATAAGGAAAAAGTTTTAGTACAGAAAAATCTCTTTTTCCTTATTCACAAATAATTTGTACTTAAAAAGTAGCGAAGCATGTCAAATGCTGAAAAATATGTATAAATTTATCAATCAAAATACGTGATGATATTGTATTAATAAAACATCCAGCGGGAATATTCCGTATATGCGCGCGGGGTACAACACGTACAATTATTGTCAAGTACACCCAACCATATGTGGATCACACAAAATTGTCTTGCGTGGGAATCGAACCCACGACACTTACCAGCGGAGGTCTCTATCTAAACCATACTACCATTTGCAGTCAATGATTTACAGACCACGTGACAGATAAACGTATTTCTTCTTTTCTAATTATGGTAATGGTAATGGCAATCAATTTTTTTTTAATTTATTTACCGCAGTGGATACAAGTCCTTAATCCTATGGTTATCAACCTTAGCAATTGTTGTCAGTGTCAAGTTCCTCATGTTGCATGGAGTAGGTTTAGTAAGTCTTCGTCAAACAAGTCACATTTGAAGTCATAGGTACAAAACTCATAGTCAAGTCAGTCATGCCTCATTAAAGTGGCGACTTTACTGGAAGCTACTATAGAATTTTGGAGGCAACACAAATAACTACGTTACGCCGTATTATATCACTTGCCAACACTTATATGCACGTACCTTCGTACTATATTATGTAAATACATAAAAGGTTAGTAAAATTCCACCAATTTTACAACACATTAATACTTGAGCAACGACATGATTCTTTTCCCGCCAAAAGTTCATGAACGTATTTAAAAATAGAATGTTAGGTGATGTTCTCTCGATTAAGTTGAGTATTTTAAAAGTAAATCGATACACCTAAATCCGATTATGGCAATTTGAGATTATGATTGCATATTGGTAACGAAATTATTAGTCAAAATCTCTAATGTACTAGTTTCTGAAGACATTTTTATAAAATAACTAGCCTTTGCCCGCGGCTCCGCTGCAACCAAAAGCTGGTTTTTAAGTAATATCTCAGGTTCCCGATATAGTAGCGGGATAAAATGTATACCAGTTGTTAAGTCTAATCAAAATCTATCAAACAAAAAAAAGTTGCATTAAAATCCGTTAAGTAGTTTTTGCGTGATGCGCGAACAAACAAACAGATAAACAGACAAAAATTCTAAAATAAATAGTTTTATGTTTAGTAGACACGCCTATATGTATAGCCTATTACAGTATTTTTTCTCAAATATCTTAAATGTAGAGACACAGCTCTGTTACAGCTTTATAATAGTATAGACTAGACTTTGCCCGCGGCTCCGACACAGCCAAAAGCTAGTTTTTAGGTAACATCTCAGGTTTCCAATATAGTAGCGGGATAAAATGTATACCAGTTTTAAAGTATAGTCAAGAGCCATCAAACAAAAAAGTTGCATCTAAATACGTTTAGTAGTTTTTGAGTGATGCGTGAACGAACAAACAGATAAACAGACAAAAGTCTAAAATAAATGTTTTGTGTTTAGACACGCCTATTCGCCTATAAATATACCCCTATACAGTTTTTCTCAAATACCTTAAATGTACAGACACAGTTCAGTAACAGCTTCATAATAGTATAGATAGATTACTTTAAGTCCATGTATACCTAAGTACTTTGTGATGTATGTTAGATATGTATAACACTGAAAGTGTTAGTGTTAGTGTGTGTGTGTGAAATATTGTTTTTCCGGCAAATTTAACAAACCTAGACATAATATTGGTATTTAGTTTATTATAATTAATATTTGTCGTGTATTTGCATGCATTATTCGAGACGGTAATCCGGAAGACGCGATCCCACTCGTGGTCATTTTTGGCTGAGCATATCAAGTACCGAAAATTTATCTGTACTATTACGAGTATAAAACAGTAATAGTTGCTGTCTGTACATTACGGCGGCTGTCCACACTCGTCTATTTGTCTCGCGAACCTCTCGTCCACTCTCGTCTCGTAGAAGCTCGACACGAGAGCACGCCATGTACACGCTCGTTGTATCAATTGAACTTCGGATGCCCGTCGCCATGGACGTGGAAAAAACAATTGCGGCGTTTATTTTTTTTATTAGTTATTGTAATTTTTTAATCATTTACCATAAAAAAAATATATTAAACCATGGCGAAAAAGAACTTTTTAACTATTCAACAGGAATATATATTTTTTTAAATCTTCCACGGGGATATCAAAATCATTGCTTATCCGCAACCAAGCGTCGTGAAATAGTTGCTTATCCTTGTGCCTGACATTCTTAGGATTCCATAATAGTGATTGCCTTTAGTAGGCTTCTAAAAAGCGTTAGAACACATCGTTGTCGCACGCAGAAGGTACGTCTTTACGCGAACGCAGTTGGCGGGCAACTAAGCAAACGAGTGTGTACAGGCGCTGTCTCGTTTTCTCGCGAGACTCACCGTGACCCTTTGACTCGAGCACAAAAAACCGACACTCTTGCGAGACATAGCGAGAGCCCCGAGGCGAGACGAGGCTACCATGTACACACTCGCCCTCGGCCTGTCTCGGGGTGTCTCGACGAGTGTGTACAGCCGCAGTTACATTATTGCGATGTGTTTGAACGCAAAACGATTGCTTTTACAATATTATCTGTCTGTTTGTTTCTTTGTGCGTTATGCAAAAACTACTGGTCCTATTCGATCTTTGATGTTTTTTTTTTGATCTGAAACATCTAATGCGAAGGGAGGGTAAAATCGGCTGTTAGCGTGGCGACGCTTTTATTTTACTTGTCCCGTTCAAATCTTGCAAGTTAAATTTGACACACTTCCCGGTTTCCGATTAAGCTGAAATTTTACACGCATATATGTATATCACGTGACAATGCATGACTGATCTGATGATGGAGCTGGAAGGTGGACATAGGAACTCTATAATGAAACGGCGCAACCCCATCGAGTTTGGGCTCTTTTGATTCGTCTTAACGATTACGTTATCTCTAGATGGTATCCAGGGTCTGATGATGGAGCTGGAAGGTGGCCACAGTAACTCTGTAATGAAATGACGCAAACTCATCGAGTTTGGTATCGTTAGATTCGTCTTGACAAGTACTTTGTCTTTAGATGGTATCCAGGGCCTGATGATGGAGCTAGAAGGTGGCCATAGGAACTCCGTTATAAAACGACATAGCTCTATCGAGTTTTGGCTCGTATGATTCGTCTTGATAAGTACTTTGTGTCTAGATGGTATCCAAGGTCTGACGATGGAGCTGGAAGGTGGCCACAGTAACTTTGTAATGAAACGACCCAAACCCATCGAGTGTATACTAGTTTGATTCGTCTTAAGGTGTACCGTGTCCGTGTGGTGACGAACTAAGAATACAAGTTTTACCACCCCATTCTTTCCCACGGATGTCGTATGAGGCGACTAAGGAAAGTAAGCAATTATCATCCATTGCATGACTGGTGGTAGGGTTGGGTACCAAGTGAGAGTACTCACTTGGTATCGGGCTCGAGCGGGATGGTTCCACCATTACTCGTGCGACCGGCCATGAAGCACATCGTTGCGTTTTGGCTGTAACAGGAGATAGCCGTTTATTCTTTCATTTCATATCGGTGAAATGAAATAGTGAGCAGTGGCTTGATAATACTCACGGTATAGTTGAGTCCATGAGCGACGGTTACCATTTACCATCAGATGGGCCGTGGCTCGTCTGCCACTAAATGCAATAAAAGGAAATAAAAAAGAAATGTCAAGTTATGATCTTTTTTTTTCTATAAAATAATTTCGATGTTTTCACATCTTGTAGACGTCCCGCGACG
The DNA here is from genome assembly GCA_948253155.1 of Leucoma salicis. Lineage (NCBI taxonomy): Eukaryota > Metazoa > Arthropoda > Insecta > Lepidoptera > Erebidae > Leucoma > Leucoma salicis. Next base: position 23,347,335 of record OX411818.1, on the reverse strand, counting down.
TCTAGTTTTGTTTTATATTTCTTTAATAAATTTTTATTAAAAAATATATTTATTTCATAGGCTTATTATATTCGTCAAAGTTACTTACTAATAACTAACACGAGCGCTTGAAGCAAGTGCAACTGCAACGTCGCGCTCGCGATTACAATCGCTTCAAACGGCCGGATTCCATAGTACTTGGCTTTTCATGAGAAGGACCCGGCAAGAAACTTTTTATCTCACATTCACTATTTCATCGGATTCCCGAGAGTAACCAAAAGCTACCTATATAAATAAATAAATATTCACGGACATTTTCACACAACGTCCTCTGGTCCCAAACTAAGCTTAACGCTTGTGCTATGGGTACCAGATTACGGATATAATACATAATTACTTTTTTTTTGTAAATACATACATATAATAGAAAACACCCAGACCCAGTACAAGTATCTGTGTTCATCATACAAATAATTGTTCTGAGTGGGAATCGAACCCACGACCTTGTGCACGGAAGTCGGTTACACTACTGACCAAGCCACGATGCCCGTCAAAATCAAATAAAATTATGTAATCGATCCTAAACGTGAGATACTGTCGCTATTTAGATATTTTTATATATATTTTTAGTATTTGACATGCTTAGCACTATACATTAAACACAAAGTGAAAAATGTTAAATCGAAAATAACAGTCACGAGCAGGATATGAACCTGCATCTCCTGGATACCGTCCAGATGCTTTGCCAATTCAGCCATCGTGACAATTGCTCCTGACTGCTAATTTCGGTAACAAATTCATACTTAACGTCTTTGGGTGACGCCTGCGCCATCTGTCGGCAGTATTTTCATACATTGTACCGACCAGGTAAACTTAATTTTACAATTAAGATTTTTACCTAATAATGACGCAAACCCTATAAATATTTAGATATTTTATATATATTTTTAGTATTTGACATGCTTAGCACTATACATTAAACACAAAGTAAAAAATGTGAAATCGAAAATAACACCTGCTCGTGACTGTACTCATTATTAGGTAAAAATCTTAATTGTAAAATTAAGTTTGCCTGGTCGATACAATGTATGAAAATAGTGCCGTCACCCAAAGACGTTAAGTATGAATGTGTTATCGAAATTAGCAGTCAGGAGCAATTGTCACGGGGATATCTAATCTATCCGCAACCAAGCGTCGTGTAATATTTGCTTATCCTTGTGCCTGTTAATTTTTGGATTCCATAATAGTGCTTTCCTTTGGCAGGCTTCTAAAAAGCTTGAGACCACATCGTTGCCGCACGCAGTAAGCACGTCTTTACGTGAATGCAGTTGGCGAGCAACTAACTAAACGAACGAGTGTGTACAGGCGCGCTCTCGTTTTCATCGTGAGACTCCCCGAGACCCTTTGACTCGTGCACAAAAAACCGACACGCTTCCGAGAGCGAACGAGAGTCGCGAGATGAGACGAGGGTGCCATGTACACACATACATACTCGTCCTCACCCTGTCTCGTTGTGTCTCGACGAGTGTGTACAGCCGGCTTAATATATAAAATGATATATCATGAGTTTATTAAAAGAATATTATTATTATTTTTATTAGAAAATGATATATTTTTTTTTAATTTCATTTAATGGCAGACGAGTCACGGTACCATCTGATTGTAAATGGTAACCGTCGCCCATGGACTCGACTATACTGAGAGTATTGTCAAGCCGCTGCTCACCAATTCATTTCACAGATATGAAATAAAATATAAACGGCTATCTCCTGCTACAGCCAAAACGCAACGATGTGCTTCATGGCCGGTCACACGGGAGATGGTGGTACCAACCCGCTCGGGCCCGATACCAAGTGAGTACCCCCACTTGGTACCCAGCCCTACCACCAGTCATGCAATTGATGATAATTGCTTACTTAGTCGCCTCATACGACACCCGAGGGAAAGAATGGGGTGATGACACTTGCATTCTTAGTCCGTCACCACACGGACAAAACGGACATTTATAGAAATCGATTAAATATTTATTATGAAATCCAAATTAAAATAAAATATTATTTTTTTCCTTTTGATTAGGGAAAACAATATTTATAGTTAGTATTAATTAGGTAAAATCAATAACGTATAATATTTCATTATGATAATAAATAGAACTCTCTTTTTTATACTACGTGGCTAGCGAATAAGTGAACAGCCCTCCTGATGGTAAGCGCTTACTTTAAGCCTATACACGCTAGCAACACCAGAGCCATGACTTGCGCGTCGCCATCTGCAAGGAAAGGGACAGGAGGTGGAGCGAACGAAAAATAAGAAGATATTGGAAAGATAATGTTCAATTTCACATTTCCCCAATTTGTGTTCTGGCAAACGGAAATAGCCACACAAACAAATTACTAACTTTTCTGTGCATATTTTGATATAAACTCATATAGCTAAGTTACTATAATTATATTATATTTCCAATAAAGATTTATTCTCTAGACCAACGGTTCTCAAACTTTTATGCGGCGGAACTATTTTAGACATCTAAACATTTGACGGAGCCCTAAAATAATAAATGCTTACGGTAGATATGCACTTTCATTTGAAGAACGGTTTCGATTCATCATCATATATAAATTCAATTTGACATACCATATTCGTTGGATGGGAGATGTAAAATTGACATAGTTCCAGTGGCCCGCCAATAAAGGAGGAGGGACGGCACACTGTGGGTTTATTTAGTGGGTGAGGGCCCACACTACCCTGTTCATTGCCCTGAATGACGGGGTGTGCGGTAAGGTACATCTTTTCCCGCCTTTAAAAGGGGGGCAGCCCTCTTAGAATGAAAAATGTCACGTTAAGCGAACGTTCATATTGGTTAAATATTTTTACACGCTTTTATATTAGCTTCACCTGTATGTTTGTTTGTATGTTATAATTGTTACAAAGAATACAAACTTATAGGTGAACCGACTCCTTTGGGCGCGATTTTGACCCACTTTAAACGGCCATATTTCGTTCAAACTTTTTAGATTTATCGAGGACCGATGACAATACACTAATTTGATAAAATTATTCGGTATTTATCGGTTTTTAGGGTTCCGTAGTAGTATCTTAATTGTAAAATTAAGTTTACCTGGTCGGTATAATGTATGAAAATACTGCCGACAGATGGGGCAGGCGTCACCCAAAGACGTTAAGTATGAATGTGTTATCGAAATTAGCAGTCAGGAGCAATTGTCAAAGCATCTGGACGGTATCCAGGAGATGCAGGTTCAAATCCTGCTCGTGACTGTTATTTTCGATTTCACATTTTTCACTTTGTGTTTAACGTGTTATTTTAGTGTTTTAAACTATATTTTATTGTAATTTCGTTATAGATTTTTGTTACCATGACCGATATTTTTATGAAGCCTTAGTGAACTTTGAGAATGACTGTTCTAAAAATAAACAATGGCGTCTATATTTAATCGTCATTTCATTAAAAAAAGTTGTAGCATTGTTTATGTTTAAGATCGTAAAGAATTCGCGTATGATTCAATATGGCAGCTTGAAGCAACTGACCTCCCACAGTGAATTACTAGGGCGCTAATTAAAATATTTATGTTTGATTTCTTAATGAGAGTATAATAAAAGCCCGGGAGGGCTAGTACTAAAATAATCAGATTGGAGGAAGTTTCTGTTATATGCTTAAGTAAATTCATTAACTAGTTTACATAAATAAAACTACATAAATATATATTTTATTGGTCTCATAACGATCTTACCGAAAATAGTACGCTTTGCGTAGTTCAACTCAGGAATCATAAATACCCATATTTTTAACAACATTTAGTAGGTATATTTTAATCTCACGAGGTCATGGAGCATATAAATCTAATACTACGACGGTAGACTTGTATGTTTGTGTCCTATCATTTTGAAAGGTGCGCACAGACGATTAATAATAATGTATGTTCCTTTCTTTTTCTTATAAAATATAAACCCCTTTATTCATAATAAAATAAAACTGATTTAAAACACTCTTTGACAAGACAGAAGATGTTTTGTTAGTTTCTGTAAAATTATCAATGTAGGTACTTTTTTGAAAAAGGACAAAAGAGTGTTTTGTTAAATCAGTATCACAGCTCTAATAAGCTGTGTTAGTTGTTACGTAAAGTATATGGATGGATGGAATGACATTGAGCTTATTCACAAACCTCTAAAAATTTTAAACGAACTAGTTTTGCTCTTACAATAGTAAAGAATAAAAAACTATAGTCTTATACTGGTAATACATATGAGTAAAAATACGTCTAATGCCCTCTTTTTGTTGCAGTTTGGATTAGTGCCGCGTCTACGAAGCACCTATAAAATGGCTGTTAGCAACATAAAAAAAAAATAATCAAGCAAAAGTATAAAATGTCAAGAAAAAATTCGAAAATTAAATTAAAAATCTAGTGAGGTAATAGTGCTGTGCATAATGGAGTCGTTTGATAGTTTTGAGAACATTTCAAAAATGGAACTGACTGCGAATGGTACATTTTATCCTAAGGAGGCTACAATACTCGCTGCGGCTTGTGCTATTATTTTTAGTATCGTTGGAGTCGTTGGTAAGTTACCAAAATCAATTTATATCGTTAGATACTTATTCGCCGTGTGGTGCCGGCCTTAGATTGTCCCAACCCTCTACCCGCGGGAGTCGTAAGAGCCGACTTAGGGATACCAGGGGAGTGGGCCGCAGCACTCCCCCGAGTATTTACAACATCCACTGCGATCGTCAACCCGCCTGCCAAGCGTGGCGATTACCTCACTATCCCCCACTTCTTGGGGAGGCCTATGTCCAGCAGTGGACGTTGAAAGGCTGATGGATGGAGATACTTATTAGTGTATCTTTTTTTCACAATCTATTGCTGTCAAAAAGGCTTGAGTCTCCTCTCAGAGTAATTCTCTAGCCATCCCGCTGGCCCAGTGCTGGTTGGCAGGCTTCAAAGTGGTCCAAGAAATATCTGAAGGTTGCTTGTTGATGTGTTCCTTCAATGAGCACCAGTGCAGTCAACAACTACACATATAACTTCGAAAATTTAGAAAACTAGAGGGATGTGTGCAGTGCATATCGACGGATCGAACTCGAAACCACTGTCTTTGCAGTCCTTGGCATCCTTGTACATTGCAATCATTTTATTCTATAAATTATGCCTTTATAATCTAGGTATTTAGATATGAAATATTGCTAACTTGGCGGCGCGTGCTGCAATATTTTTTTGTTAAGGAGGTCAAAAATCTACCTAACCGCACACCCCGTAATTCTCTCCGCCTGTATTGGCGGACCATTGGAACTTTGTACATTACTTTAGTGGTGACGAGTGCTGCCCTGAGAGTACCTATTGAGGTTCCTTAGTGGTAAATCAGAGTCCATGGACCAGTATAATATCTGTAAGCGGTTTGATTCGGAGAGTAGTCACATGGATAGTCCTGTATTACGACACCCGCGGGGAAGAAACGTGGCTCCGACGCTCTCACTCACCACATAAAATACCTACAACAGTAGAATTACATAGCGTTGTTCCACGCTGATCTTCTGTGAGAGGGTGGTATTACCCCGGTCAAACCGGTCCATGCATGTGGGGGTAAGCAAGGCTCTACCATTTCGATTTCGTCTTTTTAACTTCCACGCCGACCTAAGAATTAAGCTACTATAGCAGGTGCTTAACTCTATGGTACGTTTATAACCTCTATGCAAAAATAGCCATCCCACAGGAATCTTCAATTTTCCGGAATAAAAAACCTATCGTATATGTTAATCCAGGTAATATACTATATATGCCATAGTCTTCAACTAAATCTGGTCAGCACTTTTTTCGTTTTTTTATACTACGTGGGTGGGAACCAAGTATACGGCTCATCTGATGGTAAGCGATTACCGTAGTAGCTTGCAACGCGCTAGAAACACCAGAGGCATCACTTTTTTTGGTTGGCTTAAAAAGTAAGTACTAAGTATTTAATGAGTATTTCAGCTTCGAGAAAATTTTAAGTAATCGTATTTTCCGCATAAACTTTAGTTTATGTCTTCAACTTTATTATATATTTATTGGTTCAGTATATTACATAATATTCGGATTGAAAAAAGGCGATTTCACCTATCATGAGGCATTAAAATCAGGGACTCCCAAGCTTTCTCAGTTTACAGCGCATTTAGTTTTAGTGTTTTGCCTCGGTCTAGTTGAAATATGTAGCGTAGATGCAATGATGCTAGATTAATAGTGCATGCGACTTCAGCGCGCAAAATCCTCGCGCCCTAGGCTGCAGCCTAATTAGCCTAAGGGTTCATCAGGCCCTGGATATTAAGGAGAGGATAAGAAGGATAAGGAGAGGATGGCGAGGGGGCTTGAGCCTCCAGCACTGTCATTCTCCATATAAAACACAATGGTAGGAGTAAATCTGTATCACGCTGATCTTTTGTGAGTTGGTTTCCCCGATCGAGCCGGCACATTTATGCTGGGACAAGCAAGGTTCTAACAAATATTCAAACAAACAACATTCACTAATTATAATTTTAGTAGGATTAAATGTGATGTAGATCTATAAGTGCTATATCAGCCAGGATCTTAGCCAAGTGGCTGTTTAGTGTTATTTATTTACTAAATATTGTTTCTTGGCGATTTATGAGCCAACGAGAAATGCATGCGCGATGCAACTACTTGAGGTAAAGAAAGTGTTGGAACTTTGTTTATAGCGACGTCTCGTTGCGTATACAACGTGTCATGTTCTAATAAACTAGGTACATATCAAAGTTATTATGATATTTTGACATTTATTTAATGAGTTGTTGAGAAATCAAATCATCTTTAATGTACAAATAAATATTCAATTAAACATTGTGCGCATGGAACGTTCTCTGGTTTTATTAACATTTTATTTAATATTTTACATTAGGGCTAGATATAAGCGTTCCTTTCATGTAAACATATAACCAGATAATCGTGGTATATGTATAATCGCTTTTCCGGGCTTATTGTTAGTATGAAGTAATAAACTAAAGAAACACAGATATCGATTATACCTGATTTTCAATTTTAGAAGTATTTACAAGACATTTAAGTTGAAATTTGAATAGTGCAATGTGTTTTGAGTTCTTGTACGATTGCCGCTTAAAGTACTTGCTATCACTAGAAAGCGTTCAATAATCGGTCACTTAACACGAACACAACATAAAATGTTAAGTGCCGGTCGTAATCGGACATCAAACGGTTTGTTACACGATTCGATACCAACGCGGGAACGACTCGTTCTTCGGCTCCAGCTGCGTAAACAAACACTGTCTCGTACATCACTACCCGTTCGATATTCGAATTAGTGATTTTAAATATAGAATGCGATGTTGATCCATATATACGGAAATATAGCACAGATTAGTACGAGTATAAGAAATCTCACGTCATGAAGTGATGTATCATATTGATAAACAGGATACTTAATAATTTGCACTGTTATTTTTCAGTATAGCGCCGTAATTAAAGAATCGTCGTTGTGCAAAGAAAATAATTACAGAATAGACAGCTGCGGTTCAAGACAATGATATATATATATTTTTTATTAAGGGACGTACGGGGGGACTTGGAAACCAATACTTACCAGGGGTTATGTCAAAAATCTATCAGGCTTTATCTAGAGGTCGAAGGTTCAATTCGCTTATTTCAGCATGAATAGGCCGGTTCAATCGGGGAAGTACCACCCTCTCACAAAGGATCAGCGTGTAACAACTGTACCCTGTCCACCTCCTATCCCTTTCCTTGAAGATGGCGACGCGCCAGTGAGCGTCTATAGACTACGGTAATCGCTTACCATCAAGTGGACCGTGTGCTCGTTCGCAAATCATGTAGTATATATAAAAAAAAGGTTTCCCCACGATGTCCTAAACAAATACATACGTCATATTCTCGAAAAGTCAGAGATGTATGCCGTAACCTTGGACTTGGGTTCGAAGTCCATACCGTTGTCCTTGCAGTCCTTGGTTTTGCCTGGCTATCACTGTTTTTTAAGTTACTACGTTTAGGTAATACCCATCACCGAAGAGTTTTATAACAAGTTTTCCATCCTCTTTAATTGTATTAACTCCGCTGTATTTGACCTTTAATTATGACGAGAGTTTTTGCGGGAACATAAAAAAATCATGTCGTTGCTATACATTATTTTCCAAAGCTTGTGTTATTTCAAGTATTAGAGTGTAATAGTGGTGGCATTTTATAAATTACATATTGTGTATGTCCATAAGTGTTGGCAAGTGATGTAATGTGGCATAACGTGTTTTTCCGTGTTGCCACCGCCTCCAAAACTCCATAGAAGCTTCCAATAAAGTCGCCACCACTTTACTGAGTCATTCGATTTTTTATAAGACTATGAATAATTTTATATAACTTTGACATCGACTAAGTATTTTGTTTGATGAATTATACTTACCTGTGGTGCTGTGGTTAGAGAATAACTTGATTTTGAATAACAAGTTTCTATTAGGCTGATCGTTCTTCTTCCATAAAATTAAAACTACGTTCACGATAGAAAAAAGTAGACTACGAAAGAAATTATATTTTTTAACGAATATAAAATTAAATCTGCACTATCATTACGTAATAAATATGTAAAAAGCTGACATATATGCATTTTTCTTTTTTGTAAATTTGAACGTTCCATTCTAGTAGTAATAAAAGGATTTTTTTTTCATAAACTTGACAATTCTTTATTAAATGGCGGTAAGTCCCAACACACGAGTTGTAAGCACACTAATATTTTACTAGATTGATTACTAATCAAGGAATGAATAGTGATCATGCTAAATGCACTTCTAATAAAGTAAAACTTCTCTAAACTAATATTTTAGACTTTTTAAATTTGATGTACTAATGATAATGTTGGTAATTAATCTAAGGTTGTTATTATATTCGTTAATAACTCGTTGATTTTGTAGCCTTGCGTTTTTAACCCTGAAAGGGTAGGAAAAGCACAACAGACACACATTTGGCTTATGCAATTCTAATATATCGTTTAACTGCCACAATTTCGTACTTCGTTCGCCTAAAATTTTTTTGTAGGAGCGAGGATCGAGTATGGGTCTTTTGGTTCGAAACATACTCGTATATCATAGAGGCATTTATAAATGAATATGGCAATTTGTCTAGAATTGATAGTCTTATAAGAATATCCCACAGAAAATTCATCTTTTTGGGATAAAAATTCTGTAAGTATATTAATCTCGGCCGTGTGGGGCCGGCTTTAGAATTGTCCCACCCCTCTCCACCCATGGGAGTCGTAAGAGCCGACTGAGGGAATACCGGGGGGAGTGGGCAGCAGCACTTCCTCGAGTAACGTATTAACATCCACTGCGATCGCCAACCTGCCTGCCAAGCGTGGCGATTACGGCACTATACCCCCAATTTGGGGAGGCCTATGTCCAGCAGTGGACGTCGAAAGGCTGATGGATGGATGGATGGAAGTATATTAATCTACTGTTTCACCTACCTACCTACCAAATTTCACCCGTATTCGCTCAGTCGTCTAAGCGTGATTGACAGTCAAATGTCCAAACACATGTAATAAACATCTTCACAAACTTTCACAATACGGTTGTACGGTGCAACCATACTTATTTGTCAATTTATCATTTCTACGCGATACGCACGACCTAATTGATTTGCTAAATTAACAGCAGTTCGTGTCGAGCTAACAAGACGGCCGCGCGTGCTCGCTATCATACACACATACAGTTCACTTCATCTTAGCTTAGTTTCTTACAATAAACTAGTGCTTCGAATTAATTGTATCATTATCACAAGAGGTAGTGTTTAGCAAGAAATCCTACATCTTTATGGTCCTTCGAGCCGGATCGGACTTGCGACCTATGGGTATTCTCATATATTTCCTCCTTAAAGTTTAGATGGATTCTATGCTAAGTATTGAACGAGAAGAAACACATAAGTTAGTTTCTTTGACTTTGAACGGAATGCTTTTTGTGGATAAATTTCTAGGGGAAATAAGCTGTTATGAAGCACCATAACATCATTTAAAATTATTGGGAATGTGGAATATGTGACAGATTTGCACTAAAGAAATATTTATTCCAAAATGAAAAATAAGTTCTTTTAAAACGACACTTCTCATTTAGGTATAATATTAGTATAATCTACCTACAGCATAGACCTAATCGAATATTATTTTGAGTAACGGTAATCAAAATCATCATTCATTATGGTAATGATCAGTTTCAAAACATTAAATTAAATGTACTCACATTGGGCCGAGCAAGGTAATTTTCATAGGTATTGTTTTGGATATAGTAACGTAATTTGAATCCCTCAGTCATAACTTAAAACTCTTTTACTTTTGGAACATTAATCAGAGAATTTAAAACAAAAAAAAATCAAAAGCAAAAAGGCTGAAAACCTCGGGCTCCCATACTCAATCAAAGCGAGCAACAGTTCTAAATTTGAATTAAAGTTGAACCACTTCAATATTCTTTCCCGCCATAAAGCTTCTTATACAACACTCATCTCATTGCACATGACATAAAACAGCAATAAAATGTGTTAGGGCTGTTGCCCTTATGAATAGACCTTTGACGAGACGATGGACGTGACTAAGCCCTACGCACCATTGAATGTTAGCTGGAATCAATTAAGATTCACATTTATTTTCAGTCATGTATAGACGTTTGACAAAAGTAAATTGATTCAAATGAATCGGACCGGACGTTTTGAAATTCAAATGATGTTGCGTGTGTCTTTTTGATTAAAAAAGTAATTTGTTTTCAAACGTACTCGTTATTGTATATGTTTGTGCTTTATGAATACCTATCTTAGTTTTGTTAAATGATTGTGGAGTCTAAAAGCAGCCGTCGGTGTCGCCGTTACTGAGATATAAAGAACAAATTAGGTACTCAGAGTGTTAAAATGTGAAATAGAAAATTAGAACCTTTGTCTTCTGGATCACCGTTACTGCCTATATTTTTTATCACTGCAGGATAGAAAATGAGGGTCACCAACCCTCACAGGACTTGCGGATACCGGAGACCTAAAAGCCTGTCATATTTAAATGACAAATAAGCTTTTTTTTTAAGTTCACTAGACTAGACAAAGGCGTTCTATCTTAGTAGATTAAAATATCATCATCGTGGAGAATTGCTTTGGATTTAAATTCCACAAACAGATTAAGAGAGAAAAAAAACACCTCGTAAATATATTTTCTTAAATAATATACTTGCACATTAATTTACTTTTATATGGTTTTACGGACAATTTACCACGTGCTCTGTTAACTAAAGCAATTAGCCGCACGAGGGGATATCCTCCCCTATATAAATACACACGATACACTGCTAATAATAGAAAGCAATAAACACTCTTTTGTTATTGTATTGTGGAGGTCACTAGAATCATTCAAGGACTATTCTTTTTCTTTTAGGCTGATTGCTTTGTAGCCAAAATTTATTTATAAGAAAAAAATAACAGTTTTATGTGACATGGACGTACTGAATTACTGTGGTAATTTTTTTTAAGTAGGTGTAAGATTATTTCTTGATATTTACCAGACTGCGGCAAAGGGTTATGATTTCAGCAGTCTATGTATGTTTGTATTTACCTCTGTAGCGCCTAAACTGCTGAACCAATTCTGATGAATTAGGCACCTATCAATAGATTCGTAATAATGTTCCAGGGAAATAAGCTAAGTATATAAAATTTCCCTTTTTTTATTGCTTGTAGTTGCTGAAGAGCCACGGCCCATCGGATGGTAAATGGTAACCGTTGCTCATGGACTCAACTATACCGAGAGTACTGTCAAGCCGCTGCTCACTATTTCATTCCACAGATATGAAATGAAAGAATAAACGGCTATCTCCTGCTACAGCCAAAACGCAACGATGTGCTTCATGGCCACGGGCATGGACACGGGAGATGGTGGTACCAACCTTCCTCGGGCCCGATACCAAGTGAATACTTCCACTTGGTACCCAGCCCTACCACCAGTCATGCAATGGATGATAATTGCTTACTTCCCTTAGTAGCCTCATAAGAAACCCGTGGGAAATAATGGGGTGGTGACACTTGTATTCTTAGTCCGTTACCACACGGACATCCCTACCCGTGGGACTAGGGTGGACTCAGGGGCGGATCTACCTAAGGGCTTTTTGGGCTACAGGCCAGGGCCCCGAGGATATAAATGTCCCCTATCCAAACATAAATGATACATGTTTTGACGTAAAGAAAATTATGCACAATTATTGCATTTTTTGATTTCTGTCTGAATTTTTCTTGATTCGTATTTTTTAAATATTTTTTTATTATTTAAGTATTTTTTTTTTACATTTTAAACACTTGCGTGCTTGACTACTTAGGTATTATAAGAAAATTTTGTGAAAATAAAAAGTCGTTTGCTAGCTGGACTCAAACCCACGATCTGTTCTGAATTGCCACTACTTTAACCGTTAAGCTACTACAGATTAACACCAACAGAAATTTATTTTGGTATTAGGTGGTTCCTATTGTCTTTATTTAGTTTTTAGAATTTAGTAGTTAGTATAAATAAAACACATGATTAATGTGTTTATATGAATATTTAATTAAAAGCGACATATTGCGTAGAATTATTTCGAATATTTCCTTGCTGAAGAGCTTAATTAGTCACAGTATAAAGAAAAAAAGTAAACAGTAAGGACACTAGACTAGATCTCTATACAAAAGCCACGTTATAACTACCTATTACGCAGATACTACACAGATGTACTTTTTGCATACGCGCATTTGTGTTCGTGAAGTCTAAGGTTGTCACCGCATAACTAATTTTATTATTGTAATCTTATCTGAGAGGCTTCTGATACTAATGTAGTGTCGCTATAGGTTTCGTACCTACAGAAATACCGTACAATCAACACATAACATCACTTATAATTAATGACCTCACATTTAATTTCAATAAATGATAATAAGTACCTAAACTGCACAAACATATCATTTCATGCTCACATTTTACATAATTTTAGTTACAATAACAAATAATGTTCTTCTCGTAATACACAATCATGAAATGTCCTTACTCTTTATTTGTACTGTGACAAACATATTATGAATCATAAAATTATGTAGGTACTAAGGAAATGGTTTATTACTAAACAGTTAAATTTCTGCAAATATCAAGCCCAGAGACGAGAATAAAACACCTACTAAACATGAAATGAAAATTACACCAGACAAATACAAGTTTTAGTGTTGAATAAATTTGGCAACACACAAGGACGAGTGCCACAAAGTTTTTGGCGGGAGTTCATGCGTTGCAATTTGCAACGCATGAACTCCCGCCAAAAACTTTGCAACGCATGAACTTACTGAAAATATGAGGCTTACTGAAAATATATCAGCCCCCTTAGAATGAAAAACGAAACGTTAGACGAACTTTCGTTTCGAGTCATTGTGATTGATCAACAGTCCGACGCGTGATTCCTGATTAGTCGAGATTTCGATGCGTGATTTAGATGGCCAATCACAATGATAGCGAAACGAAAGTTCGTCTAACGTTTCGTTTTTCATTCTAAGGACGCAGATATCATGAAATGCCTATTCTATAGACATAGTTTAAAGATAAAACTGTGGTCGTCGGATCCTTCGGCTAAAAGCTCTGCAAGCATCTGCTTTGTAAACTAACTGGCTGTCGTTGTAGTCGTCAGTCGCTGTTAAACAAGTTTCGACAAGTTACAAATCGATTTAAGGAATATTGCCTAGTACCTAGTGCAGTTACAAATCCCTATTATCCCTATTAAACTTTTTTTAAGTACCAAGTACTTATAGAAATTTGAACAAGAAACATTCAAGTCAAGACAACAAGGCCAAAAAGATATGCCTAATTGGGAACAGGATTCGTACCCGCGTCTCTTCCATAAGGAAAGGAAGGTAGGAACGATATAAACCACAAAGTCATTGCACACACTCGTGCACTATCGTAGTTAGCATACCTGCCTGTCTGTCTGTTTGTTCTGGCTAATCTCCAAAACGGCTGGACTTCTTATTTATATTCACTGGCGATAGATACTGATACTGAAGCTATAATGGAGTAACATATGTACCTACCTTACTTATATTTTGGAAAAATAATCAGTATCCTCGCGGGAAAAAGAACTAAATTCCACGCGAACGAAGCCGCGGGTACAAGCTAGTTTAAAATAAAATAATCTAGTTATTTCCCAACGTTTACGCCACTTTAACATTACACAGAAAATAAATTGTTTTAAATATATTTACGTGACACAAATACTTATAAATAAAAGTGCCAGTTGCCACAGCTGATTAATCACGAAGATTTACTGCGAAGGGTTGGCTGATCAATCAATCTGTCATTGTATCGCGACAGGCGACTGACCGACGACCCTAAGGGCGATTGGGGACCATTTTGCGCGGGACAATAAACATGTGTGCCTGTTGGCATATTTAAGTTTATTTAGCGATAAAATAAGCCCGCTACGTCTATCACAGAATGTCTGTGAATCACTATAACCTACATTGAAAGTTTTACCCTCTTTCTTATTCCCTTGAGGGGGTTGTCTAATACAAGTAGGTATGTATCTACGTACCTGTTTCCACGACAATTTGAATGTAATCTACGATTTATTAGATAAGCTTTAACAGCCTAACCATGGCAGTTTGTAACCTGCTTAGGGCCCTGGGCTAATAGGGCCTCTTATGACTATTATATATTATAACTCATAATTCCTTAAGATGTGGACTCAGATTGTTTTATTATTTTGAATTCTGGGGTTAGAGATTGTCTTATTATTTTGATAGAATTCAAAATAATAAGACAATCTGAGTCCTGTGGAACCAGCCTTATTAAGAACAATTTAATTAATTTCTTATCCGCAAAATGAAATAAATAGTAGGCTTGGCAGTATACTTCAAATTGTTGAGTCCGACGGTAATCACTTACAATCAGGTGGGTCGTAGCCCTGCCTCTGCCACCATAAAAATAATCTAAAATTTATCATCGGATTAACTTGACGTGCGCAATGAAAAGCAAGCCTGCTATAATAAAAAAAATGAGAATGACGCTAATAATGCGTACCGTTGCGTACCTAATAGTAGGTAAAAGTTAAATTTATATAAACTGTGAATCATCTGGGAATCATTAAATTAAAAAAAATACTATATCATATACCACAGAGTACTTTCAATATTTTTTTTTATTATAAATATAATAGTATGGACGCGCGCCAATTTACGAGGAAGGCGCCATGTTTTAAAAAGTTTTAGGTAAGTGTTATTAAACAAGATTGAGTACTGATCTTTGTAGCAAGTGTACTCAGTCTATTATACAAAATATATACGTCAATAATCCTTTTAGAACGTGTATTTGTAATCAGCACCAGACATCAAATTGTTGATCCATTAGTCAAGTGGAGCTACATACTACTGGTGTTTGTGCAATGACGTTAGCAATGGCTGTTTCTACGAAATAATCCGATCACTAAACTGTTTATGAAAGGCAAATTAAACTAGGTAAAACGGGTTTATTTTTCTCTCGAGTTACCCTGTGCTGAAGGGATTTTTCAATTAAGGATGTACTGACTTTAATTAGGCTTGCTGTGAATAAATATTTCCTATGTTGTATACGTGCGGCCGGCATTGATTTATCATATAAATATCCAAATATACATACGTGTTTGCCCACTGCATTTAAACTGTTAAATACAGTATGCAGCGTACATCTGCTGGCTGCGATTAACTATAATGAATGACAAAATTTGCATACCAACTAAAGCTCTTAACGTTTGATATCAATTTTCCTTCCTTAGCGATCTAAGGAAGGAATATTTATCTATATACATATATGAAATTACTTGTCCTGACAGACGATCAACACACAGCCTGTTTACAGGACTGAAATTTGGAATGCAACCAGCATATTTTATATCATATCACTTAGGTGCTTTACTGTGAGAGAAATGGGGGTTAAATTTTGTATGAGAGTATCGGTTTTATAAATTATAGGTAGGAAGTTCGAAATCTAAATTCTATGTAATTATCACAAATAAATAATAACAAATTTCAGGATTTTTAGATTTTCATTTTAAAGGGAGAAAATAGAGCGTTGAATGTTTGTATAGAAGTGTCGATGTGATAGCTAGCTAGTAGCTAGTTAGTGCTATTATAAAACTGTAAGAAAGCATTACAGTATGTTAAGTTATTAACACAAACATAATTACTAACTGTCTGTATCTATCTATCTATGTAACGGGAATACGTCGGATTAAATTAAAACTGCACATTTATCAAGAACCGATGACAGTACAACCACTTAATAAGCTTGATATTTTGATAAAATAAATTATACTTAGTTAAAAAATTAAAAATACAACATCCTATGGCTAGTTGAACTAAAAGGTAGAAAATATTGTTATAATAAATAATAATGATAGAAAACGGTGGGGTGCTTTACATCAAATGTTACAATAGGTCATCGAAAGCCAGTTTTTTACACGATGTGAGTGGCAAACAAGCAAGATGGATGGAGGTGGAACGGAAGGATAATGAGGATAGGATAGGGAAGGGGTTACTGGATTTTATTTAGTAATCGTACCCATGATGTAAATATTATTCTCTATAGCAAGCATTGCAACCCGTGAAAAGTAGATAATAATTATGTAGTAATAGCTTATTAATTACCCGCGCAAATTTGAGTGGCTATTAAAACAAAAAAATAATAGATTGTACTTTCAACGAACAAGTACTTATAAGTTACAAGTCATAAATTCTGATTTCACTTTTTTTTTCTTAATTACCGTACTATAGCTACGAGTCTTTTGAGTTTGACTTTCGTTTCTGCCTTTACTATAGGGTTATTATATTAGTTATTTAGAGCGTAATAATAGTTGTGTGTGTAAAAATGTTGAACTCACTATATACAATTATAGATGTAGGAAAATTCTGGAAACCAGTCTCGAGTTTGGCAGGGCGAGTCCAATAGTGGAGGGAAATTTGTCTAATAAGAGCCTCTCGTCAATGATGCTATACTTAAAAAGAGTAGTACCTAATCGCACTAGCGCGCGTTAGGTAATTGTCGCGCATGAATTCAGTAAATTGGCCGCATTTGTTTTAGTCGGTGATCTTCCGTATCTTTCTGTATCATGCGTATGCGTATTATCTATCGCGTAATGTGTGCACACATCTATAAATTTGTACTTTGTCATAAAGCAACAATATCGATAAGCCACTTAGTATGCACGTAACTCATCTTTACTTTTGTGAATGTGAAAAAAGAGACCTTGACTGCGAGCGGAATTCGAACCTGCGTCCCTTCCGATCCGGGGAAGTGCTCTAGACCGCTCATTTGTCAAACGCATTTCGGGGTTGTTGAGCGTTTTGTGTCTACTGATAATAATAATTTATTTCCAAAAACATCTACAACTTTTTACACAAACGAGAACAATTTGACAATTTTAACAAAACTTTCTGAAACACTGGTACCCATGGATACCATGGACACTGATATAAAACTATAACAGAACTATCTCTGTACAAGCCTCAACAAAGGTTAGGATAAGTGTCGGAACTGAAGGAATGTAATATGGTTCCAGTGGCCCGCCAACAAAGACGGAGAGATGGCACACGGCGGGTTTATTTAGTGGGTGAGGGCCTCACACTACGCTGTTCGTTGCCTCGAACGACAGGGTGTGCGGATAGGCACATTTTTTCCCGCTTTAACAAAAAGAATATATAGGTAAGTATCGGAAGTAGATGATGAATTTTACTTTTAATTCACTCTGATGAAATAATATATTTCGGGCTATCGTTACGTTTACAGTTAAATTCATTTAATCACTTATTGCAGTTATTCATTTTAAGATCCGGTAACCATATAGATAATAACGACTAAGTATCCGTTAGTCAGTAATTACATAGTTGTTATCACACCGTAACGTTACACAAAGGACTGTTTTTTCTAGGATTTCCGTTTATAGGCTACTGATTAAGGATATAATTATTATATATACCACACAGGCTGAGAGACGGCACACGGCGGGTTTATTTAGTGGGTGAGGGCCCCACACTATGTACCCTGTTCGTTACTCCTAAAGACGGGGTGTGTGATTAGGTACATTTTATCAAGCCTTAACAAAAAAAGTGTTCAGTACTGTTGAGCACTAGTCTCCTTTTAGAATGAGAAAAATTTAGGCCGTAGGCCACCACACATGAGAATTATCAAGCCCTTTAGAAAAAGGTTTAAGGGAGGGCTTATCAACTTTGGCCTCCCTGTGATAGCATTCCGATGCAAGGCATTTTGAGACAGATCATCGTGATCATTTTGCATGAAGGAGAGGTGCCTGGAGAGGTGATGAGGGGTGGGAGAGTCCGACATAACCTCTCTGCATGCCCACTGGGAAATGACAGCAATTTATGAAGAAATATATAAGTACACACATAATTTTACAAATAGTCAGAAGTGCGTGCCTGGAGATTTAACTCTGTACCTATGTCTTGACAACACAAGAACACCGTACATATGAAATTATCCTTGTATCACGGGGGACTTTTTTTCTTAAATGCAATTTCACGGACACGAAGTACACCCAGACTCAGAACAAACACTTGTGGATCACACAAAGTGTTCTCCTGTGTGGGAATCCAACCCACAGCACTCGGGCAGGGGCCGGTATCGAAACCACTCCGTCATCTGTGCAGTCAGTTATCACTGCTTGCAAAAGTTAATGCCAGTACACTGTTTTATTGTTTTATTAATTACCGTCAAAACTACCTAAAATACATTGAAATTTTTTATTTTCAAGCAAGAGTTCGTTTACAGGATTGCCAAATTGCTATAAAACTACTAAGTAACTCCATTTATAAACTCCGCACAGTAAATGTAATTGTAATTACTTAAAACTAATCTATGCATTGATAATACCCAGAAAGATTCCATTTCCTCAATAGATAATACAGAAATAGCCAGTTGTAAATGATTAAACTCAAACATAGGCTTGGCTCGCCACTTGAGGCACAAGCTGATTCACACATTATTTATACATCATAACACAAAACTGCTTGAAGATAATCAACCTTACAAACCAGCATACGACCTACGTAAGCGGTCACCGTAGACTACCCTTCTTATTTTGTTTTAGCGGAAAGAAATATACCTAACCGTACACCCCGTCGTTCGGGGCAACGAACAGGGTAGTGTGGGGCCCTCACCCACTAAATAAACCCGCCGTGTGCCATCTCTCTGCCTTTATAGGCGGGCCACTGGAACTGTATTAGTAATACCAGAGGCACTCGCGCTTTGCTAACCTCAAGGATTGGTGATGATGGATCATGGAGCGAATCAGGAAGATTTACACTAAGTTCCTTCAGCCTTTCGACGTCCACTGCTGGACATAGGCCTCCCCAAAATGTATTCCCTCAGTCCCTGTATTCCCTCAGTCGGCTCTTACGACTCCCATGGGTGGAGAGGGGTGGGTCAATTCTAAAGCCGGCCCCACACGGCCCAAGGGTTAAACAAAGTTATAAAATTTCTTGTGGAATGTGTGTGTGTGTGTGAAATCTCCTAGACTCCCAGTCATCTTGCTAATTCAGCGATCGTGACAATTACATTGATGCAGGTTCTTATCCTGCTCGTGACTGTTATTTTCGATTCCACATTTTCGCACTTTGTGTTAATGTATATGGCTAAGGATGTTAGTGGTAGAAACTTGCTTATGAATGGGCCGGCATGATCGGGTAAGTACCACGCTCTCACAGAAGATCACCGTGAAACAACGTTAGGTATTCCTACCGTTGTGTTTCATATGGCGAGTGAGAGGGCGGAGGCCCATGCCCCCCTCTATCCCCTCCTTATTATCCTTCCCATCCTCTCTTTATTATCCTTTCTATCCTCTCCTTGTTATTCTTCCTCTCCCTTCGCTTGGAGATGACGAACGAGTGATGCCTCTGGTGTTACTAGCGTACCTATATAAGCTACGGTAACCGCGCGAAAGGTAGCGTATGCTTGTTTGCCTTCCACGTACTAAAAAAAAAGAAAAAGCTTAAAAAAGTACCAACATCAGGAAGATGTTTTAAAAACCAGCGCTTACTGTAGAAACGCAACTAGTAGGAATGTCTGTCGTTTTTATACATCGATATTATGTGAAAGGGTGGGTCCCCACTCAAGGTAGACTATTCACGCTGGCCACGGAATCTGGACAGCACGAAAGTGTACTACTTATAAGTTATAACACAGCAAAATCTTGTTATTATGCTTCCATAATTAAAGGAAACCAATCTGTTCAATCTACCCAATAATTCAATTATTATTTTATTCGATCAACACTGGAATTGATGATCGAAGATTATTTTGATAAATAATAATACAAATCAACACAGTGTGAGCATGTCAAATGCTAAAAATATAAATACTTTGGAAAATCCAAAAGTGCACACTCATAATCTTCATTTTTCACAATAAAATAGATTATTTGATAAGTAACTAATAATATTGGTCTTACTATGTAATGTTTCAATAAAGCACATAGATAGCGCTAATTTAAAAAACTACTGTGGTTTTCCTGTCTTATACGCCATCTAGCGCTAATTTTAAGAAGTACTTCTATATTGGTCTATAGAAATAGTTCTCACGAAATAAGGATAGCACTGGTTTATAGTGTCGCGTCGAGCGTAAATATTTTTTTGTTTATTTGATAACAATTAAACCACATCGAATCCGACCGTGAAAAGTGATAGGGCTCTATTCGTAGTTATACTTTATCATAAAAGAAAAAAAAGATTATTTTTAAAGTATTTCGGTCGTTATCGTGTTAACATACGTTACCTACAACACTCGGACGTCCAAGACATAACTTTTTTAAACAGTTTTTTAACTAAGTAGTTATTAGTTTATAGTATTAACAAAACTGGCACAAAAAAATATCATGAGTGTTAAAAATTGTGTTTTTTCTTGATATGTGTGTGTATATATTATTTTACAAGTGCAATATATGATAAATTGCCGTGTGGGGCCGGCTTTAGAATTTTCCCACCCCTCTTCACCCATGGGAGTCGTAAGAGCCGACTGAGGGAATACCGGGGGAGTGGGCAGCAGCATTCCTTCGAGTATTAACAACATCCACTGCGATCGCTAACCCGCCTGCCAAGCGTGGCGATTACGGCACTATCGCCCATTCTTGGGGAGGCCTATGTCCAGCAGTGGACGTTAAAAGGCTGATGGATGGATGAATGGATATGATAAATAGAGACATTTTAAGTTTGAAAAATCAGCTGTTCTTTGTAAAACGAGAGCAGTACCCCCTCAACGCTTCGCTTATGAGGCGTGCAATATCTAAATACAAATAACAAAGTTATATTGATAATCGCGTCATGGGATTGTTAATTTTAATATCTAATTTTAGCATTGTTCAATGAAATGTATGCAAATATGTTTTCGATAGATTGCGTGGATACTACTATTACATGATGCATCAGATGTGGAAATTGATGTCTTTGAGCGGAGAATGTGGTAGCTTCGCGGCTAAAACTTTAACCCCGTATGGGAATAAGACGCGGGTTCAAATCCTGCTCTCTCATATATTATTTTTCTTATTACTGGGTTATTTTTAATACTATACTAGGTGCTTTTCGCAACTTCTTTTGAAGATACATATACTTATGTTTAATTATTTTTAGTGCGCAACCCTAATATTTTTATAAAATACTCCATAAAACCTTATCTTCGTTTTTTTTTAAGACAATACAATAAAATACTCAGGAATAATCTTTTTATCGCGGGGGACTTTACAAACATACAATTTCAGGAACCCAAAGTACACCCCCAGACTCAGAACAACCATTTGTGGATCACACAAAGAGTTTTCCTGTGTGGGAATCGAACCCACAACACACGAGCGGGACGCCGGTATCTAAACCACTGCGCCATAACATATTATGTGCAGTCAGCATCTGCCTGTAAAAGGCATTAATGATTCACAGAAATACTTAATTACAGTTGGCAGACGAGCCACGACCCACTTCCCTTAGTCGCCTCGTACGACACCCGTGGCGAAGAATATGGTGGTGACACTTGTATTCTTAGTCGAAGAAGTACTAAGAGGGCCAAGCCCAAAAGACAAGTGGTACAAGAGAAGAAGAAACACTTCTGTCACAAGCGAAGGAAATTTGTAGCAATAACAACATTAAAAAACAAACACAGGATGCCTAATGTAGTGCATGCCATTACACACATTGATAACTAGCGTTTACCCGCGGCTCCGCCGCAGCCCAAAGCTGTTTTTGGGTTATATCTCAGGTTCCCGATATAGTAGCGGGATAAAATGTGTATCAATTTTTAAGTCTAATCAAGAGCTATCAAATATGAAAAAGTTGCATAAAAACCCGTTAAGTGGTTTTTGCGTGATGCGCGAACGAACAAACAGATAAACAGACAAAAAATCTAAAAAGAATAGTTTTGGGTTCAGACACGGCTATACAGTAATTTTTTCTTAAATATCTTATTAAATAATACTTTCTGATATTTACGCGAATGTTACACATTTTGAAAGAAAACTACGTTTACGGAATCTATCGCGTTTACTTGATTTTACTCCTATCCCGACGTTTCGAATACTTTACAGCATTCATGATCACGGGTGGACTTAGATGATAGACGTCCAACCTTGGACGTCACAGATACAGCTCTGTTACAGGTTAGTAGTATAGAATACAATATTTTTTTCTCAAATATCTTAAATGTACAGACTCAACTCTGTTACAGTTTTTTTTAATATTTAGGATATATTATCTCAGTTAAAGATATTTCAAAACTCACAACTGCCTTGGCATTTGTTCTTGACCTCGTAGGTATGGTGTCTTTACTAGGCTCTTAACATCATCAGTCTTTATACGGGGTTCCTAATGACCTGCGGCACGTTTAAATGCAATATAACACCACTTATTCTGCCGTCCTTCTCTACCTACGTATCTCCATAAAAAATTGCGGTCAAAAAGACTAGGTCTCAATCACGATTTATTAAGCAATGAACATCATTAGATATGACACATCTAACAGGCTTATACGCGCATCTTACTTATAAAAAAATGATTAAAGTATTTTGAATAACTACTTTCTACTACTACCTTCAGGTCCCTGATCTTCCTGGGATCCATCTTAAAACCTCTTCTTTTAGCTTCCAGCGCCTATCGCATTCTCTCTGCCGCCTCAGTACCTGATTCTCTATCGTCTTTTGAGCCCACGATGATTAACAGCTTTTGCTGGGACTTTATAGGGGATTTTCTAACAGCGTCTGTATAGGTTCGAATTTCTGCAATACCTCCCTCTTTTAGTTCTTCTATAACCCACTTTAGATTCTTAAGTTCCTTCACATCTGCCTTTCTTCGTCCTGTGTCTCATTGGCTCTAGACTCTACGATGTTTTCCTTCATTATGGTCTCATTTATGTCTTACACTTTTTCTACCGCCACTAACCAGTGGCAGTAGATCTCGCTTTGATAAATCCATGTTGTTCAGTTATTATAATGTTTCTGAGATGCCATGATATAACTGGATACACCAACATTTAAAAAAAACTAGACGTCGCGGGACGTCTAGCAGATGTGAAAACATCGAAATTATTTTGTAGAAATAAAATGATCATAACTGGACAAAGTACTCCTCAAGACGAATCAAACGAGTATAAACTCGATAAGGTTGCGTCGTTTCATTACAGAGTTCCTATGGCCACCTTCTAGCTCCATAATCAGACCCTGGATACCATCTAAAGACAAAGTACTCGTCAAGACAATGCCAAATTCGATGGGGTTGCGTCGCTTCATTACAGAGTTACTGTGGTCACCATCCAGCTCCATCATCAGACCCTGAATATCATCTAGGACTGAAGTTCTAGTCAAGACATTTCAAACGAGCCCTAACTTGATGGAGCTGCGCCATTTATTTATTTAACTTTATGTAAACAGAAAACAAAAGTACATTTTCAGTTTTACAATGGCGGACTTAATACCTGAGGCATTCTCTACCAGTCAACCATGGGTGATGCAGAGATCTGAAAAATAAATGTTAGATACATTTACATCAGATCTCTGCAAAACAAGAGGCGAAAAAGTAATTTTCACAAAAGTGAAATAATTATGCGACTATAATTATGACATCTTATAAATACGATACATATACATTGAGATATACATAATAAAAATTTACATATACTAGATAGTAAACATAAGATATAAATAGGCAAAATATGTATAATAAAATACAATAATACACACATACATACAATATTCACAAGTGATGTAGTGATTTCTCTAACTCCACCAGGAAGTGTTGTCGGACTTTAGTTACAAACTCGTAGCGACTCTTACACATCCTGATTTTGAGTGGGAGTGTATTCCATAGGAGAACAGACTGTACGGGAAAAGAAGAATTAACAAAACCAGAAGAATGTGATGGACAGAGAAGTAGTCTATTGTCACTAGAGCGTAAATCCCTATCATGATTAGAAGATAGATACTGAAAATAGGGTTTTAAGTAGGAAGGAGAAGAAGGAGACATAAGAATAGAATAAAGTGAAGTGAGAGCTCGTATGTTTCTGCGCTGATGAATGGGTAAGAATTTGAGACGGAAACGATAAGCAGAGACATGGTCATACTTGCGAAGATTAAAAAAGAATAGAATGCAGTTATTAAGAAGACAGTCGAGTTTGTTGAGCAGGTCTGCATTCAGGTCAAAATAACATGTCGCCATAGTCGAATAAAGGAAAGATCAAGGACTGCACAAGTAACGTTTTGGTTATAATAGGTAAAAAAAAATCAGTTGATAAAGTGTTTGTAGCGTACCTGTAACTTTCTGACTTACACTCGCAACCTGGTTTCTCCAGCTTAGAGAGGAGTCAATATGTAGACCTAGATTTTTGACACAGGTACTTAGTGGTATCGTCACACCGTTAAGAATGATAGGTGGAAGGCATTGTAGATCGAGTCTACTTAACATACGCTGGCTACCTATAACAATTTCCTGACTCTTACTGGGGTTTACTACTAATCCAAATCTGGCAGACCAATCGGAGATGTATTCCAGGTCGCTATTTAGCCTAAGGACAGCCGAGGAGGCATTGTCAATACTTGCCTGACAGTACAATTGTAGGTTATCAGCATATAGATGATACGCACACTGAAGGTTTTCGGAAAGAGCATTTATAAACAGAGAAAATAGCAAAGGAGAAAGAATACCGCCTTGAAGTACGCCAGCATCGAGAACACGCCAACGAGACATGGTCTCACTGAGGCGAACCGACTGCTGACGCTCCTGAAGATATGAAGTGAACCAATCTAGGGCAATGGGTGAGATCTTAAAGTGGGAAAGGATAGAAAGCAGGATGTCGTGACTGACGGAATCAAAAGCACTAGAGAAGTCGATTAAAACGAGAACTGTAACTTTGGTATTCTCCATGCCAGCCCTGATATCGCCAGTCACTTTGAGGAGAGCGGATAAAGTACTGTGGTCTGGTCGAAAGCCCGATTGGAAGGTACTCAACAGACCAAACACAAAATTGGAAAGTTGTTTATGTACGCAGGCCTCCAGCACCTTTGAGAGGTAGGGAAGTATGGATATAGGACGGAAGTGATTGGGCAGAGAGGGATTGGGAATCTTAGGTAAGGGAATTACGTAGGCTTTACGCCATTGGGATGGGAAGTGTCCGGAAATTAGGGAATGATTGATGATGTGGCAGATAGTTGGGAGAAGGTGCTCTAATATGGTAACGATCATACGGCGACTGATATTATCGCACCCAATTGCATTTGATTTAATAGATAGGATGGTCGTTTTAATCTCAGCCATTGTCACTGGAGAAAAATGGAAGGATTTGAAATTGGGTTGAGGCAGACAAGCCAGGTAACTCATGGTACTACACTTGGTTTGGTGATTCATATGAGTTATAGTGGAGAAATGATTGTTAAGATCATCCAAACTAACCTCCGCACAAGAGCTCTGCTGACGTTGTCTGCCTATACCCAAATTGCCAAGAAATTTCCAAATCGTGGAAGCCGAAGAACAGGTGACGTTTTCGAGGATATGGCGGCGTTTAGCGTTACGTATCATCTGATTACACTGGTTTCTCGCGGCTTTAAAACCAAGCCAATTTTGTTCACAGCGTACATTTTATATCTACGAAAGGTTTGATGTCTCTTCTTCATGGCTTTACGTATGTCACTAGCATCCATGGCGCAGGGGAACGTTTCAGTCTCACTCTTTTAAGAGTCTTAAGCTTTTTGACTTACATGCGCCTATTAAAAGAGTGAGACTTAATTACAGAGAATAACATGGCCATCTTCCAGCTCCATCATCAGACCCTGGATATCATCTAAAGACAAAGTACTCATCAAAACGAATCAAACGCGTCCAGCTCGACGGGGTTGCGTCGTTTCGTTATAGAGTTACTGTGGCCACCTTCCAGCTTCATCATCAGCCCCTGGATACCATCTCTTAGACACAAAGTACTCGGCAAGACAAATCATACGAGCCCAAACTCGATGGGGTTGGGCCGTTTCATTATAAAGTTCCTATGTCCACCTTCCAGCTCCATAATCAGATCAGCTCCATATCATTATAATATTACATTGTCACGCGATATACACATGCGTGTAAAATTTCAGCTTAATCGGAAACCGGGAAGTGTGTCAAATTTAATTTGCAAGATTTGAATGGGACAAGTAAAATAAAAGCGTCGCCACGCTAACAACCGATGTTACCCTCCCTCCGCATTAGAGGTTTCACATCAAAATTTTTGCAAAGATGGGAATAAGCAATATTGGTCTATAATTCTTGATAGCGCTGGCGTCACCATCCTTATACACATGCGTGTAAAATTTCAGCTCAATCGGAAACCGGGAAGTGTGTCAAATTTAATTTGCAAGATTTGAATGGGACAAATAAAATAAAAGCGTCGCCACGCTAACAACCGATGTTACCCTCCCTCCGCATTAGAGGTTTCACATCAAAATTTTTGCAAAGATGGGAATTAGCGATATTGGTCTATAATTCTTGATAGTGCTGGCGTCACCATCCTTGAATAGTGGCAGAATAAGAGATTCCTTCCAGACCTTCGGAAAAACACCAGTGTTCAATGATTCATTAATGATCATAGTTAGGGGCATTGCTAATGCACTGACACATCTGACAACAAAGACTGATGGGAATGGGATCCCATCTGAGCCGGCACCTCTTGTGGCATCAAGTCTCTTGAACACCCCATACACTTGAGTTCTTGTAACAGATAATGTTGATAGAATATTAGTGATAGTGGGTTCATGAGATTCATCTGAGACAGAAATATTGTCTGTATTGTAAACTGAAGAGTACTGTGCAGCGAAAAGTTCACAAAATAATGTACGCTCCGTTATTCACAAATCCTATCTATCTGCTGAAGATATCTGGGCTGGATATTTGTAACCGTTTCCTCTTTTTTGTTTTAAATATGACCATATCAATTTCGGATTAGACTAAACATGACTAAGCTTATAGGTTATTATTATAATTTAGCTTACTTACTTATCATCACGCCATTTCCCTTGCGGGGTAGGCAGAGAGAACAGAGTGCCAAGAGGCTCTATTCTTGCATACATCTCTCGCTTCCTCAACATTCATAACTTTCTTCATACACGCTCGCCGGTTTCGGAGACCCCTGACTCCACCTTCCTTCAATACATGACCGATTTGGTCTAAGTAGGCGAGTCTCGGTCTCCCCCTATACCTACATCCTTCCACTTTTGTATATCTTCTTAACCAATCGCTCATCCGGCATTCTTTCCACATGTCCGAACCATCGGAGCATTCCCTTTCTCATAATTTAAACCATGTAATAAAGTGCATCGGTCCCTCAAGATTTCAAAAGATATGTGATCGCAAGGGCTTCCATACATCCGATATTTTATCCTATATTTAATTTTTCCTTTAAGATTACTAATCAATGCAGCCGAGAACCATATGGAGTATTTATTCTTATTACGAGGTCTATATTTCGGGACATGTTTAATTATCAGAGATCTCAATATTTCATAAAAAACAGTAGACCATATCATCAACAGTCATACACTTTGTAAATTTATTTCTCCATTGGACATTATTTAGATCTTCAAGAATCTTATCATAATCGGCTTTATGGAAATAAAATCTAACGTCACTCTACAATAACGGGGCACTCGACAGTCATGTTAAACAGCAATGGGGGATATAATGGGTCAATAATAGTGGGTTTGAGCATACGGTAAGTATTGTGATAGTCATGAGCTAGTAGTTTGCCGTTTAAATTTAAACAAGAGTTGAACTGAGCTAAATTATTAAGCGACATAAAGTCAATTTAACATGTTATGATGTAAACTATTTGAGGTAACAGGTGTGAGTTCACGCTGCACAGCCCCTAGCCAGTTTATACTACTTAAATTAAATTCATCCAGTATGATAGTCTGTCCTCCATGATGTTCCAGAGTGTTATTTATATGGTTTATGAAATGCTCAAGAATATACACTTGGACAGGAGGAGGTAAGTAATCCAGGTATATATTTCGTTAATGGAATGAAATGGAATTTGAAAGGCTTCACTTAAAATTGTATTTACAACTTTAACGGGTCTATACGTGCATTATAATTAACAAAATAAATACTATGTATTATTTTGACTACCTAAACTCGATGTCTCGCTGTCTAAATAGTTCATTTTTTTACAAAACGAATAACGTTTTAAATTTGGAACTACTCAAGACATTAAATGAAACGTTTTATGTGTTTGTTGAAAATATAGCTATTTCTTCATATTACATGATATCATTCAATATATTATGTCTAAAGTAATAAATAAACATAAATATTTTACGTAGTTGGAGAGTTGGCAAAAACATATTTTTATTTTAGTCATATAAACCAGATTTGCTGTTTTTATTTATGTGGTGACGGACTAAGCTTGCAAGTGTCACCGCCCTATTCTACACGGGATCCCACGGGTGTCATACGAGGCGACTAAGGGTAGTAAGCAATGAAGCAATTATCACCCATTGCGTCACAGGTCGTAGGGCTGGGTACCAACTCACTTGCTATCGGGCCTGAGCGGGTTGGTACCACCAACTCCCATGTGGCCGGCCATGAAGCACATCGGTGTGTTTTGGTTGTAGCAGGAGATATAGCTGTTAAATCTTTCATTTTATAGCTATGAAATGAAATGTGAACAACAGTATGACAATGCTCTCGGTATAGTTGAGTCGATGAGTGACGGTTACCACTTACCATCAGGTAGGCCATGGCTAGTCTGCTCCCTTACGCAATAAAAAAAATGCAGATTTCTTTATGTATTCTAAAATGTATTCGTAATTAATACTAATCTGGAACGAATACTGATAACGATTGTTAAGAAAATCAGAGGTTTTCTTTTTATTGATTATAGCACAGGTGCCACGGCTCATCTTCTAATGGTAAGTGGTCACCGCCGCTGATAGAATCAGCAACACTGAAGATAGTGCAGACTCGCTGCTCACCATTTTATTGCGATAGGAATGAATGGATGCACTGCTTCCATAACATGACAAGTGATTATTCCCACTTGCTATCAAATCCTGCTACCAGTCAATATGTTTTTTCAAACTAATAACTAATTATCAAAAAATATTCGTACCTATTATAAACCCTAATAATGTGCCACACCCGTCACAGAATTTCTCATTGTGTTGTGGACGACGAAGGGCTCATCGATGGAAGTACGATAGAATTACACGCGTTTATACCGACATCAAAAAAAAAATCAAAGCAGTCTAAGTACTGCCGACAGAAGTGAAAACTTAAAACTATAAACAAACATACAAAACATAGCATCACGCCTGTATTCCCCGAAGGGGTAGGCAGAGATGTATTACACACCCACGACTCGCCAGCTATGTTTAAGTCCCACGTAATAGGGGGCGAGCCTATTGACGTCTACCGGGCACATTTCCAAACTCCGGGCTGCTACTGAGAATTTTTATTTTTAGGAAAAAGCTCAATAACTTTGCCCGACCCGGGGATCGAACTCGAGACCTCATGATTAGCAGTCGCATACACTACCGCTACACCACCGAGGCAGTAAAACTATAAACAAACAGTTGTTATTTTTAGATATCCAAATTAATTGTTCGATCTTAAATTAAAACTTGTAATTATTTAGATATTTTTATATATATTTTTAGCATTTGACATGCTTAGCACTATACATTAAACACAAAGTGAAAAATGTGAAATCGAAAATAACAGTAACGAGCAGGATTTGAACCTGCATCTCCTGGATACCGAGGCGTCACCCAAAGATGTTAAGTATGAATGTGATATCGAAATTAGCAGTCAGAAGCAATTTTCACGATGGCTGAATTGGCAAAGCATCTGGACGGTATCCAGGAGATGCAGGTTCAAATCCTGCTCGTGACTGTTATCTTCGATTTAACATTTTTCAATTTGTGTTTAATAAAACTTGTAAATCAAAATTATTCGTTCAGGTATTAAAAAAAAATATGACCATAACTTGACAAAGTACTCCTTAAGACGAATCAAACGAGTCCAAACTTGATGGGGTTGCGTCGTTTCATTGTAAGAGTTACTGTGGCCACCTTCCAGCTTCATCCTCAGACCCTGGATACCATCTAGAGACAAAGTACTCGTCAAGACGAATCATACAAGCCCAAACTCGATGGGGTTGCGCCGTTTCATTATAGAGTTCCTAGGTCCACCTTCCAGCTCCATCATCAGATCAGCCAGCTCTATGTCATCATAATATTGCATTGTCATGCGATATACATATGGGTGTAAAATTTCAGCTCAATCGGAAACTGGGAAGTGTGTCAAATTTAATTTCCAATGCACACACTATAGCTGCGGTGTCGCGAGTCCAGAGATTTTATCTCATCTAAAAATATGCGTACCGCGCTAAAAGAAGTTTTCACTTCAAAAAACTAGATGGTTGTCTGTAAAGTCGGTTTTCGGACGATAATTTTACGTGATAACGTCATTATATGTTTTCTGAGAGTTTCACAAACAGTGCATCGGTTGCCATACATTTTTCGTGGGTGCAACCGGCGTTCATTGATTTATAAGACGTTATCATGTCAAAAACAAGGAGGTACCTAGGTACTATTTTCGGCTGTATGTATTTTTTCATAAATTGTGTACCGATTTTGGAAATTCTTTTATTGTTCGAAAGGATATTCTTTTGAGGCGGCCCCATTGTTGGCAACCTAGGGTCTGGTCTGAAGCTGGAATCTTGTGGAAAAAGAATACTTTACTAGTGAACCGAGCAAACGTCTCGCACGAACGTTAAAAATAATGTGGAAACCGATTGCAGCGGCACCGGTTCTAATTGTAGATCTAAACCATCCAAGGACCACCAATTGACAAAAAATTTTTTTATTAAAGTTTTGTCACGTCTCCAGTCACTTACGAGTTATTATTGTGTCTCAAT
Source organism: Leucoma salicis (assembly GCA_948253155.1). NCBI lineage: Eukaryota > Metazoa > Arthropoda > Insecta > Lepidoptera > Erebidae > Leucoma > Leucoma salicis. Next base: position 23,315,913 of record OX411818.1, on the reverse strand, counting down.
TATAGACTATGCTACGTTCATTTTGGGTCGTTCATCTTAGTGCTCAACTACAGTATTAAAGAAATCCATATGTAAATTTATATGCTCCTAGCTAACCCCTGGGTTAGGAACTGTGAGGTGACATGTCAGTCAGTCAGACACTTATTCTTTTATGTGCAGATATAAAGACTTCAGAAACGGGATACCCATCTCAAGGATCCAAAAAGTCAGTCTAAGATCTTGTATCCTAACTATTATAAAGCTGTAACGGCGCTATGTCTGTACATTTAAGATATTTTAGAAAAAAATACTGAGTTAGGCTATGCTATATAGGCGTCACTGAACACAATATTTCTTTATTAGATTTTTATCTGTTTGTTGGTTTGCCTGTTTGTTTGTTCGCGGATCATGCAAAAATTCCTGAACGGATTTTGATACAATATTTTTTATTTGGTAGCCCTTGATTAGACTTAAAAACTGGTATACATTTTATCCCGTTACTATATCGGGAACCTGAGATAAAACCGAAAAAGCTTTTGGCGGCGGAGCCGCGGGCAAAAGCTAGTACAATTATATAGTAGAAGTTGTACCTACGAAGCATGGACGTATAAAGGAAATATAAATAAATTTATAATTTGTCCATGCTACGAAGTAATATCGTAATATCAACGTGTAACAGAACACAGGTCGAGTATACTCCAGCATCCGTTGAATTCCCACAACTTTACGATGCAGGTGTTCATACCATTTGATACAAACAGTATGTTTTCTCGTGAAACTTACTGCAATAACAGATATGTGTTCTATTTTCTTCGGAACCATACAACGCGCGCGTTTCAAACGTAACACTGAAATTCCATAGACCGCCGCCATTTTGGCTGAAATTAATCAGTATTAATCCTTCTATTCAGAAGCAAATCAGTCATTGAGATACCTGTTGTTGTTGAGCATTAAGTTAGCGTGGTATAGATGACTGCCCTAGACGACGTCGCCGCGGCGGTTGGACCGGGGATTGTAGTCCGCCCGCGTAGACCCCCTTTTTTTTTGTTAAGGATAAAGCCCGCGTGGACCACAAAGGCACAGAATAGATACTAGTCCTACGGAGAGAAACATCACTTTCATTAAAACTTGTCCAAAATCTCTCTATAATAGATAATAGCTTACAAAATCTTAATAATAATACCAATTGTTCGTAGCGAGAAGAAATGTACCTTATGTACACAGAAATACAGTTGAGAATTTTTTGCCCGCCGCATGGTCCAAGGGCAACTGCGTCATTCAACGAATGCGCTAGGGTTGCACCTATGATGATTTTACTTACTTATCTATATCTATATTTCATCCGTGTGGTGACGGACTAAGAATACAAGTGTCACGCCCTATTCTTTCCCGCGGGTGTCGTATGAGGGGACTAAGGGAAGTAAGCAATTATCATCCATTGCATGACTGGTGGTAGGGCTGGGTACCAAGTGGGAGTACTCACTTGGTATCGGGCCCAAGCGGGTTGGTACCACCATCTCCCGTGTGACCGGCCATGAAGCACAATGTTGCGTTTTGGCTGTAGCAGGAGATAGTCGTTTTTATTTAATTTCATATCTGTGAAATGAAATGGTGAGCAGCGGCTTGACAATACTCTCGGTATAGTCGAGTCCATGGGCGACGGTTACCATTTACCATCAGATGGACCGTGGTTCGTCTGCCACTACATGCAATAAAAAAAAAACACTATCTCCCTTGCGGGTAGGCAGAGAGAACAGAGTGACAAAAGGCTCTATTCTTGCAGACATCTCTCGCTTCCTCAACATTCATAATTCTCTTCATACACTCTCCGGTTTCCGCTCGCCGGTTTCGGAGACTCCTGACTCCACCGACAGCAACAAAGCTGTCGTTTATAAAACTTAAAAAAATATTTTTCTAGTAGATTCTTTTTGATTACTTTTTATATAATTTTAAATGTTATTTTCAAGTCGGATTATTTTTTTATGAATTGTTTTTTTTTGTTGATCATATACGTTTAGAGTATTAGCTCTGAATTTTCGGTTATTAAATTTTATTGTCGAAATACCCTAAATCGCATAAATAATTTTATGTTAATCTTAGGCGCGCGTGCGACAGCCTTCTGTCGGTTGTACCGTGGGCGGTACGCGAAGCGGTAGGCATTTAACTCGGGGCGAGTGATGTACGCCTGACAAAGGTGAAGTCTCAGGTGCCCGTGGAGGTCATTCTTTCAAACGCAAACTTGTTAAAAATCAAGAACGGAAAAATAAATTATTTGATACTGCCAACATTATATAATGCCCGTAAAAATAACTGATACGACCTTTTTATTTAAAAGTCGGGTGGGAAATTGGCAATATGGGAATAACAACTGAAACGCAACCACTTGTTCTTTACTTTCGAGGAACAAATCGTATTACGACACGAAAAAAGTATTGAAACGTCAAATTCGAAATTAAAAATAAAATTAGGAAGGGTAAATTGCATGAAGCCGTCTTCGTAGAAAAATAAGTTTGGTCAAGAACATAAGAGGCACTTACAATATTTTCAAATTAATTTATTATGACATTGTTGAAAAAATACATCATAAAACGGTATACCTATTTCTAAAATAGTTAAGTAGATGTAGGTATATAAAACTCATTTTGGACCAAAGTGGCGTTTAATTATTTTTCCTTTCCACCGTCGATATAATCATCCATAGCTATCTTCTACCAGTCTAGTTAGTTGGAAGAGAGTCTGGACGGTATTCAGAAGGCTTGTTTTAAAAAAAACATAGTAGGCACATATTTCTGATGTTAACGATCTATTTTTAATTTCACTCACCTTTAAAACTGAGTAGATGTCAAAATGACAAAGAGCCAACGTACCAAAAAATCTCTCAAAAGTTCAAAACTATTTTAACTACCAACCTAAGAGTGTTCGTTGATGGAAGCTCTTTAAACGAAGCAAAATGGAGTGCTTTATACAAACACTGTCGTGTAAAAATATCAAGCATAGTATAGGTACTTCATAACTGAGAATACAAGTGTCACCACCCCTTTTTTTCCCACGGGTGTCGTACGAGGCGACTAAGGGAAGTTAGACCCATTGCATTACTGGTCGTAAGGCTGGCTGGGTAGCAAGTGAAAGTACTCCTGGCTTTCGGGCCCGAGCGAGTTGGTACAACCATCTCCTGTGTGACCGGTCAGGAAGCACATCGGTGTGTTTTGGTTGTAGCAGGAGATAGCCGTTAATTCTTTCATTTCATATCTGTGAAGTGAAATGGTGAGCAGCGGCTTGACAATATTCTCGGCATAGTTGAGTCCATGAGCGACGGTTACCACTTACCATCAGGTGGGCCGTGGGTCATCTACCATACTAGCAATAAAAAAGTAATAGATTAATTTAATGAATCCTACTAATTTTGTTGTGTAAGTAGAAAATTATCTTACGAATATTCTACTTATAATGTGAAATTTTAAATCTTCATAATTTTAAATTTCGATGTTTCTCCGTGAATGTAGGCGTGTTTGTAAATGCATCCAGTGGCGTGGGTCGTAATAACATCTAAAACAACTGTGAAGTAGAGATTTGGAGTCACCGTTAGTGACTGCTATAGCTTAGCGGTCCAGAGCATTTCCCCGGATTGGATGGGACGCAAAAATCGAATCCTGCTCGCAGTAACGGTCTCTTTTTCCACTTTATCTATAAAATGCGTTACTTACAAACTATTTTTCTTTTCAGGTAACCTTGTAACAACAATAGCACTCATCAAGCACCCAAAACTCCGTGGACACGTCACTACAATGTTTGTGTTATCTCTCTGCGTATCTGATCTGCTGTTCTGCTCCATAAACCTGCCTCTTACTGCGAACCGCTACATCCAGCAGCACTGGGGTCTTGGGCCTAGTCTGTGCCAGATGTTCGCTTTCGTCTTCTACGGAAACGAGGCTGTCAGCCTCTTATCTATGGTTGCTATCACTATAAACAGGTGAGTTGAAATTTTTAGCAAAAAAAAGAAAGAAAAGCTTTTATTATCTATAAGGCAAGGTCGTCACATAACATCACAATTATTATCAAAGAGAAAGCGTAAGGAAAACCAAAAGTTCTAACAATAATTTGCGAATCACGCAAAGAATTAATGTGGGAATCGAACCCATTCAACATTCGCCACGGGAGGCCAGTATCTAAACCACTCCGGCATATTTTTGCACGCCTCATAAGCGAAGCGTTGAGGTGGGTACTACTCTCGTTTTATAAAGAACAACTGATTTTTCAAACTTAAAATGTCTCTATTTATCATATATTGCACTTATAAAATAATATATACACACACATATCAAGAAAAAACACTATTTTTAACACTCATGATATTTTTGATGCCATTTTTGTTATTTAAACTAGTTAAAAAACTCTTTTTAAAAAAGTTCTGTCTTGGACGTCCGTGTGTTGTAGGTAATGTATGTTAACACGATAACGATCGAAATACTTTACTAATCGAGTATTTTTTTTTTCTTTTACGATTCAGTATAACTACGAATAGATCCCTATCACTTAACACGGTCTGATTCCATGTGGTTTAATAGTTATTAAATAAACAAAAAAATAGTGAATATTTACGCTCGATTCGACACTAAAACCAGCGCTATCCTTATTTAGTGAGAACTATTTCTATAGACCAATATAGAAGTAATTCTTAAAATTACCGCTAGATGGCGTATAAGATATGAAAATCACAACTTTTTGAAATTAGCGCTATCTATGTGATTTATTGAAAACTACTTAGTAAGACCAATACATTATTAGTTACTTATCAAATAATCAATTTTATTGTGAAAAATGAAGATTATGTGGCGTGCACTTTTGGATTTTCCAAAATATTTTTTTATACTACGAAGGTGCAAAGAAGCATACCTGATGGTTACCGCAGCCTATAGACGCTAGCAACACCAGAGCCATCACTTGCGCATCGTTATCTCCAAGGAAGAGGAATAGAAGGTGAATAGGATGGATATCAACGAGAGTATAGGTAGTATACTAAGCAGGGGAACGTTAGCAGTACCTACCGTTTTTTCACGTTGATCTTTTGTGAGACGGTGGTACTTCCCCGATCGAGCCGGACCATTAATGCTGGGATATGCCACGAGAAAATTCTATTTCCTAGAATTAAGAATCTTAGATTTAAAATTCAAACGATGCAATCTGTTCCAGCGTTAGCTATTATATGTCTATTAACACAGACAGAAAAAAACGTCTGTTAGATTTAATTCGATTCGACAGTGGAAAATATCTGAACACTTGTAAACATTCTCACCGGTTTGTACTTTGTACCAACTGATGTTTGAATACACAATTTTACGCGGGGATCGTAAAAATACATTTAGTGGCGGCGTTAAACAGATTATAAATGTCGACAACTTATTTATCACATCCCACCACTCCGGCGAGTTAAACAAACCTCTTTGCTGACGCCACGAAAATTATACCTCATTCGAGCTATTAATAGCAGCTTGTTTGCAGTGATAGGTAGATTTTTGAGGACATTGACCATCAATAAAAAAAGAAAAATATAATTTTCACACGTAGACAGAGGATATTATAGACACGTTCTCAGCGTACGCAGTGTCGAGATAGCAATAGTTTAACATATAGACAGAGTAAAGAAAATTCTTTGACATGTATGAGCGAGAACACGAGATATAACTTACTGGTGCAAAAAACAGACAAAGTCATAGATTTTTGTCTTTGTCGCCGTGGCCAGTTTTTGGTATTGTCACGATGTCAAAATGCTTTGTCTGTCACGATTCAACTGACATAATCGAACATTTGTGTAAAAATTCGGGTTTTACATTATATTTACGTATTAAATCAGTGTTTTGAGAAAAAGACTACGTGATAATAGTGCTTGTAAAATAGTGTACTATGCTACAAAAGCTACAGCGAGCGAAAAAATACAGGTATAACATTTCATTCATATGTAGTCGAAAATGAAATAATTTAATGATTGAATGCTATAAAGTTATATAAAATGGACTTTTTTACTCGTAATTAATAATTGCTACTAAGCTAAATTTCTATTACTGAGAATTGTTTCGGTGTTGCCTTATTGCGAATTTAATTTGCCCAATTTTTAACTTTACTAATAAATTTATATGTAATTTATGAGATGATTATAAAAAATTACCACTTTAGGTTTTCCTCTAATCCAGATACGAGATCGAAATGGGTGGATGCTACGGGAAAACGAGGCAACCCACGAAATACCCAAAATATGTTTCACGATATTTTGTTGATGTTTCATTATACATAATAAGAAAATAGTAACGTTAGGAGCAAAATCATTGCCAGTGAATATGATCATGTAAGTATAGCTTTTAAAGTCTTTGTACTTCAACTTTGTAAGTAAATCTCAATTCTAGATTATGACTACCGCTGTAGTCATAATCTAGAATTCAGAGAAACTGATTTGCTCTCTCTCTTGTGACACCTGCCGGGGGTTTAAGGGTTTCAAAATAAATTCCAGGAGTAAAACAAAATTAAATAAGATATATTCACACCCCAAAGGGTAGGTGGTAAAACAAATTTATAAAGTCGTGGTATTCGTCCTATAGCTAACTTCACCACTTGTACTTGTAGTACTCTCTCTCCCGTGGGACTGGCCATGAAGCACATCGTTGCGTTTTGGTCGTAGCAGGAGATAGCCGTTTGTTCTTTCATTTCATATCAGTGAAATGAAATGGTGAGCAGCGGCTTGACAATACTCTCAGCTATAGTTGAGTCCATGAGCGACGGTTAACATTTACCATCTAAATGCAAAAAAAAAAATAGTTCTTATTCAATTAATTAAATCAGCGCTGGAAGGATGATAATTCTTTACTTATTTAACCCAGAAAAGAAAGAAAAGATAATTTAATTGTATTCTTGTGTATTGTTATTTTATTAAATATAACTTATTATTATTTACCAGATGAGATATCGAACGGAATCGGCAATATATGGAGAAGCAATATTTATCTTGCATCAAGGCTCAAAGTCTTGGTATTTCTCTACGTGATCGAATTCTTATTACGGTCTACGGAGGTAGAACGTGAATATCCGACATAGCCCGCCGAGTTTGCATGCTGAAGTGGCAATGGGCAGCCCATATCGCTCGACGAACTGACTATCGTTGGGGAAAAAGGTTCTCGAGTGGCGACCACGTATCGGACAGCGCAGCGTAACATGCCCTCCCACCAGATGGACCAAATATAATATGGTCAAAGCGGCAGGGAGCCGTTGGATGCAGTCAGCACAAGCCCGCTAGTTCTGGTATTATCTTTGGGGAGGCCAATGTCCAGCAGTGGACGTTTAAAGACTGATGGTTGGATGAATAGAAGGGGTGGCAGATTTACTTTTAAATAATCATTTTGATAAACGTTGCGATTTTCATTAAAATATTTGTTACGAAGAGTTTCTTATTTACGACCTAGTTACAGACCTCATTCTAACTATCGTTTAATTTGCCCAAATATGGTTAAATATTTGGCAACTGTTGTTGTTGCTGTTTCAAGTGCGGCCACGCCCGTCTAGTAGTTCTTAGTCTGAGGTTTAACATACATGATAACCGGAATAATTTTAAAAGATAACTATGATTATAACTTTTTTGACAAAAAATGTACTACCTGTTTTAGCCGGGTACAAGAATTACAGGACAAAAGAAATTGCAGTTGTGCCTATATTTTGCTTAAAATGTATTAGAACATGTAACATTAGCGTATATAACGTGATTAATGAACGTTTTTGACGTGATAACCAGGGCCGGATTTAAACTTAATGCCGCTCGTAGGCACCGGAAAAAATCCGCCCCAATACTGGAATTTTACTTAAAGTTTTGAAATATGCAAAAAATAATTACGAACTTTTTCAATTTTTCAAAGAAAGTACTAATTAAATTTCTTTAATTCCAGAAATTAGAAAAATCGATTATTATTTTAAATCTCCAAGGAAATAAATTGATTAAATAATTTTGATTAGTAATTTTTACCAAAAGTGCCAAAATTGTAATTCACAAATAATGGATGAATTAAATTTCTTGAATTATCAATTAAACAAAAAAATATTAATTAATTATGTTGAGCAATCTTGATAATCCATCCATCCATCCATCAGCCTTTCGACGTCCACTGCTGGACATAGGCTTCCCCAAGAGAACGCCACAACGAGCGGTCCTCTGCTGTTTCGCTCACATGGGGGATAGTGCCGTAATCGCCACGCTTGGCAGGCGGGTTGGCGCTCGCAGTGGATGTAGATAATACTCGAGGGAGTGCTGCTGCTCACTCCCCCGGCATTCCCTCAATCGGCTCTTACGACTCCCATGGGTGGAGAAGGGGTGGGACAATTCTAAAGCCGGCCTCACACGGCCAAATCTTGATAAGACTAAAAAATATTTTTTTCACTCAAAATTTTACCGCCCTAAAAAATTTGCCGCCCTGGGCACTTGCCCCGACTGCCCCTAGTGTAAATCCATCGCTGGTGATAACGTCTTATAAATTGATGAATGCCAGATGCACGCACAAAAAAACATGACTGTCACGTTCCGTCTGATCATTGTCACGTTCCGCCTGAGCCGAGCGTGCAAGCGAGAGCGCGGAACAAGCGATAGAGAGACACGATCGGCCTAAGTGTTCGGCTTGTGACGCATCTATCGCCATATATGACGTTATCACGTCAAACTATCGTCCGTAAACCGACTTTACAGAAAACCATATATTGTTTTACGTAAATACAAAAACAAGCTTACACACCGATGATGTGGACGGCCACCTTATTATTGGGGCCCAGTTGATCGGGTCCCAACAACTGGGCCCGCAAAAATAACGTATACGCGAAAAGGATAAAACACTTTATACACATTGTGTCTCTCTTACTCTTGCTAAGACCTAATATGTGCATTCTTTTCTTCATCCTTAGTGTTACAATAGCAGTGAGTCTTTAGTATACTTAGTCTATGTTTTCATATAAGTAGCTACTGAAATGGTTTTTCAGATAAATATAATAGCGGATTTTATAGCGAGATAAAACCCAACGAAATTAAATAATTAAACACCAATAGTATTTCGTTATCGTTACAAATAAATAAATAAAATTTAAGTGTCTGTTTGTAAGCACTAAACGCATATGAACGTACTTGTATATACGCGTTACCTATAACAAAATAGCGGTTTTAAAGTTTTTTGTCTGTCTGACTATTTGTTCCAGCTAATCACTGGCTGGACCGATTTGAACGGTACCTACTTTTATTTAAAATAAATAATTAGGTTTCCTTACGAAAAAAGAAAATAACTAACTTTTACGCGAACAAAGCCGCGGGTAGCAGCTACTTTAAAATAAACTAGGCTTTTTATAAAGCAAATTTAAGTGTTCGGCCATTTTCATAATCTATTAGTGTACTTATTACTAGCTTTTGCCCGCGGCTCCGCCACAGCCAAGACCTAGTTTTTAGGTTATATATCAGGTTCCCGATATAGTAGCGGTATAAAATGTACACAAGTTAAGTACAAACTGAAACAGACAAACAGATAAAAATTCTAAAAAAACTGTGCTCAAAGAATAGATAAATAGCCTACTACGTACATTTTTCTCAAATATCTTAAATGTACAGACATAGCTCTGTTACAGCTTTATAATAGTATTACCCAGATAGTGACACGATTTCATCACGGGAGGGGTAAGCAGAAGACGCCACATTTCACCTGTGTTACGAGCACTTTAGTTTTCGTTATGTTTTCTTAGTACAAGTGCCAAAGCATTCCAAAGATCTTTACAACATCTATTTAGGAAGTTATTGTATACATGTTTATTTTTGAAACAAATTATTAAATATTTCTATACTTACTAATGGTAGCTATCGCCCGTAGCCATCTGCGTGGATCGTTAAATGGGGATAACATTATACCCGACATCCAATTTAATTAAAATTAAATTTTGTTCCAAGCTGAGCTCTATCTACTCATAAAAACGCATTCAAAAAAGTTAAAGAAGAGATGTGTACTAACAAATAAACAAACAGAACAGACAGACAAAACGTTCTTTCTTTAGAACATAAATACGTCACTCTACGGAAAACCCAAGAGAGTCATCCAATTTTTTCGGATATTAAATTGGCCTATCCTTTTCTGAACTCCAGACTATATGTGCGAAAAATTTCGTTATGATAGGTTTCAATTTAAAAAGCGTGAAAGCAAAACATTCAAATCAAACATACAAACTCACTTTCGCATTTGTAATATTAAGTACCTAAGGATTAATTTTGACCTGTATTTTAGCACTTAACATCAGCTACTTTAAAGAACAAATTATTCGTGAATATGGAAAAAGAGAAGTTTAGTGTAAGCGAGATTCGAACCTGCGTCACTTCCAATCCGGAGAAGTGCTCTAGACCGCTAAGCCATCGCACTGACCGACGACTGTTTCCAATCTCCACATAACATTCGTCTTTACGACCCACGCCACCTATCGGATGCATTTACACCGGAGGCCCATACCTCCTCCCTATCCTCTCCTAATTATCCTTCCTATGCGTTTCCCTGGAGATAGCGACGAGCGAGTGATGCGTCTAGTGTTGCTGGTACTAGCGTCTATAGGCTACGATAACCGCTTACCATTAAGTGAGTCGTATGCTTGTTCGCCACCCAAGCAGTATAATAAAAAAAATATTCCTAGTATCTATCCAGGGGGGTTAGACGGAATCTCATAACTCACAATCGACATCGTATCTACTCGCTTGGGATTGGTAGAGAAACCGACGCGTGATGACGCAATAATCCGTTGGCCAATCACGGTGATCTCTCAACCAATCACAGTGATCACGATACGATCGACATGTAAGATATGAGATTCCGTCTAACTGTACGGTTTACTAAGCCGACAGTGTTTTCCGTAAAATCTTGAGACTATAAAAAACATTGATAATATTCCGTGCAAGCCATTATATTCATTACCATATTCATGGTTAAAACAGAAAAAAATTAATGGCAATCATTATGATTGACAAATGTTTAGATTGCCCTGTCATAAATAACTCATCTGTTACAGTCTGTTACCTTAGATTAAGTATACAATAGACTCGTTACTATTTTGACAGTAAGGATGAAGAAAAGGATGCACATATTAGATTTTAGCAAGAGTGAGAGAGACACATGTATAAGTATTTTATCCTTTTCGCGTATGCGTTATTTTTATTTGGACCCAATCAACTGGGTCCCAACAATAAGTTGGCCAACCATTCCCATCATCGGTATGTAAGCTTCTTTTTGTATTTCCGTAAAAAAAAACTTTCATTAATCACGTTATATACGCTAATATTATATGTTCTAATATATTTTAAGCAAAAATATAAGCATTGCCTCGTGGCGTAGTCAGTAGTATAAACGACCTCCGTGCACGAGGTCGTGGGTTCGATTCCCACTCAGGACAATTATTTCTGTGATGAACACAGATATGTGTACTGCGTCTGGGCGTTTTCTATCTATTATATGTATTTATATACAAAAAAATTAGTATATGTATTATATTCGTAATTTGGTACCCATAGCACAAGCGTTAAACTTAGTATGGGACCAGAGGACGTTGTGTGAAAAATGACCGTAAATATTTATTATTTATTACTGCAATTTCTGTCATTCTTGTATCCGGCTAAAACAGGTAGTACATTTTTAGTCAACAAAGTTATTGGTCGTTAAGACAAATGTGATGAGGAAATTGGGTATGACCACCAGGTAGTACGATAGCTCAGTAGATTAGAGCACTTCCCCGGATAGGAAGGGACGCAAGTTCGTTTTGGTTTGCGTACTAATGTTCTCTTTTTCCTTATTCACAAATAATAATTTGTACTCTAAAGTTATAATCATAGTTATCTTTTAAAATTATTCCGATTATTATATGTCAAACTATTGCTATCTCGACACTGCATACGCTGATAGCTTGTCAATAATATTCTTTGTCTTAGTCTGTTACTAAACCTAATGACCATAGAGTTCGAATCAACATACAACACCCTTTTTTAAAATTCACAGCTGAACAGTTTTGTAATTGTCAAGAATCAAACAATACATCAATTTTAAGTTCGTCCCACCAGAAACCCATTGTATACGCGGCGAGGGTTGCCGACCTTCCCCAGATTGTTATTAGCATATTGGTGCATTAATATTAATGCATGGTAACCAATTTAAACTATCCTCGCTTGAATGCATTGCTGGAACAACGGATGAGCGTAGTTTAGTCTGTGACTCTACTTAGGGTGACCAAGCAATACCTTGAACAAGTGTACTGTATTTTTTAACACTTAATGTATTAGTTAGGGTAACACGAAATAGTTTTATCGATTTTCTACTATACCCACATTTCGGATACTACCAACACGCGTAGACATAGGAAGAGGAAGACTAAATGTACTTGATATCCAACCGAAATTCAAGGAAATAAATTATCGATTTAACGCTTTAAATAGGTATATCAAACAATACATCAATTTTATGACTTTACAAAGTGGTTTAGGAGAAGTAATTAATAGATATACGGAGAATGGTAAAGTATGTATGTGGTATAAGGATATTGCGTTGGTACATACATAGCAGCACGCCTGTATTCCCCGAAGGGGTAGGCAGAGGTGTATTAACACACCCACGACTCGCCAGCTATGTTTGAGTCCCACGTAATAGGGGGCGAGCCTATTGACGTCTACCGGGCACATTTCCAAACTCCGGGCTGCTACTGAGAAATTTTCTTTTTAGAAAAAAGCTCAATAACTTTTCCCGACCCGGGGATCGAACCCGAGACCTCATGATTAGCAGTCGCATACACTACCGCTACACCACCGAGGCGTTGGTATAAGAGTAAAATTATCTCCCTTCAGAAGATCCCTTTCTTACCCTCAGGAGCCCGAGAGCCACCGGTGGCTCGGCTTTCCGTATATACTAGGGTGCTCTGTGGGTTCGAGTTGGCGCCGGAGCTGCCTCCGGGTACAGCCAAATAAAGAGTTTTTTTTAAAGAGGTTAGTACGTTACCACCAAAAAAATAATGCGGAGTGTTATTGCTTGGTGGAAATTATTGTTATAAAAGGTAAGAGCATTGTTTTACGCAATAAATAGTATGTTATTTTAGATAAGATAAAGTTATTTACATAATTGGATTTATGGATTTCATTATAGTTGTATTAATTTCATGCCGAAAATAGGCAATATAAATTACCCTATTTTGATGTGTGGATAACAAAGTTTTGAAAAAAAAAAATAGTAATTGGCTGCATAATGATATTCATAATAATTATTTATGCAAGTAATTGAATAAGAATAAGACGAAAAATTAAGAAGGAAAATATCTGTTAATTTTGGTAAAAAGGTTGGTGTTATAGTGATGGGCATCGATTATGTTAGGTGTCGATAGTTTCACCGTCGTCATGTATCTACCTTTTATCTTTTATCTCCTTTTATTATATTATTATTATATAGATTTTATCCTCACTATTATAAAGCTGTAACAGAGCTGTACATTTAATAAATTAAAAAAAACTGTATCAGGCTATTTAGGTGTGTCTGAACACAAAATATTTTTTTTTGGATTTTTGTAGGTTTGTCTGTTTATTTGTTCGCGTATCATGCAAAAACTACTAAATGAATTTTAATGCAACTTTTTTTGCTTGATAGCTATTGATTAGACTTAAAAATTCGTATTCGTTTTATCCTGTTATTATATCAGGAATCTGAGACATAATCTCCATTCATCAGCTTTTTTCGTCCACTGCTGGACATACAGACAAAGGCTTCTCTAAGGCAGCACCCCATCAGGAGGTTATATGCCACCTGTATGCAACGGTCCCATATAACATATATAGATCTATATCTTTTTCTAAGTATTTATGTTTTAGAGAAAATGACGTGGGAGCAGAAAACTTCACCAAATTCGGTAAGCAAATATTCGGTATGCGGAGGTTAGTGAGGACGAGGATAAGACGAACAAGGTCGACCAACTAGATATATACGGAGACTCCACAGTAGGAGGTACTGATTATTTTTTTGTAAATATTGATCTTGTGAATAGTGGTATTTTACTTCTTGAAGGGATTTATTGACGAAAGGGGCCGTAGGCACTTTCAGATTGGCAAAATTTCATTAAGATTGGTTCAGCAGTAGTTGCAGTTTGAAAGCATAACAAACTAACTCACTTTCATATTTATTAATTATTTTGATTTTGTAAGGATAGTCAGTAATTATTATCATTGAATTGACAGAGCGCCCAGTGGATAGCACGGGCCTGCTAACTTGTTGTTAGGAAAATCTAGTTGATCGACAGACTTCGTTACCGCCACCATACGCTCCCCTTACACCACCATGGCTACAGTCTCAGCGAGTACTTCATTGTGTTTTTTTTTATTACTTATGATTGTAGACAAGCCACAGCCCACCTGATAAGTGATAACACTCATGGACTCAACTAAACCGAGAGTATTGTCAAGCCGCTGCGCATCATTTCATTTCTGAGATATGAAACGAAAGAATAAACGGCTATCTTCTGCTACAGCCAAAATACACTGACGCACGTCAGTGTATTTTGGCTGTTCATGTTTGCTGTTCAAGTTTGCTGTTCATGACTGGTCACACAGAAGACGGTAATACCGACCCGTTCGGGCCTGATAACAAGTGAGTACTCTCACTTGGTATTCAGCCCTACCACCAGTAATGCAATGGGTGACAATTGCTTACTTCCCTTAGTCGCCTTGTACAACACCCGTGGGAAAGTATGGGGTTATGATATGTGTATTCTCAGTCCGTCGCCACACGGATGGCGTTTTTATACTATATGGGTGGCAAACAAGCATTAGGCCCATCTGGTGCTAAGAGGTTACCGGAGCCTATAGATACTGGCAGCCCCAGAAGAATCACTTGCGCGTCGCCAGCTACAAGTAAAAGGATACCACGTGCAGATAAAGGATAATAAGGACGGAGGGCCTTGGGACTTTTCAGTATACTTAGTATAGTTGAGTCCATGAGTGGCGGTTACCACTTGCCTTCAGGTGGGCCGTGGCTCGCCTGCCACTACATACTAATGGCAATGTATTTATTTCAGATCCACAACACACAGGATGCCACCCGCTTCTCCCTCGACCTCCAGCGAGCCAGAGCAATATAAAAATCTGTCTATATAAAAATAATAATATATTTATATAATTTGATAGCCACAAACGAATGTCACGATAGCCTATTTGGAAGAACGTCTGAAAGTAGGTAACTCGGAAGGCGTGGGTTTGATCCTCGCTCGTGTATATCATTTTCTGTTTCATATTTTCTCACATTGTTTTAGTGTAATGTTTATCTACGGGATCATTTTATTTACTGAAATGTCATAGTGGGAATATATATATTAACTAGTGGACCCAACAGACGTTGTCCTGTCCAAATATTGGCCTTTTACATTAGAAAAAAATAAATAAAAAAACCTGAAATCCTATCGTGTTGCCATCTACCGGGTCTAAATTTGAATCTAAACCATCCCGGTACTTAGGCAAACATTCACAAATAAATAGAATAAAAGGTCCTGAAATCCTATTGTGGCGCCACCTACCGGGTCCAAATGTGAATCTAAACTATCCTCGAATGCCCTTGAACTCACAAAAATGTCATCAAAATCGGTCCAGCCGTCTAGGAGGAGTTCAGTGACATACACACGCACACAAGAAATATATATTACAACCTTATGTAAAATCTCCAATATTTTGTATATCCGTAAATATCTATAAAATTGCAAAAAAAAAAAAACTAAATTGAGCAGATGAATAGGCACCTACAGATCCGAAACAAGTTATAGTAGGTGATGTAAAGCTAAGATAATGGTGGTTAACATTTTATTCTCCGAGTACGTTAGATATTTCTGATCCTGAACAATGAACCGGCTTTATGAAACCCAAAGAATATTTTTGTCGATTCCTCTAAACTTTATAATTTATAATATTGAGAAGTATCTGGTCCTAAACTCGTCATCATAATATTTATTTATAAGGTGGTTTCTAAATAAAACAATATGTTTAGAATAACGACATTGTATGTCTTACTAATATACACCTACTTCATATAAGTCTAAATAGCAATTATAACACATACAGTTAAAAAACGATATTACGATTCTATCGATCGCACGTATCGATATGTCGATCGCGGACGCAGCGCATCACTACAACACTTAGCCTGTTCTGATGAGAGAATAACGATGTTTATGTTACTGTTAGGCTGATGGTTCTGCCAATGCCTTAAGCAAATTAATAAATAAAAAAAATAATGAATTGAGCTTGGAGGGGTTAAACCTTTAAATATGGTAGATAACCTTTTGACAACGGCGATTTAAGCAGGCCTTTATTTTTGTTAAGGCGGGAGAAAATGTACCTAACCGCACATCTCGTTGTTCGGGGCTATGAACAGGGTAGTGTGCGGCCCTCACCCACTAAAAATCCCGCCATGTGCCATCTCGCTGCCTGGCGGACCACTCGAACTTTGTGATTTAAGTAGGACTTGAATTTGAAAAGCCCTTCGAGAACACTTTAGAAATTCATAAATTAAATTAAGCACAAGTGTCGAAAGTCTAACATTGGTATAATAATTGGTTGATGATGCTATCCCTTTACACTACACGGGTGGTAAATAACAACGGTGGTAGGAGATAGCCCTCCTGATGATAAGCAGTTATCTTAGCCTGTAGATGTATTACGCTCATTGCCAAGCCAGTGAAAGGGACGATGAAGAGGAACGATCATGAAGAGGGGATGAGCACAGGGTTTGGGCCTCTGGCACTCGTACTCACCGAAATATACTCAACAGTAGGAATTTTATATCACTAGCCTTTACCCGCGGCTCCCCCGCAGTTTAAAGCTAGTTTTTAGATTATAGGTATAATATCAGGTTCCTGATATAATAGTGGGATAAAAGGGTATACCAAAAAATATTAAAAATAAAACCTATTCAATAGTTTTTGCGCTAACAAACTATTAGACAAACGAACTAAAATTCTAAAAAATATATATTATGTTCAGAGACTCTTAATACATTTTTTTCTCAAATATCTTAAATTTACAGACAGCTCTGTTACAGCTTTATAAGTTAAGAAGTTAAGAAATTATTTAAGAGTGTGGTACTACCCTGGTTGAGCCATTCATGCTTTAAGAAGCTTCTACTAGCAATAAATAATAAATAAAACCAAGGTATCACAGGACACGTGTTCCATTATCCATAAAAATGTCAAAGCATCGTTATCATGATCTCGCACTGTCAATGCTGACGAGCAAGCGTTATCGTCCGCGCCAAAATGTAAATATCACAGTTATTGATTACTGTAGTGGCTTATCTTCACGGATTTTTGGTTATGGATATCTTCGTATCGGTTAAACATAATGTACGTGCGATAGCCTAGTGAGGTAATAGACTGTTGTATAGAGTTGGAAGGCTTTCGAAGTTTTGACAAAAATTTACTACTTATTCGTTTACGAACGTACCCTAATTGAAGTGAAAACTTTTTTTAGCGCGGTACGCATATTTTTAGAAGAGATAAAATCTCTGGACTCGCAACACCGTTACGAGACGCAGCTATAGTGTGTGCATTGGAAGTTAAATTTGACACACTTCCCGGTTTCCGATTGAGCTAAAATTTTACACCCATATGTATATCGCGTGACAATGCAATATTATGATGACATGGAGCTGATCTGATGATGCAGCTGGAAGGTGGATCTAGGAACTCCATAATGAAACGGCGCAACCCCATCGAGTTTGGGCTTGTATGATTCGTCTTGACGAGTACTTTGTCTCTAGATGGTATCCAGGGTCTGAGGATGAAGCTGGAAGGTGGCCACAGTAATTCTTATAATGAAACGACGCAACCCCATCGAGTTTGGACTCGTTTGATTCGTCTTGATGAGTACTTTGTATTTAGATGGTATCCAGGGTCTGATAATGGAGCTGGAAGGTGGCCATGCGAAACTGTAATTAAATGGCGCAACTCCATCGAGTTAGGGCTCGTTGAAATGTCTTGACTAGTACTCCAGTCCTAGATGATATCCAGCGTCTGATGATGGGGCAGGAAGGTGGCCACAGTAACTTTGTTATGAAATGACGCAATCCCATCGAGTTTGGAATCGTTTGATTCGTCTTGACGAGTACTTTGTCTTTAGATGGTATCCAGGGTCTGATGATGGAGCTAGAAGGTGGCCGTAGGAACTCCGTTATAAAACGACATAACACCATCGAGTTTGGGCTCGTATGATTCGTCTTGACGAGTACTTTGTTTCTAGATGGTATCCAGGGTCTGATATGGAGCTGGAAGGAGGCCACAGTAACTATGTAATGAAACGACCCGAACCCATCAAATTTATATTCGTTTAATTCTTCTAGGAGTACTTTGTCAAGTTATGATCATTTTTTTGAAATACCTGAATGAATAATTTTGATTTACAAGTTTTAATTTAACAACGGCTGTGTGGGGCCGGCTCGGCCGTGTGTGGCCGGCTTTATAATTGTCCCACCCCTCTCTACCCACGGGAGTCGTGGGAGCCGACTGAGGGAATGCCGGGTAAGTGGGCAGCAGCACTCCCTCGAGTATTAACAACATCCACTGCGATCGCCAACCCGCCTGCCAAGCGTGGCGATTGCGGCAATATACCTCCAATTTGGGGAGGCCTATGTCCAGCAGTGGACGTCGATAGGCTGATGGATGGATGGATTTGGTAGTGGTTTACGCTGTCTACGAACGCACCTGATTTTAAAAGAGGAATTATATGGCAATCATTTAGTATTGCCTAATGGTTTAGGAACGCACCTTATTTTACAAATAGAAGTTTTATAATAATCATTCGTTCATTTCATTCAAATACGAGTAAGTCTCTTTAGCATGCATTAAGAAAAACTTAAGCCGTTATGATCTGTGCAGGAGGATATTTAATGTTAAATGAAAGTTAGTTCCTGTGGAATACCTATTTTTGATGATTTTCAGAAACTCACCGCCTAATAAAGGAATGCATCATGAGGAAACTATAGAACTGAGAGATTTTTTCGACGGCCTGTAAAGTCTGTCAACACATATTAGACCAGTGTCGTAGACTAAGGTCTAAAACCCTGTTCTTCATGAATGCCGGCACCAAACGTTTGTAGAAAAACTGTCGATATTGCACCAGTCTATATTATTATAATAATAAATATTCACGGACATTTTCACACAACGTCCTCTGGTCCCAAACTAAGCTTAACGCTTGTGATATGGGTACCAGATTAGGGATATAATACATAATTACTTTTTTTTTGTAAATACATAATATAATAGATAGAAAACACCCAGACGCAGTACAAATATTTATATTCATCACACAAATAATTGTCCTGAGTGGGAATTGAACCCACGACTTCATGCACGGAAGTCGGCTACACTACCGACCACGCCACGAGGCGTTTATTTTTCCTTCCATTTAATTTTTTTTTTATTCATAATTGTTTTTTTTTTTATATTACGAAGCAACCACCCGATGCGGTTACACCAGAAGTATCTCTCGCGCGTCGCTACTCCAATTAAATGAATAACAAGTTTATGTGTTTGGCCTTATGTTTTGTTCATTAGTTTACTTACGTGTCCCTCAAGCATGGAGTGAAGGAAACTAACATAGGATAGATATTATCACCCGTCCTTAAACATTATGCATCAATTAACAAAGCATAATATAAATGATTATAACAGTTTTGTGAGGGGAATGTTGATGGCACTGAATAGAAATAATTTATTTATGCGGGCGTTAGACATACCTCTTCTAAATGTTAATTTTATATACTCGATAACTGATGCTCGAAAAAAATTAATGGATGAAAATTTTCATTCATCATAGCCTACCTCTTGGTAGCCAACCCTTAAATCTTTATGTCATAGATAAATTATCGTACTGCAATAAATTACGGGTGGTATTTGAACCGTCATAAACTTTTTTTGCTTAAGGCGGGAAACAGAAAGCCTAAGTAGTGTTGGGCCCTCACCCACTAAATAAACCCGCCGTCTCTCCGTCTGTATTGACGGATATTTGTCTGGAACTGTGTGAGATTACTCTTATGATTATTTCCAATATTTACGCGAATATCACATATATTACAGTAGGATTCATATCAAACGATGACACGCATTACATACTAACATCTAAGAACTTGTGATGCTCGCCCATTGATTATTTTTCCACTACAAATAGGTATTCACCGAGAGAGACGCAACAATAGAATAGATACTAGGTACAGTTACCATACGCCATCTTGTGAGAGGGTAGTAGACCGCCGATCGAGTCCATTCGTGGTAGGAAAAGCAAGGTTCTATCACTAGATTGTGTTTATATGAATTCTAGAGATCCATTTTGTGACAGACTAAGAATACAAGTCACCACTCCATTTTTTCCCATGGGTGTCGTACGAAGCGACTAAGCAATTATCACCCATTGCATTACTGGTGGTAGGGCTGGGTACTCACTTGCTATCGGGCCCGAGCGGGTTGGTACCACCATCTCCTGTGTGAGACCGGCCATGAAGCACATCGGTGTTTTTTGGTTGTAGCAGGAGCCGTTAATTCTTTCATTTCATATCTGTGAAATGAAAGAATTGAAGAATATAAATGAAAATAAAAACTGTGTCCACTAATGATTTCTATATACAAAAATTGCTATGGCCCAGGAGCAATCCATTTTTCCGAGATATCAAGTAGCTTTTTCTGGCTTATTGTAGGAAATCATCGTGAGGAAACCTGCATGCTGCATGCCTCAGGGATTTTCTCGACGGCTTGGGAAGTTTGCTAACCCGCATTGGGCCAGCGTGGTGGACTTTAGCCTAATCCCTCTCACCATGACAGAAGACCCGTAGAGGAACAGGAAGTGTCGAAAAAAAAATTATAAATTAAAAAATACTAATAAAAAAAACGCACTTTCTTTTATAGTGTTAGCACAGATATATTTACTGTGGTATTAGTAACCAAAGATAATATGCATTTAAAATAACGGATTTACAAATGATGCCTTTTATATCACTTGTTTTAAGCCGCGCCACTTAAGCTGATAACGTTTACTTTTCGCTTTCATAATGTTGTAATCAAACACTTGACTAACTCCAGTTATCTATTTGACTGTGGGAAAGCAAGCATGTTTGCTCCAGGATTAGATAACGATTAGCTTTGAATTTAGTGTTTGTGTTGCCATAATTAAAAAATATTGACATTACCTCATTTACAGATTTTTTTTCTAAAGTATACTATAACATGGGCAATAGACATGTTACTATTCCTACTAAAGAATACTTAAGATGCGAAAATAATTGTGCTAGGCTTTCTTAGCTAAACTACTGAATAGATTAAACAGGGTGTTTAGTAAGAATTAACTTCAAAACAGGACCTAAACTATATTTTTATTTATAATGGATAGTCAGTTTACTCATCATCATTTATTAATAAATCAGAAAATGATTATTTGTAATAGGTATATATACTTTTCCTTCATATAAACGGTACGATATTAATATAAAAAGAATTATAAAGCCTTATAGCGTTATACAGCTCATGGAATCTTCACAAAGGGCCTCTGTACATCGCCCTGAGTGACTGACCTGGGTTCAATGCATTTATTTTTGTTTCTGTTGAAGCGTGCCCTTTTATATGCTTTGCACTTGCAGGACATGTGGTGAGCCAGATGTGATTAATTGAAGCCCTGGCAGAAAAACGTGTTGTATCTTTAACTGTCGTCAAGATTTGTGAAATAATGATTGGAAAGGTTGTGTTAGATAGTATTATCGATGAATGATTTTAACTTTTTTGTTTTTTCTCTAATAAATTTTGGTTTTCCATCAGAAAATTATACCTATAATTTCACAATTAAACACAACAAAATGTAAAAAATATATGGATGGATCCAAAATGGTGTAATTTAATTTTATTATTTTTTATATTCATATTTTTTTTTAAGACAACATCGTGCCCTGGTTTGTGCTAGATTTTTTAACTCGGCTGTAACTGAATTCATTATTTTAAAATCAGAACTTTTTTTTACATTTTTTTTCTTCATAGGCAATCCTATTATCCTATTATTTGATAATAGGATATTTGAGTATTGCCTTTGATATAATTCAAAATTGGAAATAAAACATAGCATCACGCCTGTATTGCCCGAAGGGGTAGGCAGAGGTGTATTACACACCCACGACTCGCCAGCTATGTTTAAGTCCCACGTAATAGGGGGCGAGCCTATTGATGTCTAACGGGCACATTTCCAAACTCAAAAAATCTAAATAAATCTATAATGCTCTCTGATAGACGTAAAGGTTTTGGTGGTTCACCGAGTACGGATCATAGAGATAGAGAGACAGCGCACTGCGAACGACGGGCCATAATTACATTCATTTCACAGAAATAATAGCCGATAGATACTATGCCATGGATTCTGTATAAACGTAAAACCTTTATTCTAGTAAAGGATATAATAATAGATTATAGAGATCGGGCGTTAGTGGCCGAGACACACCCCGTGCATCGAGTATGAGATTAGTAAATTTTTCCAGTACAAAAAAAAGGTTTGATTTTGAGTCCTTCTGACCATTGTCAGTCTGTCAATTAAACTGGAAACCTCATTGTGTGTCCTGTTTACTTTATTTTTTGAGTCATTTTTGCCCAATAGAATAGGGTTGTGTCACTGTACCTACATATTTCAACACCATAAGAATATTCAGTAGTCGATATATAAAACCTATTAAGTAGGTACTTGTTAAGTATTCACTCCCTTTACACTCCTGGATTTAAGCCTATTCAGCCTAGGTAGTACTTGTAAATCTGTCACTGAAGATATGTCAGGATGACCAACAGTAACTAAAAAGCTGTGTTTATTGTAGACATTATGTACGAAAATAACTATAATAAATTTATTTTTATGCATTATATTTCATCGTACTCAACTTTTCTGTATCCATATCTTTACGACTAATAAAACGTATGTGGTGTAAACACAAAGGTATTTTAGGGTGTGTGCGTACCTACAATGCATCGTAACCGTAGATGTTTAACGAAATGTACATTGCTTTTTTTTTTAATTTTAAAAGGTCGTGTCAACGCGTCCATTGTCTCTGATGCCAATATTGTTGCTAGCTTCGTAAACATTTGTTTCATAATTTTCATGTTATCTAATCGTGAAATCCTAAATATTTTTTATTATTAGAATTGAATTAAACGCCTTATGTATAATGTGGATTAGACAAGGATGGATTTACCGCAGCCCTTGGGAATCATGAAAAAATACCGACCCTACACTTTTCTCACGTCATGAATTGTGCCGCCCTAAGCACTAGGCACCCAGATATATAGTTCGCACGATCTACACGGTTAAGCAACTTTAGCTCAGCTGGAAATCAGATGGGTGACCAAAAAGTGACACCTATTTGTAGACACCTGACCTACTCCGTGCTTCGGAAGGCACGCTAAGCAGTGGGTCGCTGTCAAATAATATACATACTGGTAGTCCTGAATGAAAAATCCGACTCCATTCTTGTTTTAACTTCGCCAGTTGTCCCCTTAGTTGAGTCGTGGAGGTCAGATAGGCAGCTCCATGTAAATACTGGTATAGCATCTAAAACCGAACACATCGGAAGCTGACACCAGCAAAAAGATTGGTATAAGGTTCAGGAGCTGATGGTGATAATGTGTTCTGGTAAAAGACCTTGACATGAAGAAGTCAGAATGGATTAGATATCCTGTTCAATTCTAGGCAGTTGTTTATAAGAAATTTCACTTTAAAACTACCTACGGTTTTATTATAAAAATAAGAAGCGATCTTTATAAACATCTTACATTTATGTACAGCATAGCTTTGTTTATCTGTTATTGCCTGTGAATACCAGCGTAGTCATAAATATAACCCAGTTTAAAAAGAATATCCCATTGGGGGTTATAACCCCGTGTGAAACAAAATGGTTGCCTGAAGTATGAAACAAAAATGCCAAAATAGAAAAAGAAATGATTTGGGAAAATGGGCGGCCATTACCTACATGAAGTAGGTACATTTGATTATAATCATATTCATATTATCTTTGTCCGCCACTCCGCTGCATCTAAAAGCTAGTATTAATTCTCATGTTCCCAATATAGCAGCGGGATAAAAATAATGTATAGCAGTTTTTAAGAGCTATCAAACAAAAATAAGTTTCACTAAAATTCGTTCAGTAGTTTTTGTATGAAGCTCGAATAAACTAAAAGACAAACGTAAAATCTGAAAAAAATTGTTGTTTTCAGAGTTCCGTAAATAGCTTTATACATTCATTGTTTTTGAATTACCTTAAATGTACAGTCCTCTGTTACAAGTGACGTTACGTAAAAAAAGAGTCTAAAATACCAATGCATATTCGAATTTCGAATACGACATATTATTATTTTGCGCCATCAAATAGTAATTTATTTTACTTACGATATTGGAATAATGTATGTAAATGCATCCGATAGGTGGCGTGGGTCGTAAGGACATCTACAACGACTATGAAGTAGAGATTTGGAGTCACCGTTGGTGACTGCAATAGCTTAGCGGTCCGCCGGCCCAGAGCACTTCCCGGATTAGATGGGACGCAGGTTCGAATCCTGTTCGCAGTAAAGCTCTCTTTTTCCCCCTTTCACGAGTAATTGGTACTTTAATATGTGTAGGTGTTCGTTAACAAATAAACAGACAGAGACAAAATATCGTTTATTTGTGTTTTCGTTACCTTTTATCCTGCCTCCATTTGAAACATACCTTCAATTTACAGACACACCGGGATGAGGGGGCCTTGACCATATTACTCACCAGCTTTTTTTGGCGAAGAGTTATCTGTTGACTCCGCCCACCATCCCCTCTCCCCCCTCCACTGTGGACAAGCTTGGGTCCAAAAGTGGCACATGAAGACTTGAAGAGTCCTTATTTGTCACTATGGTACACACTTCCAAGTATCGAAATTGTTTCATTTATGTTACAGGTACACACTGATAGCGTATTACGACATGTACTCCCAGATTTACACCACGACGAAGATCTGGATTCAGCTGTTCATGATCTGGCTGGTCTCCTTCGGACTCATGGTAAGCCACCAACAATTCCCCAGTCTACTAATCAGTCAGAGCACTGGAAACGCACTCAGGAACTTAATCAAAAGAAAAAAAAAATGTGCTTAGGGGTCGTCCGTTAATCACGTAAGGCTCGAAAGGGCGGGAGGCCTTCGACAAAAATGATGAAAAATTACAAGTCCCTCCTTGTGAGTTGCTTGGAGGGTGCTCCTTAGGAGGGTCTAGCTGTAGTGAGATATCACATGACATGTATTTATTTTGTCATTTAGTAAGCTTGAATTAGGTTATACTTATCTGTATTTAAATATAACATTCTAAAATTTTAGAGATACCTTGTAGTAAAATATACACGTGATTTTGTTTAGTCTTAAACCTCACCAAGTATTACCGGGGGGAGGGGCTCGTAAAAAAATAATAACGTAAAAAAAAAACAATGATAAATATTGAATACACAACGTGTGAAATCTCAGCTTATTACATTTAGCGCTTGACAATATGCGCATCTACAACGTGCGCAACATATTTAGTATACTGTTATACAGCTTTGTATTGATGCGAATTACGTCGCTCTCTTTTGATCCACTCCCGTGACATCGGAACGTATAGTTCTCTCTTTCCCTCACTACAATAAAGCTTTGTTCTCTTTCATGTAACATAATTTGCCTAAATGTGACGGGTCTTTAAGACTTCACTCTCAATTCTCATCCAATTATAGATTCTAAATCACCGCCTCAAACGTTTCACTTCCAAAATATACAAGAACATTTTTAACAAATGGTTACTATCAATCACTGCGATTTGTTAGGAATCTGGTTATTTTGATAACTAAAACAATTGCATCACATTGAAATCGAATTAGATATCAGGCGACGGCCACTAAAATCGATATTGCAAATACATTGAAGCTTGGGGTGAGGTTCGTTGGAGATATTTTGAAAATTGGAAAATAGGCCGTGTGGGGCCGGCTTTAGAATTGTCCCACCCCTCTCTACCCACGGGAGTCGTAAGAGCCGACTGAGGAAATACCGGGGGAATGGGCAGCAGCACTCTCTCGAGTATTAACAACATCCACTACGATCGCCAACCCGCCTGCCAAGCGTGACGATTACGGCATTATCCCCCATGACGGGACCGCTCGTTGTGGCGTTCTCTTGGGGAGGCCTATTTCCAGCAGTGGACGTTGAAAGGATGGATGGATTTTGAAAATATTGACCGATCTTTCTCAGAAAAAAATAGATTTGGAAGGCATGAATATGAATGAGAGGTCTTATATGTCGTCAGAATCAAACAAATACACGCACTCTCTACAGTTGCCGATTCGAGTTGTCAACTCTAGGATATTTTCTACTCCCGTGACCATCACACACCAAATGTGACAAGCGAGTCATGATTTTTCAAGCTATGTCTATAACACCAGTCTTCCGTTGCTTGTGGTAGAGCCTTGCTTATTCCAGCATGATCGGGCCGGCTCGATCGGGGAAGTAGCATCCTCTCACTAAAGATCAACATGGAACAACGGTAAGTACTGCTACCGTTGTGTTTCGTATGGTGAGTGAGAATGCCTGAGGCGCAAACCCTTTCCCTATCCTCTTCTCATTATCCTACCTATCCTCTCCTTAATATTGTTCCTATACACCTCCTATCCATTTCCTTGGAGATGGCGACGCGCGAGTGATGCCTCTGATGTTGCTAGCGTCTATGGACTACGGTGACCGCTTACCACCAGGTGGGCCGTATGCTTGTTTGCTACCCAAGTAGCATGAAAAAAAAAGCTCCTTACCGAATTTATCAGTCTTCGGCTGTTTAAAATTATCCCATTACCATGTTACAATTGTAGCAGAATATTGTATAACGATAAACAAAAAATAATTTATACTTACTTACTTGTTTATCATGACGCCATCTCCCTTGCGGGGTAGGCAGAGAGAACAGAATGCCAAAAGCTCAATTCTTGCATAAATCTCTCGCTTCCTCAACATTTATAAATCTCTTCATACACGCTCGCCGGTTTCGGAGACTCCTGACTCCATATCCTTCAATACATGACCGATTTGGTCTAGGTAGGTGAGTCTCGGCCTCCCCTGTACCTACATCCTTCCACTTTCGTATTGTACGAGTATATCTCCTTAACCAGTCGCACGTCCGGCATTCTTTCCACATATCCGAACCATCAGAGCACTCCCTTTCGCATCTTTACACCAATAAATATTCTCTTTCATACCTACTCGCTCTATTACTAATTTGTACAGTTGACAGTACACGTTATTAAGTATCAACGAAGGAAGTTTCAATTTTAGTTAATTGCACTTCCACGTTCGTAACTCGGCTAATAAATTGTCCTGTATTAATTAAGATCTTCTATTGTATTCCATACTCTTTGTTGTACTCTATGTAGTACTCGCAGAGTAATGTGCGGGTTATATTATTTTTTCTATTGTTCATGAACTTGGATAAAGGATAGTGAACTTTTCATGAACCCAAATCATAGAGCAACGCAGACCCCCGGCGAACCGGAGCCGCGTTGCTCTATGACCCAAATATACTAAAAGACAGAGTAATGCCTAGCAGTCGCTCACCATTTCATTTCACGGATGTGACAAGTAAAAATGTCAAATGGTCGATCACACGGGAGACGGTGGTCTCGGGTCTGATAACAAGTACTCCCACTTGGTACCCAACAACACGTCCCTTACTCGGTAGGCTGAGAGAACAGTGCCAAAAGGCTCTATTCTTGCATACATCTCTGACTTGCTCAACATTCATAATTCTCTTCATACACTCTCACCGGCTTCGGAGACCACACCAGTGCAATGAGTGATAATTTCTCTTCCCTTAGTCGACTCTTACCTGCACCAGTGGGAAAGAATGGGGTGGTGCCACTTGAATTCTTAGTCCGTCATCACACATATAAAATTGGTATTAGCTGTGGGTAGAGTACTTAAGTACGATTTTACCATCCATCCATCCATCAGCCTTTCGACGTCCACTGCCGGACATACAAATTGGAGGTATAGTGCCGTAATCGCCACGCTTGCCAGGCGGGTTGGCGATCGCATTGGATGTTGTTAATACTCGAGGAAGTGCTGCTGCCCACTCCCCCCGGTATTACCTCAGTCGGCTCTTACGACTCCCATGGGTGGAGAGGATTGGGACAATTCTAAAGCCGGCCCCACACGTCCACGATTTTACCTACATAGGTACCTGTTTTATTAAATAACCTTAAGTTGGTAAAAATACAGCAGTGGTAAAACCAAGGACTGCAAAGACAGTGGTATCCAGTTTGATACCCAGTACAAGGTTCATACCTCGTACGGCGCACGCCTCTTGACTTTTTTCGAAATTATGTGTGTAATTGTTTACATTTTATCACTGCTCGGTGAAGGAAAATATCGTGAGAAAACCTGCAAAATTTAATCATAATTTACAATGTCATCTAACAAACGCGTATGCATTTTGCCGATTTTCTGTTAGGAAATATATGCGAGCACAGAACTTTTTCCTAATTGGATTTCTCCTGGGGGTTAAGAGCGCAATTTTAAACAACATAAATATTTTAAACACAAAGTGGAAAATGTGAAGTCGAAAATAACAGTCACGAGCAGGATTTGAACCTGCATCTCCTGGACACCGTCCAGATGCTTTGCCAAATCAGCCATTGATTCCTAAGTTACCTGCCTAAAAATATTTTATTTTTCCAGGTGCCACCTCTGTTGGGCATTTGGGGTCAACTGGGCTTGGACCCTAACACATTTTCCTGCACGATTCTCCCCAAAGATGGCAAATCGCCGAAGAAGTATCTCTTCGTGCTGGCGTTTGCATTACCTTGTGTTGTAATTTGCATATCATACTCCTGCATCTACTGGAGAGTTCGACAGAGCAAGAAGAACTTAGAGGGCCGCAGGTGTGTATGTGGGTGAGATATCGCGTCACTTTACCCGTGACTAATAATGGTGGTGGTATTTATTTGGTTATGGTTTTTGATGTGAAAACATCTAATGCGGAGGGAGGGTAAAATCGGCTGTTGGTAATTTATGTACCTAATTGTTTTTAATGCCATCTGTTGGCAAAGCATCTAACTAATGTTAATCAATAAACAAAAAAAAAACAGTTTTAATTCGTCTATGGATAACGAGACCAAGAATTATATAAGACACGAACAATATTTGAAGAAAGAAAGAAAATCGATGTTTTCACATCTGCGAGACGTCCCGTGACTCATTTTTTTTATACTATGAGGATGGCAAACAAGCATACGACCCACTTGATGGTAAGCGGCTACGCATAGCCTAGGCGCTAGCAACACCAGAGGCATCACTTGGTTGCCAGCTCCAAGGAAATGGATAGTAGGTGAAGAGGAAGGACAGTAAGGATAGGATGAGGAGGGGCTTTAGGGTCCGGCGCTCTCACTCACCTTACACATACACAGTAATCAGTTGAAGTACCTACTATTCTTTTAGATCAGATCTTCTGTAAGATGGCGGTTCATCCTCAGTCGAGGCGACCCATTCATGCTTGTCCCAAGCCACCTATTATAACATACCTACCTAATATTTTTTTAAATAATCCCTGTAATTGGGAACTACTACTTGTAGGTCACTCAAAGAATATTGTTCTGCGTAGGAAGTGAAACCAGAACGAGAATCTCACCGAAGAGATGCGTGCCCAATATAATTATTTATAGATAACAAAAAAAAAGGCTATGTACCGCTGAAGGAATGTAATATGGTTCCGTTGGCCCGCCAATAAAGGCGGAGAGACTGCACACGGTGGGTTTCTTTGGTGGGTGAGGGCCCCACACTACCCTGTTCGTTGCCCCGAATGACGGGGTGTGCGGTTAGGAACATTGTATCCCGCAATAACAAAAAAAAAAATTAAAAAAAGCTATATCTATGTATGATGATTTATTTTAGAATATCGGTTCAGTAGTAGTGGAGTTACAATTATGATAAGTAAAGATTGAAATATTTTTTTGATAACTATTATAATATTTCCACAGCAAACTGAGCGGCCAGACAGCTAAAGAAAAAGAAGAAGACTCCCGCCTCACAACGCTGATGCTGACAATCTTCATGTGTTTTCTCGCGTGCTTCCTCCCTCTCATGATCATGAATGTCGCAGACGACGGCATCACCTACCCTTGGCTCCACATCATAGCATCGATACTCGCTTGGGCATCCAGTGTCATCAACCCTATTATATACGCAGCCACCAATCGTCAATACCGTGCGGCCTACGCTAATCTCCTGAAACTTTGCAAAAATAACCCGGTAACTAAACGCACGACTTGGGGTAGTAAAACCATGGGGCATTCTTCAAATTCCCCCCATTACATTGACAAACGAAATCACAATAAGGATAAGCCGGCTAATTTATGAATGCGCCATCTAGTGTGATGGTTTGAAGCTAAATAAAGATGGCAGCAGTGTCGCGCATTTATTACTTTTATTGTAGAGGACGTTTTATACGGCTAGGATAACAAAGAATATAAATAATTAAGAAAATTCTTTTATTCAAAAAAACATCTGTCGCGTGTTTATGTTTTGATGGTTGTATAATATTGATGCGTAATTGACAACTAAAATAGTTTTGTTTCTACACGTTGGTGGGGCAGTAAAAATTTAAGAAAGAATATTCCTACTTATATTTATACTTTATCCGTAGATATGGATAATTTTTCCGAGCGATCCATAATCCTTATTTTAAAATTTAGTAATCCGACAAAACATTTATTATTAGGTACATATTTTCTTAATAATACTAAAATTTTAACTAAGTAGGTAGTACCTGCACTTTTGAGTTAAAAATTTGTTTTTATTTTTGAAACAGTCAGTGTAGTATATAAAGTCAATAAGTACAGTTTCTGTATTTTGAAAGTGATCCAGATATTTTTATGGCAAGAAATTTCATCTGTCAACTATAACGATTTACATTAATTTATCTTTCATACCTAAGCGTTTGAAAAATTCATTAATAATGAGTAGGTACATTTATATTACTAGACGAAACATATTGTGACAAATTGGTGAAAGTTCTTCGTTCTTTTTAGCGCCAAAATATCACTGTTTTCTCAAGAAATTAAACAAGCAAGTTTATGTATCTACCTATGTACTTTTCCAGGTGTTGCCCATTACATAAAAGAATCTCATTACTCTGTCATGTGTTTTCTTAGATCAATTGGTTTATAATGCATTTTGTTCAAATATTATACCAACTTTTCTAATTACCTATCTAGATGTCTATAAATAATTGTTATAAGTACTTACCTAACTACTAGGATTGTAAAATCGCTCGCTTTGTCCTTGTAAATATTGTTTATAAAAATGTAAATATTATAAAAGCAATGGTAAATAAGTTTATTAATGTTTACTATATATAATATTACACAACCAAAGTAAAATATTACCATTTTTATAGCAACATTAGCTTGTAAGTTAACTTTTAAAAAATGCTATATAAATAATATAATTTATCCGAAATTGGAACTATAAGAATTGCATTCCCTTAGTTTTTAAATTATAATTAGCAGGTATGGGTAAGATAATTTATTAGGAATAGGTACGGTAAAGTGTTAAATATACTTATGTACCTAATATAATTTATGATTCGATGTAGTTTTATCCTGCCTGGAGTGTAAACTTTTTTGATGTGTGATCAATTTACTGACAAAAAAGAGTAGAATCAAAAATATATTATAATATATTTTTGAAAAAATTGATAAGATTTATTTTTAATTATTTTATTTTACCCAATATAAATTTCACTAAAATAGCTGATATTTTTCCTAACATTATTACCTAACAATAGGGTGGGTATTTTGGGTAATAGTGATTTTATCATGGTTTAAAATACCTAAATAGGCACAATGAGTAAATAGTATATAGTCATAGCTCTAATCACATTATATCAAAAAACAAAATTAATAATAAAAAATATATATCGACAAAATTGATCACAACAGAACAGTGTTACCATTTTATTTTAGCACAATTAGCACATTAAAATATTAAATTACGTAGAACTATGATTATTTACGTTCTATCAAAGACTGATTTGTAAAAGTCAATTAGGATAAATAGTCCCCACTCAAGCAAACCTTCGTAAATATTGTTATTAACCGTTTATTAAAATAGTGTTCTTGAATTCTAATTATTATTTAAATATTCCATATTCTTATTTAGATATTTTTTATATATATTTTTAGCATTTGACATGCTTAGCACTATACATTAAACACAAAGTGAAAAATGTGAAATCAAAAATAACAGTCAGGAGCAGGATATGAACCTGCATCTTCTGGATTCCGTCCAGATGCTTTACCAATTCAGCAATCCTGACAATTGCTCCTGACTGCTAATTTTGATAACACATCATACTTAACGTCTTTGGGTGACGTGATCCTGCTCCTGACTGTTATTTTCGATTTAACATTTTTCACTTTGTGTTTAATTCCATATTCGATTTGTCAATATAAACGTATAATTTGTATGTTATTTATTTATTACATCATTTGTTAGAATAATTTGTTACACAGTTAATAAGTGAACCAAAGCTAAAATAAATGTATTTATACAAGAGCTGTTTTTATTGATTCACATAGACCTACACTTGTTTCTCATAGGACCACGCAGACCTACCACTTAAATATGACATCTTATTTTTTGTTGTTGTTGTTGTTGTTGTGTTTTGTATGGTAAGCAAAAGCATAGGAGGCCTAAACACCCCCCTCTTCATCCCCTCCTTATTTTTCTTCCACTTTTCCTTTGAGTTGGCTTGGCGACGTGTAAGTAATCCCTCTGATATCGTTAGCATCTACAGGCAACTGTTAGCCAATCAGATGTGCCATCTTTGTAGATTATAAAAATGTTTTAAATCTATGTCACAAAGCTGATAGATGGATGGATGGAGGCAGTTTTAATATTGTATTCATTAGCAGAATATGGTAATAGTTCCTTATAATCTTTGTGTCCCTCTAGGATATGTGATTTGACGTAAATTTCGCATATACATCTACTTGTATGATATACTAGCCTTTGCCGGCGGCTCCGCCGCAGCCAAAAGCCAGTTTTTATGTTATAACTATAATTTTTGTCCGTGTGGTGACGAACTAAGAATACAAGTGTCACCACCCCATTCTTTCCCAGGGGTGTCGTATGAGGCGACTAAGGGAAGTAAGCAATTATCATCCATTGCATGACTGGTGGTAGGGCGGGGTACCAAGTGGGAGTACTCATTTGGTATCGGGCCCGAGCGGGTTGGTACCACCATATCCCGTGTGACCGGCCATGAAGCACATTGTTGCGTTTTTGCTGTAGCATGAGATAGCCGTTTATAGTTTATATTTCATATCTGTGAAATGAATTGGTGAGAAGCGGTTTGACATACTCTTGGTATAGTCGAGTCCATGGGTGACGGTTACCATTTACCATCAGATGGACCGTAGCTCGTCTGCCACTAAATGCAACAAAAAAAAAAATACCAGCTTTTAATTCTAATCAAGAACTACCAAATAAAAAAGTTACATCAAAATCCGTTCTGTAGTTTTTGCGTGATACGCGAATGAAAAAACAGACAAAAATCTAAAAAAAAATGTTTTCTGTTTATATAATCTCATCATCAGTCATTTTTTTCTTAGATATCTTAAATTTACAGATACAGACACAGCTCTGATACAGCTTTATAATAGTATAGATAACTCCCTATCCTGAAATGTTAGTAATTAACCAGAACCCTCAAAAATAATAGTCACAAGCACGTATTACTCTTTGGACACAAGCAAGATTTGAACCTGATGGCGTAAACGTCACCCAAACCATCAAGAAGGAATGTGTAGTCGTTCTAAAATTATATTCAAAGTCCCGAGCAGATGTCACGATGGCTGAATTGGCAAAGCATCTGGAATAGTTTTTCAGGAGATACCGATTCAAATGCTGCTAGTGACTGATGGGTCTCGTGGCGTAGTGTAACCGACTTCCGTGCACGAGATCGTGGGTTCATCCTGAGTGTGAGGACAATTATTTGTGTGATGAACACAGATATTTGTACTGCATCTGGGTGTTTTCTATCTATTATATTATGTATAAATTTACAAAAAAAAGTAGTATATGTATCATATCCGTAATCTGGTACCCATAGCACAGGCGTTAAGCTTAGTTTGGGACCAGAGTACGTTGTGGGAAATGTTCGTGAATATTTATTTTATTTATTAGTGACTATTATTTTACAAATTTTCACACTTTGTTTTCTGGTAAATAGCCGAACATGTCAAATGCTTAAAATACATAAGTAGTCATATACCTACTTGGTCTATGACATAAGTACCGTGTGGTGAAGGAATAAGAATACAAGTGTCACCACCCCATTCTTTCCCACGGGTTTCGTATGATGCAACTAAGGGAAGTAAGAAATTATCATCCATTGCATGACTGGTGGTAGGGCTGGGTACTTAGTGGGAGAGTACACTATAGACTCGCTACTTTTATGACACTAAGGAATAAGAATGAAGAAAAGGATGCACATATTAGGTCTTAGCAAGAGTGAGCGAGACGCATGTATAAGTTTTTATCCTTTTCCCGTATGCGTTATTTTTATTTGGACCCAATCAACTGGGTCCAAACAATATGGTGGCCATCCGTCCCCATCATCGGTATATAAGCTTGTTTTTGTATTAACGTAAAAAAAAACCTTCATTAATCACGTTAAATATGCTAATGTTACACTTTCTAATAGATTTTAAGCAAAAGGCATAACTGCAATTTCTTTTGTCGTGTCCTTGTATCCGGCTAAAACAGGTAGTGCATTATTTTTTAGTCTACAAAGTTAAAATCACAGATATCTTATAAAATTATTTCGGTTATCATATGTCAAACTATTGCTATCTCGCATTGAGCCCTTATTAGAGCTCAATGCTATCTCGACACGGCATCATACCTCTGCATACGGAGGCATACGCTAATGACGAGTGACGAGTCTATAATATCCTCTGTCTCATCGAGCTCTATAAGGCTCTACTCGTACCATGGTCTAAGCATAGAGCTGATTGTTGATCTATGGTGTTGATGTGATAATATCTTAGACGAAGCATACTTGGTATTATAGACAAGCTATCAGCGTATGCAGTGTCGAGATAGCAATAGATAACCGGAATAATTTTAAAAGATAATTATGATTATAACTTTGGTGACTAAAAATGTTCTACCTGTTTTAACCGGTTATAAGAATGACAGGACAAGAGAAATTGCAGTTATGCTTATATTTTGCTTAAAATGTATTAGAACATGTAATATTAGCGTATATAACGTGATTAATGAAGGTTTTTTGACGTCAATACAAAAACAAGCTTACATACTGATGATGGGAACGGTTGGCCACCTTATTTTTTGGACCCAGCTCACTGTGTCCCAATACAACTGACGCATACGCGAAAAGGATAAATATACTTATACCTGTGTCTCTCTCACTCTTGGTAAAACCTAGTATGTGCATCCTTTTCTTCATCCTTAATATCAACATAGTAGCGAGTCTATATTATTCTTCATCTAAGGATAATATCAACTCAACATTGTCTATAGTATAGATCAAAAGACTCGTTTTCATGCAATTAGAGGCCATTTTACCAACACTCAACAACAGCAACACTACCAACATAAAAGTAAAACAAATTTGTCTTTGGTTGGTTGACTTTCTGTGAGTGACTGTACCGTACAGTAAATTGTAGAAATATCGCCTAAAAATGGCGAAAAGAATCGCACAGAGCTCCATAAACTGGGCCTCTCTTGCTGAGAGGGTCCCAGCTGAACAAAAGTCCCACTTTGCAGCTTTTAAAATCAAGTCAGACTCCTACCTCCGAAGGTTAGTTTTTAACGAATGGTTGGTTACATAATTTTTGCTCGAATTTGTTGATTAAAATTTTAATTATTTCAGGGTCTTGGCGAACCCTCCTGAGCCACCTAAGATCAATTGGGCTGTGTACAAGAATGCCGTGCCTGTTGCTGGTATGGTTGATAACTTTCAAAAGCAGTATGAGACATTGAAAATCCCGTACCCTTCTGATACACTTACTGCTAAAGTAGACGCCCAGTGGGTGGAAATCAAGAAGGCAATTGATGCTTTCATTGCTGAATCAAACAATAACATTGCCGAGTAAGTTATTCTTAACTGTTTAACTTAGATTTAGCTGTACATTTTGAAATAGGTTTGTTTTTTTCTAATATCAGGTAAGATCCCTAGTAATGGCAAATATATAATCTTGTAGAGTATCTTTAAGATCAATCAATATCATATAAAATAAGTAATTTTGTATATTGAGTGCCAGTCAAGTAATAAGACTCTAATTGAAATTGCGGATACTATGGTATGAAATGGAAGTTTAAGTCTTAAATAGAATTACTAGGTGTGACCAAGTGAACCTATCTAATATTCTATAATTCCAAAATACTATAGAATACTCTTACTTACACAAGCGTGTATGAAGAGAATTATGAATGTTGAGGAAGCGAGAGATGTATGCAAGAATAGAGCCTCTTGGCACTCTGTTCTCTCTGCCTACCCCGCAAGGGAAATGGCGTGATGATATGTATTTAGTTACACAAGACAGGGCTAATCTATGTAATGGTGGATAAAAATAATATGCTACATGAAATATGAAGCTTTGTTAATCAAGTTGACTACTTCTCATGACAGTTAATAATCTTGGACTGTAGTTACAGCAGAATAGTTTAGATACCAAGCTTGCATGGTGAGTGTTGTTCCGTTTCTTACACGAGACAATTCTTTGTTCTACTAATGGTTCTTGAGTCTGGATTTAATGTGTCATATTTTATGTGGTACAATATTGCTCTAAGGTTTAATTTGTCTATTAAAATGTATGTTTTTAAAGTCCCTTTTGTTATAGGGATTATTCTCTAGCACAATGTTGTCTCTGCCTACCCCGCAAGGGAAATGGCTTGATATTAAGTAGTAGTAGTTAAGGATTTTAAACTCTGTCACTAGATTTTATTCACGTGATTTCTGTTATATAGCACCATGAACAGTGCCTAAATATTAGTAACACAAGTAATATATATGGTAGAAATCCTATGAACAAATCTAGTAATATTGTCTTTATTAAATACCAGCCTTTGCCTGCGGCTTCGCTGCAGCCAAAAGCTAGTTTTTTGGTCATATCTCAAGTTCCCAATATAGTAGCGAGATAAAATGTATACCAGTTTTTATGTCTAATCAAGGCCTTTCAAATATAAAAAGTTGCATCGAAAATCCTTTCAGTAGTTTTTGTGTTCGCCAAACAGACAAAAAATCTGAAAAAAATCGTTTTGTGTTTAGACACGCCCATATAGCCTATTACAATCATTTTTTCTCAAATATCTTAAATGTACAGACAAAGCTCTATTACAGCTTTATAATAGTATAGATTATACAGTCTTCAAAACTTCATTTCAGCTTCCAGAAACAAATCAACGAGATCAAAGGATTGTTGCCATATGATCAGATGACTCTAGAAGACTTCCGCGACGCTCACCCAGAAGCTGCACTCGACCCGATCAACAAGCCAACCTTCTGGCCACACACTCCTGATGAACAGCTGGACTATGTCGACCCTGACAAGCCTGCACAGCCTGCTCATTAAAAACTTTTGTTATGTCTTATATGTAACTTCACAATGATGCTATATCAATAGGTGGATTTTATAGACTTTAAGAGCTCATTTATACTACTAAGTCCATGAGCTGCAGTCACCAGCAGATGAGCTGCCTATGTACCAATATAAGCTAAAAATCCTTATTGTGAAGTTTGATTAAGACAGTCACGTATCATCTGTTTATTTATGTAGGATTAAAGTGATATATTAACATCAGTATGTTTCTATTAATTCTGTCATCATCCCTTATAGTTAAAGACTAACGAATTTCGGTGGCTTGAACCGAACTTCGGCATTTGGCCGATGTTAAATAACCGACTTTACGGACAACCGTATTTAAGATTTTTTTTTTTATTTCTAAATCACGTACAAAGGAGAGGTGATTTTACATTTACGAGATCTAATCTAGTGTGGTAAAGCCTTGTTTATCCCAGCATGAATTTGCCAGCTCGTACGGAAGTACTACCCTCTCACAAAAGATCAACGTGAAACAACGGTAGGTAATCTTACCGATTCCTACCTTTGTGTTTCGTATGGTGAGTGAGAGCGCCAGAGGTACAAACCTCCGTACCTATCCTCCACTTATTATCCTTCCTATCTTTTCCTTAGTATCCTACCTTCTCGCCTTATAATCCTTCCTATCCCTTTTCATAGAGATGACGACGCGACGCCCAAGCGATGCCTCTGGTGTTGCGTCTATAGGCTACGGTAATCGCTTACCATCAGGTGGGATACGCCCCGTATGCCATCCAAGTAGTATGTAAAATATATAAAAAGGGAGGTTCGGAAAAGTTGTGTCGGGAATAAGGTCCAAAAGAGCAGAATTTAGCATGACAATACAAAACAAATGCATAATGTTGTATACAGCCCCCGTGGAATGAAAAACGAAACGTTCTTAGAGTCTCTAAGGAAACGTTACACGAACTTTCGTTTCGCTTTATTGTAATTAAATCGCGACTAATCAGGAATCACGCGTCGGACTGTTGGTCAATCACAATGACTCGACGAAAGTTCGTCTAACGTTTCGTTATTCATTCTAAAGGGGCGAGCCTCTTTTCAGAATGAGGGTTTAGGCCGCAGCCTACCACGCTGGCCCAGTGCGGGTTGGCAATTCGTAAAGGCTCATTTTCATTGGTCGTTAGAGCTCGCATTCGGGATACGGGAGATTTCTGTTCACGCATGCCATATGGCCAGCATGCGATAGCCGTTTTCATTAGTCGATAGGGCCCGCTTGCGGATTGTTGGATATTCTTCACCACGCATTTGATTTGAAAGAGTGGTACTGAGCAGACGTAGGTACCAGCTATGGAACAACAATTATTGTTGAAAACCCCCTGAAACCCCCCCTGTTTCGTAAAGTGAGTCCCTGAGTCCCCACGCCACGCTTACTTTACACCAACCGACAAACAATGGTTGTTAGGCCACGTGCGGGGAATACCCGCATGGCGTATATCGACCAAGATATAGATAGCCTACTTTCATTAGTCGATAGCCCGTATTCGGGGACTCCTCGCCTGCTGTATAACGACTGAATTAACGACCAATGAAAATGAGCCATTAGTCGTTCTATACAAAAGTATCTGGCACAACATACCATACGGCCCACGGTAAGCGATTACCGTAGCCTATAAATAGACGCTATCAACACCATAGGCAACACTGGTGCGTCGCCATCTCCAGAGAAAGGGATAGGAGGTGGATAGAGACGATAGATAGGATACTATGAAGAGGATATGAAGGATAATAAGAAGATAGGGAGGGTGAGGTTCAACGCAACTACCGTTGCTACATGCTGATCTTTTGTGAGAGGGTGGTACTTCCCCGATCGAGCAAATTCAATCCATAAGTCAATTGACATGGTGTGTAATATTGAAAATACAGTGCACTATCCTCAAATTTATTTAAATTCTTTGAGCCCTTCTGGCCTATCAGCTCACGACCTTATGTTATAAGTCGGCATTCCTATCATGCTGTCAAGAAACTTGAGCATGTGTAATGGCACAAGCTTACTGATAAAAGAATTGCAGGACTAATATCGTCAAAGGCTGCAATTTCCAGTCAGTTTAATTTTCCCTCACGATAAAAATCCGGTGCCGGGGCCAAACATTCTGCCGCAGTCGCTGCCTGCTGCGAGGAAGTCATCTCAGTAAGCGGCGGAGAGTAACAGGACTTCTGACAGATAGCTGATGTTATAAAATATAACTTATTAGGGTACCGCGTAGAAAAATAAATAAACTAAATTCTACGCAGAGGCGCGGGTAGGTACCTGCTTGTTCTAAAATATTTTTAACCATTTTGGTACCTACTTCCAGTGATTAGCGTATTACAAAAAACTTCCTCTTTTGCGTAAATATTTTACATAAGATTTATTCGGCATTTATTTTTTACCAGGGAAGATCTGGCACGGTCCTGGCCTCACCATACGAACGCGTATTTTCTTAGACCATCTTGGTGTATTTCGATCCTGACAAGCAAGCTGGCATTCGTTCATATAAGTCTTGTGATTGCTTCCACAAACGGGCAAATAAATTCTAGGGCAACCATC
Source organism: Leucoma salicis (assembly GCA_948253155.1). Lineage (NCBI taxonomy): Eukaryota > Metazoa > Arthropoda > Insecta > Lepidoptera > Erebidae > Leucoma > Leucoma salicis. The sequence continues at coordinate 23,275,678 of OX411818.1, read as the reverse complement.
ACATTTCCGACCACCGTCTATTCTGTTCAAGTCAACCAAATCATGAGTTTTGAGGTTATAAAACTCAAACATATGGTCAACGTCGTCCGTTGTTGTCGGCGTTGGCGAACATATGAGTGCTAAAACAAACCAGCAAAATATTAGTCACAAACACGTTTATGGTTAAGTTTAAGAGAATTTTTAGCTCCCATTATGCTCTTTTTAGATCTATATTTTTTAGCAATTGACATGCTCCGCTACTTTTTAAAGTTTAAATTATTTGTGAATAAGGAAAAAGATATTTTTAGTACCCGCGTCTTTTCTAATCCGGGGAAGTGCTCTAAGCCACTGAGCGTTGGTCGTAAACAAATGTGATGAGGATTATTTATATATATTTGTAGCATTTGACATGCTTAGCACTATACATTAAACACAAAGTGAAAAATGTGAAATCGAAAATAACAGTCAGGAGCAGGATTTGAACCTGCATCTTATAGGGTTTGCGTCATTATTAGGTAAAAATCTTAATTGTAAAATTAAGTTTACCTGGTCGGTATAATGTATGAAAATACGTCCGACAGATGGCGCAGGCGTCACCCAAAGACGTTAAGTATGATGTGTTATCGAAATTAGCAGTCAGGAGCAATTGTCAGGATGGCTGAATTGGTAAAGCATCTGGACGGTATCCAGAAGATGCAGGTTCAAATCCTGCTCCTGACTGTTATTTTCGATTTCACATTTTTCACTTTGTGTTTAATGTGATGAGGAGTTTGGGATGATCGAAAGATCGGTAGGATAGCTCAGTGGCTTAGAGCACTTCCCCGGATTGGAAAAGACGCGAGTTCGATTCCCGCTCCTACTAAAAATTTCTTTTTCCTTATTCACAAATAATTTATGCTATTATGCTATCAATGTCTCTGGAGCCTACACTAGGATTCTCTCTGTCGAGAGGACCAATCTCTTCCCAAGTTACAAATAGTAGGTAATTGGATATAACTATGACGAGAAAGATATGTACCTAGGTACTTATGACCTTGATGTGTGTGTGCGTTATTAAGACTGTGCTGCATGACTTGTGTGCGTTACAAATTATATTAAAAAATATTATATAGTTAAGGCCAGAAAAAAATATTTTATAGTGTGGTTAATAGCTTGAGAGCCTAGGGCTCCCAGACATACCTTATTTCACATTACCGCTACGCACCACCAAGGCAGTTAAAATTGGAAAATTAAAGTACAAATTATAATTTGTGAATAAGGAAAAAGAGTATTTTAGTACAGGCGGGAATCGAACCTTCGTCCCTTCCTATCCGGGGAAGTGCTCTAATCCACTGAGCTACAGTAATATCTTTTAGATATACCCAATCTCCTTATCACATTTGTCTTAACGACTAACGCCCTCTATCGGAATGCATTTTTCTTATTCACAAATTATAATTTGTACTTTAAGAGTAGCTGAGCAAGTCAAGTGCTAAAATATAGATCAAAATGGTAAAACTACTTCGCACTCGCTCACGAGCAGGTAGGTAGGTACTATACCTACCTACCGTCGCTCATACTGTCAGCTGAATGTTTTTGGTGTATGTTTGGCCCTTACTATATGTCTGGCTGAACAAATATGTTTCAAGAAATAGTCCCTTAAGTAACATAGGTAAGTATATAAAAATCACGCGTGAGAATATAAGGTAAGTTGAAATATTTATTTGGTAAGTAGGTAGCTTTAAAGCGTCTGGCGGAAGTTATGGCCGGCGGAGTGTCTGGCAGTGTTCAAAATTATTTTGCTATAGTATTTTATACAATATATATAAATATCAGCCAGCAAAATTTAAGGTAAGTTGATCCTAATTTTAGTTACCTTTCTCACCTAGTCCCTGTGAATTAGTCGTCTTACAACTTAGCATGGTATACGGGCATGCAATGTACAGAAAGAAGAGAATTTACCTGTTCGTTGCCCCGAACGCAAGGCTCTGCGGTTAAGTATATTATCTTCTGCCTTAGCATAAAATGGTGATAAGAGTGGATGAATATATTACAAGGACTAGGATTATGTGCTTATAAAAATAGCTGTTTCTTAAAACTCATCGAAATCCGTTTAGATACACATAGCACCACGCCTGTATACCCACGGTTCGCCAACTATGTTCAATGCCTACGGGTTCTGGCCTCCGGCACTCTCACACACCATACGTAACAGAACGATAGGTACTATTACTGTTGTTACACGTTGATCTTCTGTGAGAGGGTGGTACTTCCCCGATCGAGCCGGCCCATTCGTCCTGGGATATGTAATCCTTTCTTTACAGTCCTCTTACCACTAGATTACCTATCATGAAATATTACTTACCTATAACAAAAAGTAGAGTTGGCGTTTTCATCACAATTTCGTTATGCAGACTAAGATGAAATGATTAAGACCGAAACTTGCTTTTATAGCCATTTAATAGCTAAATCAAGTGTAGGCTTAATCATCGTATTCGATAACTTACGTTTTTAATTAACAAAAAACGAGCCCTACTTGAAAAAATGAAAGAGTGAGTCACGATAGCTTAGTTAGCAGCCCCCTTAGAATGAAAAACGAAACGTTAGACAAACTTTTGTTTCGAGTCATTGTGATTGATCAACAGTCCGACGCGGGATTCCTGATTAGTCGAGATTTCGACGCGTGATACAGGCGACCAATCACAATGAAGCGAAACGAAAGTTCGTCTAACGTTTCCTTTTTCATTCTAAGGGGCAGGGCGTCTGAACGGTGGGGTGCGGATTGGGATACCACCGCGTTAGTGCACCCCGGGCAACGATGGCACTCTAGTGCCGGCGGCTGAATCACGGCAGGGGACGGGTCTCCGCGTGTCCCTCTGATTAGCAGAGGGCACAGTTGATAGGCCGTACGTCCACCGTGGAGGGTCAGCGGAGCCACAGTGGCGACGGGCTCACTGCTTGCAGTAGGCCAAACGTCTGCCGTGGAGGGCCAGCGGGGCCATAGTAGCCCCCCCGGCCCTGGGAGACGGAGATGGGGCTCTCAGCCTGAGGGGCGACGGGCTCATCGCTTGCTTTGCGAGCGATGGGCACGGTCTGATGCAGACTACCGTTCGGCCCGACCCGTAATCCTGAACGGACAGGACCGGAGGTCTTCGGACCGCGGGAAAGTAAACCCGTCGGAGGACGTAAAACTGCACCAACAATGGCGAAAAGTAAAGATACTAGGATTCCCCAAGAGAATCCCTCACAGGGCCGAGTAGCAATACCGGCCCTGTCAGCTCCACGTATTTGGGGGGAGCAACTGACGCCAAAGAGAAAGGAGAGGAGAGGAAGACTGGGAGGACTAAGAAGAGGAAGGCAACCCGTGGGAGGAAACCCACACCCGTGGAAAGTCCTGCCTCAGGAAACGGCTCAGCTGCCACGTCGGGGATGGAGACGGACGGCGGTGGCGGCGGTGCAACGGCCGCAAGCGCGCTCGCCCCGAACCCATCGGGGTCTCAGCCGGGGATGGCTGGCTCGTTGGAGCAGCCCTCACGACTCTTGAAGCGCTCAATTGCACTAGAAGGGGATGTGTCGGAGTCGGAGGGCAGCTCCACTGAGATGCCACCGCCAGAGAGGCCGGGAAGGCCAGCAAAGAGAGGCCGAGGCGCCAACAGACGCACAGTGCCACGCGCCTTGTCCAAGGCGGACGAGGCGATGATTGAGAGTCTGGGCGCAGGGCTTTCGGTGGAGGAGCGGCTAACCTTCCTCGCATCGAGGCTCGAAGAGGAGCCTCTGGAGAAGGACAATCTGTCAGTAGACCAGATTGCCCAGAAGGTCTCCGATGCCCTGGCCATCGTTTTTACGGTGGCAGATGGGTCGCGCGACCTTCAGGGTCCCTTCTCCGGGGCCCTCAAGAAGGCCACCTTGGTGGCCTTCGAAGCGCTGGAGTCCCTCCGGCGCTACTCGGCGTCTGAGGAGAATAGGAGGCTGGAGGCACGCTGCAAGCGTCTCGAGGATGAGGTGGCAGAACTCCGTAAGGAGCGCAGCGGCCCACGAGCCTAACCAGGGCTCGCCAAGGCCGTGCCGAAAGCCTCAGCCTCAGCGGCGGGCGCAGGGTCTCTGGCCCCTGAACTCCTCAGTGAGGAGCAGATGCGCCAGGTCATTAATCGTGTTAGCGCGATCTATGACCCACGCATCGACTGTCTAAGCGCCAGCGTGGCGCCGGAGCCACGACTCCGGCCGCCGCTGGCCGCGGATAAGAAGAAGGCCGTCTTCAGGTCTAACGCCGCTGCCCTGTCAGGCTGGCCACGTGGCCACTTACTCCGCGTCAGCGGCCGCGTCGCCCAAGGGGCAGGGCAAAGCCCCCAAAGCGAAGGCGGCGCAGAAGGCAGGGCAGCGCCCTAAGGGCCAGCCCAGAGAGGAGTTCCCTCCTCTTCCATGTGCTGGCCAGCCCTCGCGGGCCCCAGCAACCAATCCCCGGGATCAACGTATCCCACCTCCCGCGCCAACCGGCCCTGCACCCTCTGATCAGGGCTGACATGTGGTGAGCGGGGGTAGGAAGAAAACCCGGGGCAAGAGCGAAAAGGGAGCCGCGACTGGGGCAACTGCTCAAGCTGCGATTCCCGCTGCGCCAGGGAGCAAGCCCGGCCCTAAGAAGCCGCGCAAACTTCAAGCACCGAAAACGGCAGCGGTGGTAATCACCATGCTGCCGGAGGCTGATGCGGGCCTGACGTATCAGGCAATCTTGAGGAAGGCCCGGGCGGAAGTCAACGTCTCCGACATCGGAGTCGTCGCCGCCCGGACTCGTCTAGCCCGCACAGGGGCTCGAATTCTCAGTTTCCTGGGGCGGAGGGCCCCAGAATGGCCGACACGGTGGCCGAAAGGCTGACGGGTCTGTTTGGCGAGGGGAGTGGAGTCCGTGTCACCAGACCGGTAAAGTGCGCTGAACTGCGTATTTCCGGTCTGGATGACTCAGTGACGGCGGACGACGTACGGGAGGCTAGGTCGTAGAGGCTAGTCAGGCAGGGCACCGAGCGGCAACCTGCACCGCTGCCCCTCACTGCCCCGCGTGCGCTGCAGGCAACAGGCCTGCCAAGCACTGCATGGGGCAGGAGGGATGCAGACCCCCGACGACAGGCCCAAAAAAGGGGGGGGACCAGCCAATCGGCCCAGGCTGCCCCCCCTAGCGTGGCTTCGCCACCGTCGCGGGTGCATGAGGATATGGTTACGGCTTAAAATTCAATCGTGACACTATCCTCCTTCAGGCGAATCTCAACCACGCCGCCGGAGCGCAGGATTTACTCCTGCAAACCATGGTGGAGCGGTTGATTGGTGTAGCCGTAGCCGTGGAGCCTTATTGCGTTCCTGGCATGTTCCGTTCATTGGGCGGGCAGCTGCGATGGCTCCGTGGCAATCGTCAGCTCTACGGCGCTTCGTTCCCCGCCCTTGTCGATCAGAGGCAGGGGCACGGAATACGTCGCGGCCGACTGGGGGGGAGTTACGCTGTATGGCGTGTACTTCTCCCCCAACCGGAGGCTGGCTGATTTCAGGGTCTTGCTTAACAGCCTAGAGACCTCGATACGGCGACTGGCACCTAGCCACGTTCTGGTCGTGGGGGACTTAAACGCCAAAGCCACGGCGTGGGGGTCCCCTGCGACGAACGCCCGTGGAGCGGCGGTGGTAGAGTGGGCGGCGTCGACGGGCCTCTGTCTGCTTAATAGAGGCTCCGTCAACACATGCGTGCGGCGACGGGGCGGGTCGATAGTGGACCTTTCGTTTGCTAGCCCCGACGTCGCAGCGCGAGTGAGGAACTGGTGTGTCCTGGAGGAGGTTGAGACCTTGTCCGATTATCGGTACATCCGGATTGAGTTGAGGTCTCCCGATCCCTTCAGGGCTCCAGTAGGGATCACACGGCGCGCAGAACTCCCGCGTTCCCGCGGTGGGCTCTGGGCAGGCTAGATAGGGACCTACTGGCTGAGGCAGCCATCGTTCAATCGTGACTGTCTTCACCGGCCCTGACCGAGGGGGTGGACGTTGAGGCTGGCCGATTTCACGCTGCGATTACGGAGGTGTGCGACTCGGCCATGCCCCGTGTGCAACGTCCTCCTCCAAGGAAGGGGCTCTACTGGTGGTCCCAGGAGCTGGCGGACCTCCGTGCGGCGTGTATTCGTGCTCTGAGATCCTACACCCGCAGTCAGCGACGCAACCGCGATGGGGAGCGGGAGGCCAGCTGTACGAAGCGTACCGCAATTCGCGGGCCGCGTTCAAGTTGGCCATCTGCCCCGCCAAAACGGAGAAAAGGCAGATGCTGGACGGTCTCAACCGTGAGCCCTGGGGTCGCCCGTATCGTGCGGCGCTGAACAAGCTCCGCAGTCGCAGTCGTGCCCGGCTTGGGCCGAGCAGCGCCGCGAACTCGTCGCGGTAATAGGGGGGAACCTCTCGCTGCCGAGCGTCGTCAGAGCGATGCTTGGCAGTGACAGGAATTGGGCCGCGGTCGTTGCCTTCTGCGAGGAGGTTATCTCGCGGAAGGAAGCGGCGGAGAGGGCTAGGGAGGAGGATTCTTCCGCTGACCCAAACCGCCGCCAGCGACCGGGGCGGCGCAGGCGCAGGTACTTGCGCCTCATGCCGCCCTAGCTGAGGCTGCGGGTGGATGGACCGGGGAACGTCCGCCAACCGCAAGGCCTCACGCGAAGGTGCAACGCTCTTCTGTGGATTCGTCGCTCAGTAGAGGGTACCCGAAAGTGTAAGCCGCCGGCGGACCACCGAAGGAATGTAACACGGTTCCAGTGGCCCGCCAATAAAGGCGGAGAGACGGCGCACGGCGGGTTTCTTTAGTGGGTGCAGGCCCTACACTACTTCTGGTCGTTGCCCCGAACGACGGGGTGTGTGGTTAGGAACATTTTTACCCGCCTTAACAAAAAAAAAGTGCTTCTGAACGGTATTTACAAGGCGCGGGTTGAAATCTGTCACATTTTCGCACCTTGTCTTCTTTTAAATATAAAGACGTAAACATAACTATTCTGTATGTGTTGATCTGTATTTTAGCACTTGACATGCACAGCTCCTTTAAAGAACAAATTATTTGTGAAAGTGGAAAAAGAGAGCTTAACTGCGAGCAGGTTTTGTACCTGCATGCTATCCAATCCGGGGAAGTGCTCTGGACTGTTAAGCTACCGCAGTCACCTAATGGTGACACCAAATCTCCACTTCTCATTTGTTTTAGATGTCTTTAATTTTGACTATTTTGGTCTGCGACGACGTCATCTCGTGAAGGAAGCAGCAGAGAAGGCCATGGAGGAAGATCTTTCCCTTTATCTTAACCCAAATTGCGGCACGCGACGGGGGTAGCGCATGCAGGCACGTGTTCCTGCCACCTGCACGACCTCTCTCCTGGGGAAGTGCTACTCAGAGGGTACCCAAAAGGTTCCGCTGGTGGCTTACTGTATTAATAGCATACAATTCCAGTGCTCCGTCCTGCAATATAGGCGGAGTGACGGCACAGGGCGAGTTTACTTCGTGGATGAGTGCTCCACGCTACCCTGTTCGTTATTCTTAATGACGACGTGTGCGGTTGGATACATTTTTCACGTCTCAACAAAAAAGGGAAAAATGATAGACTGCAAGGACAATGGTATCGAGTTCGATCCCCAGACCGAGGCGTGACCTTGGACACACTCCTGACTTCGAGATTTTCGGGAATATCCATGTTATTGTTCACAAATTAATACTTCTCGGTGAAGAAAACATCGAGAGAAAGCTTACATGCCTTTCATTACTGACTTTCTCGATGGCTTTGTGAAGTCTGCTGACCTGCACTGGGCCAGCGTGGTGAGACTTAACATAGCTGGCGAACCATGGATGTGTAATCCTTTTTCCCTGCGAGGAACAGGTTATTTATATATTTACCATTTTCATGTAGTCATACGCCTCGACCATTTTTTTTTTTTATTGCATGTAGTGGCAGACGAGCCACGGTCCATCTGATGGTAAATGGTAACCGTCGCCCATGGAATCGACTATACCAACAGTATGTCAAGCCGCTGCTCACCAATTCATTACACATATATGAAATATAAACTATAAACGGCTATCTCCTGCTACAGCCAAAACGCAACGTTGTGCCTTCATGGCCGGTCACACGGGAGATGGTGGTACCAACCCGCTCGGGCCTGATACCAAGTGAGTACTCCGACTTGGTACCCAGCCCTACCACCAGTCATGCAATGGATGATAATTGCTTACTTCCCTTAGTCGCCTCATACGACACCCGTGGGAAAGAATGGGGTGGTGACACTTGTATTCTTAGTCCGTCGCCATGCACACTGACAGAATGCTGGAGCCTGGGCTGTAGGGTAACTTAAATTAAGTACCACTACTTTTTAGATCTATATTATTTAGCAATTGGCATGCTCCGCTACTTTTTAAAGTATATTGTATTTGTGAATAAGGAAAAAGAGATTTTTAGTTGGAGCGGGAATCGAACCCGTGTCTTATCCAATCCACTACTTATTTAATGATGTCCAACACCAGTACTTATTTAATGATGTCCTTTGACAATAGGTACCTAGTTACCTACCTGCTAATTCTCCTACAAATATTATAAACGCGAGTTTGTTAAAGATCTAAGTAGAGATATATACATTAATCTCGCCCACAGCCTATTAGAGCCCATTTACAACTGAACAGCAATTTCGATTTATCCCAAAACATTTATAGTCCCGTAAAATAGCATTTTGAAATAAAACTACGTTTACGGAATCGGGATTAGTTCAAAATGTGTAACATTCGCGTAAATATCAGAAAGTTGTGGCATATTGACTAAACGGATTTGAAGGAAATTTGGTAATAGAATTGAACAAGAATAAATAATCAAAAATATAATGCATAAATTTAATTTACCTATATGATTTATAAACACATACATTTTTATTAAAAAAAAAAACACTGCCGACGTTAAGACAATTCCGATATCACACAAAACTCTTCTATTAACGAAACATTATATAGACCATAGCTATGTTTTTAAATTTGAGAATAATTAAAAAACCTATATTAACTAAATTTTAAATGCGCTTCGTTAAAATTATTTACTACTTTGATATAAATCTTACCACACTTTGCTTGTAGGGTGGTTTGTGTCCACAGCAATCGTATAAGGCAATAGAAGTGACATTTCACGTTCACATGTCATAATTGCCCTATTTTTTAACAATATCTCCCTGTTACATATTACTGGCAGTTGTCGGGAAGAAATTGCAGCATGCATTAATAAGACCACCAAATTGTACATCGTTATATTTGTCCATTATTTTTTTGTTTGGTGTAATGAGCAATAAAAGTATTTGATTTGCATGTGATTGCAATAATGAAAATAATTAGTAATATTCATCAAATATTACACTCCATGGTTAAGAAACAACGAGAAAAATCGCGCTATGTCTCATTTCTATTGCTTTATTGCGATTCCTATGGTTAACATTCTCCCCCTGCAGCTACCTAGCTATGCTCTTATTTTTTACATATCCCAGTTTCCACTAAAATGCAGTTATTTAAGCCACTCATCTTGTTTCACCAAAAATATAACAGCATTTCTGCAGACTTGCAGTTCAGATGATGACTGTAGGCTTCTAATTTTACATCAGTGTCAAAATACTTAACAGTATTATACTTGAGGGCCGTTCATAAAACACGTATCCAAAAATGTTGAATTTTTAGGCCTTCCTCTTTCTTCCTCTTCTATGCTCCAGTACGGCGTACATTAAAAGGATATTTGCTCTGATATTGGAAATGCAGCGGTACATATGTGATTGTTTTGACAAAATTGTATACAACTCCACCAAAACAACCAGGCACCTGTCAAATGTGACGTTACACGCACATATTTCGGGTACGAATAGCAAAAAAATAATGAAAATAGGCGGACCAAAACAGTTAAAAAATAAAATTTCTATAGAGTGAAAAACTGTTTATTAATTAATTAGGATTTTATTTTTTTAATATGACATAATCTAAGCGTGAAATTTGTTGTTTTTGAAACTCTTGTAACAAAATAAGATAAGTACAGAAATTATTAGGGTAAAACGTGCGAATGTGTCGATGCTGCTAACCGTACTAAGACGAACACGGTAACTGAGGCGGAGTGCGGGAGGCGAAGCCACATTCCACCCGAGTGCCTAGTTGCCTTGGTGTAAGTATGTTACAATATTAATACATATACAAGTACAAAACTATTGAACTGGGAATGTCACATTACCTAAAACCCCACACACCAAGCGTTAACCTTCTTACGAGGGAGTGGGAGAACTTCTACGTATTTTATGAACGGTCCCATTATAGATATTCCAGTCCAAATATGAAGAAAAATTCAAAAAATACTCAAGACCAGAAACTGTTCTGTCAAATATTGACATGATCGCATCAAATTTTAATGTTTAGAACGTCAGATTTTTGCAATATGAGTCAATTATTGACAGAATGTCATTGTCAAATTTTTTTGACGCTATAGATGTCTATGCAACGCCCCCCAGATCAAACATTAACGTCATCCGCTCCTATGAGGCTCTAAAATCTAGTATTCTAATTAGAGGCTTAAGATTTATTATTTTAAAAGTCTAATCTATTACAATTTATTTTGATATAGAAATACATATTACACCAACACTTGTTTTTACAACTACGTTATCGACTTATCGGCTGACATCACAATCTATGACCAAAAATTTAATTCCAGTCAAGAAAGTGACAGCTGTCACTGTCACTTCAATAGAAATGTAATTTCTTTAAAAACGGAAGTATTAATCGAAGGTCCATATTGGCCTCACAGTTCAAGAGAGGATTCAAATAGCAAGCACTAAAACACATATAACAATTTTGTCAAAAATAAGTTTTAAGTTCTCAATTTCTTCAAAATTATGAAAACGAAATTTCTTTTCACCATCAGAGATAGAGCCTACTTATAAGCAAAAAGAGATCGTCGATCAGTGTCAGTCGTACGGTCTCCTATGAGATTAAGAAAAACTTAGGCCAATGTCCACTAGCGCGGGTTGCCAAACCTCACATGCTGTCGAGAAAATCTCAGCCTTGCTGCAGGCATCCTCACGATGTTGCTCCTTCACCGTTTGATTATGAGATAATAAACACTAATACCAGGAATATTCTATTTTTGTTACACTGATCTATTCTGAAAGGCGCGGCATTTAAATTTGTTACATTGAAAAGTAATTTTTTATTTTTTCGAGTTCGATCGCAGCCCAAGATCATGGATCATTCGAGAATATGTGTGTATTTGTTTACAAATTATCATCGCGGCAATGGAAAACATCGTGTGGAAACTTGCATGTCCGAGAGGTTTTCTCGACGGCTTGTGAAGTCTGCGAACCGGCACTGGCTGGCGTGGTGGACTAGTTTAAATATCTCTCAATATGACAGGAGACTCGTGCCTAATAGATTGAAAAAAAAAAATTGGATAAAAAACCAATACCTACTACAAACGGTTTTTTTTTTTTCAATTCTGACACGCAAAGAGAATGATTTAGTTATAGACAAGGACGATTAAAACTTCAAAATAAGTTTTTCTTGACTGTAATTACACATTTGAGTACAATTACTAATGATCTAATTAGCTCCTAATTAGCGGGAGGTGGAGGGGGTTGAGAATACATATTGTAGTAACTCGTGGGAGGTGGAACAGAGAAATTTTGGTTAGACGCATTGTATCCTTGGTTCTGGTTATTGTAACCCTGGTTGTCGCTAGATCCACCCCTGCCCCTACCGCGACCACGGAATCCATTGTCTTTGCGGTAACCTCCCCCATCTCTATTGAATCCGTTGTCCCGATTGCCGAAGCTTGATCTTGTGTTATAAGAGCTCTCGTTGTTGTCATCGTTGGAGTCATCCCATCTTGAACCTGGGGTGGAAATCATTGATCAGCCGCAAACCAACAAATATTTTTGTTTCTTGGTCTGTGTGATCAGCACAGCCTAGCCACACTAATAAAATCCCTCCTAAAGCAGAATCTTTGTGGAATGGCCATAATATTATACTACTACATATGTGCAGATAGATGCCCAGCCATGCTGTGGCACACATAAATCATTAGTTACGTTTGCAATAAAAAAAAACCAAATAATAGGGCCAAAAACTATCCTACCTTTGCACATGAACCAATCACATATTTCGAAAAAAAAATATTAAGATTGGATAAGTAATTTCAGAGCTCAGCACGGACAATAACGATGACATATATTTTTCTTAAAAATGAACATGTCCTTGGAAAAACTTGGGGTTATTGCAGTAGGTTGGTGATTTAGTTGTACTCCAAATGACAGTGAGGTTACGAGAGACATACTCACCATGGAACTATAAAATACCACGTCGGTCATAACATACATACATACACTCATGAGTGCTTCCCAGAAAGTTTGACAGAAGATATAGTTTTCCATTTGCTACGATCCTGAGATCTATCGCTTCATTCATCATATACCTACGCTCTTGGTTTGAGGCAACTCTTAACCATCTTCTCCCACCCAATTTAAAGAAGAATAAATCAAATATACTTACATGTAACCTTACACCACATTTAATAATCTTGCCAGATAGCAGCTGCACAAAGAAAGGGCGTCAAATTAAAAAATATGCCTGGTAACACTGTTCTTTTTATATCAATAATAATTTATAATTAAATTATGAAATACATATATTATAATAATCATAGTCTGTTCCAAATAAAAGTATACAAAATAAGAAAAAAGAAACGGTTTATTTTTTTATGTATTATAAATAACAATAACTCGTTATATGGCAACACAGCTACTCCATTTTTTTTTTTTGCTGGTTTTACACTTAGTTTACGACAACTAAAGAATTGGCGGGGTATTAGCAAGCAGTTGAAATTTTGTCAAAAGAGAGAGACAAAAGCCAGTAAATTTATAAATGTATAAAATATAATGCACTATGCCCCTAACAAACATAGTTTTCATGGTGAAGAAATAATTTGCTACCGCTTTATACTCTATTCAGAAAACCGTAATACAAAAGGTAAACCAACCATAAAAAGGGTATTCTTGATGCCACTTTTATATTTGAAAATATTAAATGAATATAAAAGTGGGAGTAATTATAGTAATAATAAATTATATAGTTGACATTCCAATAACCACATAACTATATGATCAAAACTGGAATGTATTTTATTACTACCAAAATATAAACTAAAACTTGGTAAAAGTTGGAATGTATTTTATTACTACCAAATTATAGAGTAAAACTTGAAAAAAATTTATTTTAATAAAGGAATAAATTTAATGTATTTTATTACTTCCATATTAAATAGTAGAAGAGTACGAAAGTAAAATGCAAACATTTTGCATTGACGTTTCATCTTCGATCGCCATTTTTACTATTGATAAACTGGCTGATATGCGAGTGCTGTTTCAACATTTTTTCGGTGGTTTAATGTTGTAGACTTCTTACTTTTGTTAAGTATCTTATTTTGTTACGTGTTATCTGTTGTAGTTAATTAGTTATTTGTTGTTGTTATATAGTAATTTAATACATAAGTGAATCAGCTATGTTACATTACTTCTGTGGTACTTATCTAAGGGCTGAGGTATTTAATAAGCTATTGCATAAGACGGAGAAACCCACACTGCCCTATTCGACCGACGGGGTGTGCAGTAAGGCACATTCATTCTTTCCCACCATAACAAAAAAAACAAAAGGTGTATAAGTTACGTAAAAATACTTTTTTTCGTACTGATTTCAACTATGATCCGCAGAATATTTTTAAAAATTAAAAAATAAGCATTAATTCATTGATTTCAAAATAGATAGTATTATTAATTGGCGGATATACGTTCAAGTACACACTTAAAATACCTACACTATATCCCATATATTTCGTTACTCAGACTGGATAATTGTATAATACCTACTTTTTCGTGTGTAAGGCTCTAAATTGATATGAATAAAAATGTTCAATAGAGATATATTATGGCGGTGTATTATGAGGAAGTAGGTAAATAGTATTCAATCTTTAAAAGGCTGGAGATAAAAGAAGCGATAAAATTGTGTGTAAGCTTACGACTCAGATCAGCCATTTGTATATCACAGAAAGAATGGCTCTGAATGGGAATTGAACCTAAACACTCGTCAGGATAGGAGCATTTTCGAATAAGGTTTTTGAGTTAAGAATCTTAATTTAATTTATCATGTGATTCAGTGATTACACTACTCCCTTACTCATAATACTCCCTTGAAATACGATTTTGTAAATCGTATTTCAAGGGAGTACAACCGAAGGAATGTAACATAGTTCCAGTGGCCTGCCAATAAAGGCGGAGAGACGGCACACGGCTGGTTTCTTTAGTGGGTGAGGGCCCCACACTACCCTTCGTTCGTTGCCCCGAACGACAGGGTGTGCGGTTAGGAACGTTTTTCCCGCCTCAACAAAAAAAAAGGGACTACAATAGGGGATTTTAAATGTTAAAAATTATCGCTGACGAAGTCACTCACTGGCAGCTGCTGTCTATATGATTATTAAATGCAATAATAACATCCAACAGATGGCACCTAAGATGATAAAGATGGGAAATAGAAATGGAAGACTATTTGGCAGAACGTTTGGAACAGTGATTCAGAAGACGCCGGGTCAAATCCCGGTCAGTTATTATATCGACACCCTGTACTAAGGAATAATCCTTAGATCAAGGGGGACTTTACAAACATACAATTTTAATAACTGTTTGTGAATCTACACAAACAGTTGTCCTGTATTTCACGAACACAAAGTACACCCAGACTCTAAACAACTGTTTGTGGATCTACACAAAGAGTTGTCCTGTGTGGGAATCTAACCCACAACACTCAGTTCCGTCCGGGATTTAAACCACTCCGCCAGATGTGCAGTTATAATTTCCTACGTCATAATTTTGATCTATGTGCCCTAATGTATAGCAGGGGGGTTAGGCAGAATCTCATATCTCACATGTCGATCGTATCGTCTCGCTTGTACGAGTACCGTGATTGGCCAACGGATTATTGTGACATCACGAGTCGGTTTCTCAACCAATCACAGTGATCTCGATACGGTCGACACGTGAAATATGACATTCTGCCTCAGGGGGCTGGTTATTTATTTTGTTTACAAAGCTTGGTTCATATATAACAATAAGTTTCTGTTTAGTAAAATTCTTATTATTAACTTGTTTATAATTTATACGAAATCATTGCTATACTCTACTACAACATGGTTTAAAGTCTTTTATTTGGAATTGACTACAGACGCGGTTTAGTATTTAGGTTACCAGACATAGGTTCTTGAATTTGCAGCCATTTTCTTATGCAGCGTTTCACTGACCGGACCGATGAGGTAAGTTGTACTAAATCATTCAATTTCGAATAGATATGCCAATATTACCTAAGTCGTAACAGTAAGGATTCTACAGAAAATAGCTAACAAATTGTAGAGCAGCTGCTACTCACCTGATGGTAAGCTATCATCACTCGTACTTTACCAACATCAGGGAGAGGAATGGTAGATTGGAATTAATGATAGATTGGAATGCAGAGGGCGTCTTCAGTCCTCACACTTCCCTAACGTAGTCCCGCGTCAGGAATACCTAACGTTACTAACGACGATATTCTGTGAAAGGGAGTTACTTCCCAGTCGAGGTGTACCATTCATGTTGGCAATCGTCGAAATTATATGGTATTGTAAAGACTAACTATGTGTGTATAATGTAGTCCATTTTTCGTCAATGTATCTATCGCGTTTAATTGCTTTTCTACAATCGGATATTTCTAACATGTCAGACATCCAATGGTTGGTCATTTGTTACAACAGCTTCATCTACCCGCAAATATGGTAACTATAAAAATATTTTTTGGTATTTTATGTGTAATATTCGCGAAATGATTTAAATTTTCGATGACAACGTTATTCGAGAAATAAATTGCACGACAGCTGCGCTACAGTTTGAAGGCTCCTACAGTTTTAACATTATAGATTGAAATTCTAGATGAAAAGGTACATAACTTTCATAAGCAGGATTTCATTTTGAAGATATCTAGATTGTGTCCAAAGAACACCAGTGCTAACATAGTATTCCATTATCTTGCGTACCATGAAATATGACAAAAATGTTGTACTTACTTCTTTCCCCCCCTCCAAACCTGGCGCCACCGCGCCCCCCACGGGCCCCGTCGCGGCCCCTCCCGCCGTCCCGGCCGCGGCCACGACCACCGAATCGTCCGGCACCACCGTCGTCACGTTCACGGAATCGGCTATTACGATCTAAAAAATATTCTTATATTTTAGAATCGCTTTAATTTATATATCGTATAATTTTTGTACTTTACAGCACCATAAAATCAAATCATAAAATCTATTTCTGAACATAAAATACTAAAATGTGAAATCGAAAACAATAGTCACGAGGATCCTGCTCGTGATTACTATTTTCGATGTGTGTTCATTTATATGGCTAAACATATCAAACGCTTAAAATACATTGTAATAAAAAAAAAACTTTCGAAAAACTTGACACTATGGATTTTTGTCTGCGTATATTGTTGTTCTTTTATTGCTTTGTATGACAGACGAGCCACGAGATACTAAGAAAAAGTCGCTGACGCTGCTCACCATTTAATTTTGCGGATAGGAAATTAACGGCTATCTACACATACCGAGGTCTTTCACGATAGGTCTACAGCAAAAAGTGGAAGCAAGCCGCTCAGCCCCAATAGCACGTAAGTACACACTTGGTACCGCTTTAGACCGTGTGGGACCAGCTTTAGAATTGTCCCACGCCTCTCCACCCATGGGAGTCGTAAGAACCGACTTAGGTAATACCAGAGGAGTGGGCAGCAGCACTCCCTCGAGTATTAACAACATCCATTGCGATCGCCAACCCGCCTGCCAAGCGTGGCGATTATGTAAAACCCCCATTTTGGGGAGGCCTACGTCCAGCAGTGGACGATGAAAGGCTGATGGATGGATGGACTTTTTTTTTTGTAAATACATACATGTAATAGATAGAAAACACCCAGACGCAGTACAAATATCTGTGTTCATCACACAAATAATTGTCCTGAGTGGGAATCGAACCCACGACCTCGTGCACGGAAGTCGGTTACACTACCGACTACGCCACGAGGCCCGTCAGATGATAGTTGTTTACTTTCTTTAATCGCCACGTAGGACATTGACGGCAAAGAATGAGGTGATGACACTTGTATTCTTAGTCTATCACCACACCGGATCATCACCCCAATAGCCGAGAGATGGCGTTATAACAAATGGTTATTATACAGCACATATCAACTCAAACAATAGATGGCGCTAATGGTTACGGTACTTACTGAATTTCCCCTTGAATCCCATACCACACTGCGCCAACTCCATCAGCTTCGGATTTATCACTTGATTGGCTTCTTGTAGCACCAGCATCAGGTCTTTAGCCTGTGAAATATAATTATAATTCCAGTGTCACGATGTTTGTCCGGGATTAACTCCAAAACTACTGAACCGATTTTAACTTTTTTTTTAAATGTGTGTTTTGTTCCAACTTATGAGATTTTATATCTCAATTTATAATTGCAATATTTATTCATGAAAAAATATATGGCGGTACGAAGTTCGCCGGGTCAGCTTGTATATTATATAATTTATATTGGATCAATACGTATTATACAGGTAGTAAACGTTGCTTCGACTTAGTTTAGTTAAAAGCTGTGTATACACAGACAACTTTACAACATCATACAATTACCTTAGCAGAGTTGGTCGGCGTGAAGAGCGTGTAAGCAGTACCGGTGTTATGCGAGCGTCCCGTCCGGCCGATGCGATGCACATAATCCTCGGAGTTATTCGGGTAGTCATAGTTTATAACAAATTTCACGTCTTCCACATCTGCATCGCGATAAATACACATCAGTATAACGATTACACATGAAAATATTCAACAAATAAATATTAGTTATCAACGCGAATTTTGTTTGAGAAAAGTATTCCGTTTGCTCCGATTGGGTGAAAGTTTTGAAGGATTTACCACGGCGGCTGGTTATGTATCTCTACCCTAGATGTCGTTGTTTTCAAGCATTATCGGTTACCTTAGTAACCACAATACTTATTAGGATGTGTACTGTATTGTGAAAACTTGTAAAAACTAGTCAAATAAAGTGAAAAAAGAGTATTTTCAGTAAGTAGACTATTGTTTTATCATTTGCAAGATTTGGCTTAAAAACAAAGAATTACTTTTGAATTTTGTAAAATTTAATCAACACATAATATTCACTAGAAGCTGCATAAGGTGATCATGGTGCAGCCTATTGGTAGAAGCTACATTAACTAAAAAAATATTGCGAAGAAAACTCATTATAATTGTACAAGGTTACAAATTAGAATGTTGGTTTTTTTTGTTGTCTGTAGTGGCAGACAGGCCACGGCCTATCTGATGGTAAATGGTAACGTCGCTCATAGACTCAACTATACCGAGAGTATTGTAAAGCCAATGCTCACCATTTCATTTCACTGATATGAAATGAAAGAATAAACGGCTATCTCCTGCTACAGCCAAAACGCAACGATGTGCTTCATAGCCGGTCACACGGAAGATGGTGGTACCAACCCGCTCGGGCCCGATACCAAGTGAGTACTCCCACTTGGTACCCAGTCCTACCACCAGTCATGCAATGGATGATAATTGCTTACTTCCCTTAGTCGCCTCTTACGACACCCGTGGGAAAGAATCGGGTGGTGACACTTGTATTCTTAGTCCGTCACCACACGGAATAAAGAAGTTTGTATGTATGTAGAAGTTTGGATGTATTAATATAGATTGTCTATTGACTAGACACTTTTTTGGTGAATTTTGTACTAGACCCGACGTTCATTTTTATTAGGTCAATGCATCAACATTAAAAGCCTTCACAAATAATGCATGTTATCTGTTATATCTGATCAATTATTTGTGGATCCAGAAAATATTTGTTCTTTATAAGGTAATGCGTTTATTGACATTTTGGATATTATATTTGTTGGTAAGGAGGCAGAAGAGTCATCGGCCGTCCTGAAGGTAGGAAGTAAACTCCCCTACTCATGGACTCAACAATACCGCTGCACATTTCAGGGATGGACCGCCGTCTCCCGTTACAACCAAAACACATATAGGTGCTCCACAGGCAATCACATGGGAGACGGTGGCAGTGACGCGCTCGGGCCGGATAATTTGTGAGTATGCTTGCTACCCAACCCTGCTCTCACTGAAATCTTGAGATTTATAATATGTTTATTTAAATAAAGATTCTTATAACGATCGATATTATCATACATAATTTTTTAGAAGCAAATATAAGTCTTTGCAAAGAGAAAAACTTCTGGAAAGAGAGCTTTTTAATCTTTCTTTGTAAGTTATTTGGTGTTAAAAATCTCAACAGGTGATGATTTTACATATTAAAATTAGCAGATACCTTTAAACATTCCACACACAACCGAGGAAACTCATCTCAAACAATAAAAGCCAAGCATTCATCAAAACGAAGAGGTGTATATAAATTTATTACAAGAAATTACATATATTATTTGTGATTATTAACCACATTTTTTAATTTAATTTAAAGCTTCATTTTTTTGTTATATTTTAATGAATTTGTGAATACGCAGTAAGACGTCATAACATAAGCTTAGCAATGTACCTTTTTCTGCGATACATGAGACATGATGGTAGTGACTCTTATTTTTAGTATCATAAAAACATCCTAATTTAGTTTTTAGAGAAAGGAGTTATCAGTATTATAATTTTATGGCAAACAAGCATAGGACCCGCCTGATGATAAGCAGTTACCTAGTAACACAGGTAGTTTATAGACCTAGGAACACGAAGCCATTACAAGATGATAGAGAAGAGCAGAAGATGAGGTGGACAATGAGGGTGGTTTACCTCCAGCATTCTCATTTACCATACGAAACACTAGTATCTACCATTGCTTTAGACGGCTTTGTGTGTGTGAGGTAGTTCGCAGGTCAGACCTACCCATTAATTCTTGGAGAAACATGACTATCTCTATAAAAAACTTGCAAAACATATGTATATACCTTTACTCAGAAATAATAAAAAAAAACATAACTTTATGAGTGCATGCGGTATTTCAACATCTCTCCGCTTTAATGAACCTTGGACCTTTCAATACAATATTTACCTCACAATGTAGTCAGGGAACCGCCATCAGCCAGCTGGAAATAACTGTATTATGCCCGTCAGTGCCGGAGTGTTAGGCCAAGAGTCGGTGTGCTGACTATTCACGCCCTTATACTAGTCAGGTTGCGTAGGGCACTTCTTAAATCTCTCATGACAGATAACCAAGCATGTATTGCTCCGTATGTAGCCTTATATATTCGTAAACAGAGCAAATAAACTCTCTCCCTTCGATGGATTTTGTAAAATAAATATAGTTTTCTTAAACTACCCACATATTTTTTATAAATATTAAAGGTAAATAACGATGCAATAAATGCCGATGCTCGTATAATCTTCATACCTAATGTTTCAGGAGCGGGTATTTTTAGAAAACCATATAGGTATAATTCATCTGTAGATAGGGTGATTTTAAAATCGCATTTTTTTTTCTAATAATGTCTATTAAATTGAAAATGAAAATGAATCAAAGTGCAGGATTTTTTGTCTTGAGCATTTGAAAAATCAGAAAGGCTTGATTGTCAAAACAAACTAAGTCAGCCAGGCTGAGACAGAACCTATCGTCCAACCCATGTAAGTAAATATTGAACTGGAATTATATAACATTACTTCAAGAATCCTGCATTTTAAGCCTCTTGCACTAAGGCCTTGGTTAGATACGTTATATGTATATGTTTCATGTTAAATTCTGTCACATTAAAAACAAAATTATGAGTTAATCAAAATTTGTACTCAATTGGAACACATAAAATGTCATCAAGATCTGAGCGCTGGGCCCAAAAATGGCTTGTAAAGTCAATGCCATGAAGATAAAAATTCCTAAACTTCTATACATTACATTAAAATAAAAAATAAAGACGAATTTGAAATCACCCCGTATATCCCTGATAATTAGAGGCAGCATGCTCTTATAAAAAACAGTGTGCGCTGACATAATATGCTGTCAATCACTGACATGTACGTTGTCAATTTCTGACATGTATGCTGTCAATTGCTGACATGTATTCTATCAATCGCTGACATGTATTCTGTCAATTGCTGTAGTTATACTGTAAGTCAGCAACACACCGATATTAGCCGTTAACACTGCACGCATGCGCCTCTGAAAGCAAAAACATAGAGAATAATGCCGAGTCAGTCATGGAAATTTATTTAATATTATCGGGCAAAGATCTGGTTCTGTGGTAGACTTTTACTAAGGAGGTAAGTTTGGGTATATTTAAAAAGTATTTAATTTTACCATTTGAAGCACTGAAGTACCTCGTATTAATAAACTTCAGAATCCAGCACAATTGATGAAAAATAAACAGCACTAAAAACGTTTTTAAAATATTAATTACTTCATTCTACCACCAGATGTACATATTATCGTGGCCCGAGAATAGTGAGTTGGTATTACTGTACCATTGCTTTTGTGATAATATGTTCCAATATTCACTTTTCACCAGCATTTAAGTCCCTGACAACTTACATAAGACTATATCTTCGCCAAGTGGTAATTCATAGACATGCATGTTGCATATTTCACGATCCCGCCAAAACTGTAGCAAGCCTGGTTGAAATGGTCCTTTGGATCGAATAGGACTATTGGTCCTTCGAGAGGCAAAATTTCTAACTAAGTATCAAAACTGTGAATATTGGAACCTTCTTCGTTAGTTGTTATGCAGCAATGGCATTGTACCTCCTCTACGCCCCTGACATCTCTTAGACCTTTCTAACACCCCGGAGGAACAGTGCGAGAAATATCACCAGTCATAGAACGTCATTGTGGCCGCAAAATCAGACAATCAAAATAATTATTTATTTGGCTTTTAAAATGTACAAAGGTGAGTTTGTAAATTCGTGGAATGAGTAGTTAGGTAGTTGAAGGGGTACTTACCTGAGTCGTTACAAATTGAGTTCTCATTTTTAGTATAAATATGAAGTTTTCACACTGTGTTAATTTATATGACTAAGCATGTCAAATGCTAAAAACATATATACTCGTATATATATCTCAGTACAAATATTAAAAATACGACACGCTGTAACGGCTGAACCAATCATCATGGAGTTTTGCATACATATAGTGTGGAGCCCAAAGAGGAAGTAGATATGGAGGAAAAGGACATATAGTCATTTACATTCCGGAAAATGAATACTTCTCGTAGGATAGCTATTTTTACATAGAGATAATTAGTATGCCGTAGAGCGAAGTATTTACATTCTAAAATCCACGTTTACATAAGTTAATTGAAAGATCAGAAAAAAATATTAGGGTAGCAGGTGAATATATTCAAGCAAGCCGCCGCCTGAAGTAGGTAAGTGCATAAACAATTTTTTTTGCGGTTAACACTAAAGGTCTTCAACAGGTATTAAAAAAATAAAGATAAACAAAGGTTTGTTCTTTAAAGTAGCTGTGCATGTCAAATGCTAAAATACAGATCAAAATACATAGATTATAGAGCTAAAGGCCTGCCTGATAGTAAGTTATAATTGCCACGGTTGCAAGACGGCTTATGGCTTTGTTTGTTCAATACAATGCGGCCCTACTGTCAGAGACGGGTCTACGCACTGGCGAAGTATTACTTTATTATGATCTAAGTTGGCAAACTGTTCAAGCTGTCGAGAATCTCTCAGGCATGCAGATTTTTACATGACATCCTCCACGCAATAATAATTACTAATCTGATACATAGATTTCCTTTTGAACACGCTTGACCAGGAATAGTGCCCATCTTTGCTATAATCTTACACAAAGAGCATTAATTTAAAAAATATTAGCCCATATTTAAAAAAAATGTCTGACTCTGCAATCACAACAACGTCTCTCCATTACGTCTCGCAGCTGCTTCTACAAATCTTTTGTTTGCTGCCCTTAATAAATAGGCGGGAAAAACTACAATTGGTGGCACAAACATAAGATAGTTACTTCTGGGCAATTTACAGTGACATTTTCTTTACAGAGCTAACAGCTGTAATGTACAGTGCATCTAGATTTTTGTGTCCCTAACATAATTAGGACCACCAGCACTCTTAGTTAGCAAAATATTACAATAGTGTGTATCAAAAATTATACATTGATAGGTTATCTAGACATAAAAAGGGTATCATTTGATTCAGACAAGATTTTCTGATATAAATATAAACATAAGTTGGTTGTTTTAAAACCACAAGTATGGTAACCAGCCTACGGCCATGACAAGTGGCGGTGATTTCCGAACACGCGTTATAATCCTAGGACAAAGGGATATGAACTATCGCACCTAAGAAAAGAAGAAAGAGATCAGTGTTTATTTGTGTTATTTATAGATGTTATACTTAAATATGAAAAAAAGGTTATCTAAGCAAATGTGGAGTCTTTTACAATACTGATTAGTTACTTGGACGAGCCGACCGACCTGGACTCTATTATAATACGGTTTAAATTTACTTAGAAGGGCCGCACCCGCGCTATTATAAACATTCTAGTTCAAATGGACTTGTAAAGGTTGTCGTTAGGGAAGCATTAAATTAGATAAATAAGTGGGTATTTTCAGAGCTAAGATACCAGTGGTCCTAATCTATGACATCGAAAACCCTATTCATAAAGTCACAGATACATTTAATGAGTTACTCACCAAGGCCTCGGGCCGCTACATCAGTGGCAACAAGTATCCCACCGTTGGACATCCGGAACTGGTTGAGGACATAGTCTCGATCTTGTTGGTTCTTGTCTCCATGGATGCACAATGCCCTCCAGCCAGCTCGGTTGATGGCTTTCGTTATTTCATCAACCTAGTAGAAGGATCATTTGAATATAATTATGGGTTTATTGACGCGAGAGTGGATGGCTTCCATGCTTATCATCCACGATTTGTTTACCTATATTAAAATAAAATGGGCTAGAATTAATTACACCCAGTGAATACTTTTTAGTCCATGGCTGCCTGCGTTTTTGACCAGATCAGCGGTCCACCTGGAGGTATGTCGTCCTACGCTGCGCCGTCTAATACGTGCTTACTTTTCGAGAACCAAAATCAAAATTTCATCCAAATCCGCTTAATCACTTAGGGGCTATTGACAGACAACTATCAAACCTCTTCACTAAATTTAAAATAATATTACAAGTAGGATACCAAGATTATCACTACTCCAGGGAAAGGTCAATACAAAAAAAAACCCATGTATTTGAGATATTGTCGCAACAACTTGTGGAGCCTGCAAGGCATAAGCATGTATGGAACTATTCCTATTATATTTTGGCAGTCCCACGCAACACATTGCGGTGTTATTAATAAAAAAAATTATAGCACACAAATAACATCAATATTTAAGTTTTATCACTCACCCTTCTCTTAGTCTCAGCAAATATAATAGTTTTAGTTTCTTCTTCAGAAGATATCTCCGTCAGCAACGTGACCAGCTTCTCACTCTTCTCCCAATCTTCACACACATCAACTATCTGCAGTATGTTGTGGTTCGCAGAAAGAGTCAATGAACCAATGTTAATCTGAATGTAATCATGCAGGAACTCTTCAGCTAGATTCTGGACCTCTTTGGGCCATGTCGCTGACCACATCAAAACCTACAAATATGAGGAGAGATCTTGAAATAACGTGTAGTTTAAAAAATATACACTTGACTGTGTGCAATTTATTAGACTCATCAAAATCAATCATATATCCAAATTAAGGACTTTGCTACGTTCATCCTCAAACTATCTATTGGGTATTTTTTTTTATTGCATGTAGTGGCAGACAAGCCACGGCTCATCTGATGGTAAACGGTAACCGTCGCTCATGGACTCAACTATAGAGAGTATTGTCAAGCCACTGCTCACCATTTCATTCCAATGATATGAAATGAAAGAATAAACGGCTATCCCCTGCTTCAACCAAAACGCAACGATGTGCTTCATGGCCGGTCACACGGGAGATGGTGGTACCAACCCGCTCCAGCCCGATTGCAAGTGAGTACTCCCACTTGGTACCCAGCCCTACCTCCAGTCACGCAATGGGTGATCATTGGTTACTTCCCTTAGTCGCCTCATACGACACCCGTGGGAACCCCATTCTGGTGGTGACACTTGTATTCTTAGTCCGTCACCACACGGACGGTCATAATCTTTGCCTAAGCTCTTATACACACTGAAAAGTTCCTACTGTCTCCTAACTCTATCATCACATCAGCGCTAAGGGTTAAGTGTAGCTTATAACATAGTTAATAATACCTGTAATTCGTATTACACAATTATTGTTTGTAATCCTGAATATTAAATAATAAAAATTTACACTGACCTGCGGCCATACCCAATCTCCTCATCACATTTTTCTTTTACACATACACAAATAATTTTTACTTTAAAGTAGCTGAGCATGTCAAGTGCTAATAAAATACAGATCAAAATGTTTAAAAAATCACGCCATCAAATAGTATGAATTTTAATTGCAAAATTAAACGTACTATATTGGATTAATGCATGTAAATGCATCCGATAGGTAGCGTTGGTCGTAAAGACAAATGTGATGAGGAGATTGGGTATGGCCGTGTGTAGAAGGTCAGTGTGGTAGCTCAGCGGCTTAGAGCACTTCCCCGATTGGAAGGGACGCAGGTTCGATTCTCGCTCGCACTAAAGTTCTCTTTTCCCTCATTCACAAGTAATTTGTAAAGATTCAATTACATTGTTAGTTACAAGTAAATCTAATATTTATAAGCATGTGTTAAAAAAGAATAACTGCAATCAATATTGAGAGATAATCGCGTGAATTTCATCACCAAGTCTTGACAACAGACACCAACTTTCTAATAAAATCATTGAATCTGATTGACCCAATAAATAGTTGCAGATGTAATGGCACTTAAACAATATTTCCATTAAGACGTTTTCAGATTTTACGCAAGCGGATTTGTAACCTTTTAGATTTTGAAATCGATTTAAAAATTAGTTTTTAGAAATCCATATATTTTCAAAAGTATATAATATATAATATTTTCAAAAGTATTTTACTTATGTTTCTATGGTGATTCTATTTTAAGTTAGTTAGACAAACTTATTTCATATTGTCCTTCAGTCAATCCATCCATCCATCAGTCTTTTAACGTCCACTGCTGGACATAGGCCTCCCCAAGAATGAGGGATAGTGCCGTAATCGCCACGCTTGGCAGGCGGGTTGGCGATCGCAGTGGATGTTGTTAATACTCGAAGGAGTGCTGCTGCCCACTCCTCCGGTATTCAGTCAGTATTTACAAAATTTAACACCGTGCAATATTAAAAAATCTGTATATTATATACTATCCCCATATCAAATATAGTATATTATGTGTACTTACCTGTCTATCTGGTCTAATCTGTTCAATGATCTTGCGGATCTGTGGTTCGAAACCCATGTCAAGCATACGGTCAGCTTCGTCCAGTACCAAATAGGTGCACCGACGCAGGTTTGTTGTTTCTATAGAGATCAATACATATTTTATTACACATGTTAAACGAGACTTGGAAACAATTTCTTCTAATTTACATCGTAATTATAACACAGCATCACGCCTGTATTCCCCGAAGGGGTAGGCAAAGGTTTATTACACACCCACGATTCGCCAGCTATGTTTAAGTCCCACGTAATAGATGGCGAGTCTATTGCCGTCTACTGGGCACATTTCCATACTCTGGGTTAATCTAATATATAAAATTTTCGTGTCGCCGGTGTTTGTTACCAAACTCCTCCGAAACGGCGGACCGATTTGTATGAAATTTTGTGTGCATATCGGGTAGGGTCCGAGAATCAGCCAATATCTATTTTTCATACCCCTAAATGATAAGGGTGACCCACCCCTAAATATTTTATTTTTATTTTATGGACAAATTTTTTATTTTATTTTTATTCACCATTAAAAATACATACAACCCTAAATTTTCACCCTTCTACTGCCGATGTAGAAATAATTTATATGGCAAAACAATGTTTGCTAGGTCTGCTAGTTATAATATTAAATTAATGCTAGATGCTGTATTCCAGTTATCAGATTCAACCACTGTCACTGAGATGAGTTCAACACATACAGTTTGTTGTTGAACGTAATATTAGTTGAGTTTGGGAGCAGTGTACTTTTGTGTCTCTTAATAATGTTAGTGTAGAGGTCCACTAAGTCATTATACCATAGTTTAGCCATTGTGTTAAGTATCACCTAAAGTTTAAGGATCATTCCTAGATATAGGCAGCAGTAGTTAGTATAGTTACCTTTCTCCAAAAAGTCAATAAGTCTCCCAGGCGTAGCAATAATAATCTCTACACCTCTCTCTAAGCATCTGCCTTGAGGTCCTTTGGGGGCTCCTCCAAATATGCATGTATTCCTGACTTGTACACTCTGACCAAAGTCATTAGCCACCTGAAAATTTATAAAAAAGATGTAATCATTGAATTTGGATACTCACTGTAATAGATGTTAGAGCAGATAAAGGGAGATATCAAAATCAGTATATAATTTTTCTCAAAAGCTTGCAAGAATAGAAGCTTTGTCTTAAAGTAATAAGGAGCTCGACCGACAATCCAAAAAACAACTTGGCTCAAAAGCAATATTGATTCATTACAAATTGCAGGCTTTTCAACTAAAAAGGTAATAATTTTTTAAATTTTCTTTTCATTGTGCGGGTATTACCGGCCTTAAAAAGCACTAAATTAAAAACATCTTTAGACTTTTATCCCCCTTATTTGCGCTTACATCTTTATGAAAAATTTGAGCAAAATAATAGACAAATGATTTATATAGAAAGAAATAAAACTATTGGTGCTATGACTGTAATATAGGATATATACAATTTATAAATACATCATTGTGAAAACTATACCACAAAATTTTATGGAATGGCATATTCCATAAAACTTAGAAAATATATTTCTGTTCCAGTACACCTGTAGTGAGAGTGACAGGCAAAAAGCTAAATCATTGACCATTAGTACTTAGCACTTGAGAATATTTATGCACCTTTTAATTTCTGAAAGTTTTCAAAAATGCGCTTTATTTAACATTTCAAGGTTTCACACTTGAACAAAATACATCAGTCTTTGATTTTAAGGTTCTTTCTAAGACTTTTAAGCCTTATATACCCTCTAGTAAAGGCTTTAGTTTTTGTTTAAGTCATATTTGAACATCTCTTTTGCATTCTAGTTGTTTGAGCAAGTCATTTAAACTAAAGATATTTTTAAGTTATTTTTAGTCAAAAATGTATAAGTGTTGCTGCTGTCAATAAAATAAAATGGCCACAAGCTCAAATTATCTATAGAATTTAAAGTCCCCTTGCTGCACATCTGTCTGTATGAAATAAACTAAAAAAACTAGAAAATGGACACATTCAAATTGTTTTTAATTGGTTGATGTATAACAATGATAGTTGAAGATCATACTGACTGGGAGTCAGTCATGTGTACTGCACAAACTAATACATAGTTATAATAAAACATGTGAGCTGTGATTATTGCATACAGAAATCCATGGTAAATTGTTGTACACAAGCAATAATTTGTAACTTGTGAATTCTTCAAGAGTTGCAGCTATGCAGTATAGGGTATGCAGTAGGTTAACCAAGACACTATTTTATTAAATTTGTGTTAGTTGTAACATATATAATAATACCTTTTAAAGTATAAATTATTTGAGAATAAGGAAAAAGAGATTTTTTGTACTAGCGGGAAACGAACCCGCGTCTTTTCCAATCCGGGGAAGTGCTCTAAGCCACTGAGCTATAGTACAGGTACTTCGACCATCCCAATCTCCTTATTACATTTGTCTTTACGACTAGCGCCATCTATCGGAAGCATTTACATGCATTAAACCGATATAGTAAGTTTAATTTTGCAATTAAAATTCATACTATTTGATGGCGCGATTTTTTTAAACATTTTTGATCTATATTTTTTAGCATTTGACATGCTCCGCCACTTTTTAAAGTATAAATTATTTGAGAATAAGGAAAAAGAGATTTTTTGTACTAGCGGAAAAAAAAAAAAAAAAAAAAAAAAAACTTTTTCCTTATTCTCAAATAATTTATACTTTAAAAAGTGGCGGAGCATGTCAAATGCTAAAAAATATAGATCAAAAATGTTTAATAATACCTTGTTTTTTTTATATTATTCCTAACAGACAATGAAATTCTACCATCCATGTCACACAATAAAATTTTGTGGTATGGTCAAATAAAACAATTAAAAAGTATGCAACACATTTAGAGATGAATTTTCTTGAATAAACAAGCTACATAATATTGAAGCTCTCACAGTAAAGCAAATTTCTAATAGGAAGATATATAATATTGCCCAACTAAAACATAAGGTTACGTTCAGAAACCTTACCCAGCAATTACATTTACAATTATGAAAAATCACTTGAAAGTTGTATTCTAACATGTCAAAACTAGTTCTAACAGGTTTTCGAACATAGCCTGCCTGCAATAAGCTAAGTTCTACGAAATCAAGATAATTTAATAAATTTACTATATCCAAGTTGCTTGGATTGTCCATCATCTCCGCAGCGATTCCATTCATTGAGATCAACGCCTGGTAGCACAATAAAAACAAACTCATCTTATATTTCTGGTATTAATAATAGACAATGATTTCCAGGTTTTTTTTCTAATAAACCACAAATTTGAAATCAGGCAGCTCTATGTTGATACATAATTATCATCCAAAAGCAGGCCTAATTACAAGGTTGATTGTAAATACATAATTTAATAAATAATTGATTATATACCTGTTGGATCTGCTGTGCCAGCTCTCTAGTAGGAGCCAATACTAAAACTATGGGTCCTTCGTCCCTTAGCAACCTTGGTTGATTAATTATATGAACAATAGCTGGCAATATGTATGCCAATGTCTTTCCGGAACCTGTTTGGGCAATCCCCACCATATCTCTACCTGATAATGCTATTGGCCAGCCCTGTGCTTGAATAGGTGTTGGATGTGGGAAGCCTTGCTTTAAAATCTCCTTCATTGCATAATCAGGAAAGCCACCCTCCTCAAAGTACATACTCGGTGCTGGGACATCACGGCCTTTCACTGTTATTTGATGTTGGCTGCGATAAGCCTCAATTTCAGCTTGACTCCGTGACTGTACATTAGGATGTGGAACATAGAAATTTTTCTGAAACGGAGTTAACGTGATTGTGTCCCAGCGGACTTTACGGAGGTTACCGCCCGGCTGGTCGTTTTTAAAGTTTCCTCCTCTGAAATCATCACGTCCACCACGACCTCCAAAACCCCTGCCACCTCTCCCTCCATCTCGCCCGCCACGACCTCCGCCAAAGCGGGTGCCTCCTCTTTCTTGAGAGCGGTCACTTGAGCGCCCTCCACGCGAACCACCTCTGCTACCTCCACGGCCACCCCGGGCTCCACCGCGTCCACCACCTCGGCCACCACGTCTATCGTCGTACCTAAACCATTTATGCTATAAGTACATTTATGTGGTAACGTGGAATAATTAATGAAATCGGCACTTACATTGTTAAGTTGGGTTGAAGAAAAACAACACTAGGACTTTAATTCCTGAAATTCTCAGCAAAATTAGATACTTATAAGTAAATTACAGTTTCTTATATCAATTATTATTAATTGGGAATGGATTAAGCACTACAATAAACTAATATTAACTTGATTTCGCCAAATGCCAACTATCCGCCATATTGTAATGCGTTGATTAGCGAGCGTTTTTAATACCTATCTATTATCTATGGTTGCCACTGGCCACTTGCCACTGTTGCCAGATTTAAACTAGTGACTAGCCTCTTGCGGTACCTAGCTCTCCACCCACATTACACAACCTGTGTCTACTTTGTTCGGTGCACTTGCGACTGTCACCTAGAAAATAAGGAATTAGAAATAGACCTAGAAATGTAGAATTAGAAATTAAAATACCCTAGACAGAGACAGTGACTAGTTTGGAATTGGGTGCATGCAAAAACACTTAGATAAAGGATATATAGATGTAGCCATGATACATTAGAAAGTGTAGAAGTGAGACGAGCATATACGAAATACCTTAGATTAATAACCTATAGATTATAGCCATGATACATTAGGAAATGTGGAAGTTAGACGGGCATATACGAAATACCTAAGAAAATTGAGAGAAAGTATCGTATCTTCCTGTCTCACATGACGTGCAGGTTTTTCAACTGGCGAACTTTAAAATAGTTCGCCATACAACTTAATCACCATGACTACCAGGGATGCCATTAAAAGGAAAATTAGGTGCCATGTTTTGTGTTTGAAAAAATGCCTTGTCTCAAACAAATTTATTAAAAAGCAGACTTTCGCGCCTGATTATCATAATAATTAATTATAATAATTATATATTGTTCCTATAGTGACAGTGATTAAAAAGAAGGCTTCAGCACAAAATCTATAAAAATATGTCAGATAAACAAACTTTATTTGAATTTCACTAAATTCGTCGAAATCATCAACATCATAATATAACTGACTGATAACACTGATACTTATTTCTTATATTTAAAACAAAAACTTAAAACTTACTTTAAACACACTACACTCAAGAGAAAAATTTAAGATATGTGTACTGGATTTTCTTTTTTAATGTCCTAACTGTAAGTATTTTTATAAATATGATTCAGATTGTAAAAGACAGTGTGCCTTTGCACGCCTTTACAAGTATTTCATAAATAATCTTGATCGAATAATACAACATTTAAGTTACTTTGTGAGCTTAGCACTCTTTGTCAAAACACATATTGGATCAATAAAAGGAAACCTTTGCTTTGTGAGTCATAATAATGAAACTAAATCAAATATTGTCTACTCAGCTTATCCGCTTCAAATGTTTACTTTGGATATATGGATTAATTCAATCAATGTGACACATTTAATACAGACCAGTTTAAATAATATAATTATGAACAAAAATTACTATGAGCCTAACTCACTAAAATATTATATTACTATGTTTCTTTTTTTTTTTTTTTTGAGACTACAGAGATTTGAGATCCCAGGATATATCGTAATTGAGGGTGACGCAAAGACAGACCGCCTTGCTAAATCAGCATCTTCGAGTGAGACATACTATGAAATATTTCCTCATTACAGCGAAGTAATACCCATACCTAAATACAAAAGGAAATGGATATATGGCAGGAATATTTTGATTTAAGATCACTAGAAAAGAGTATTTGGTATAAAACCATACAGTGCTCAATGTTTTGTAGCCCCTGGGCCAGAGATATCATAATTAATAGGCAATATTTAAAAATTGCTTTCAGACTCCGTTCCGGTCACTATCCATCGGCAAAGTACCTATGCATTTCTGTTAAAAAAAAACGACGTCACGGGACGTCTACCAGATGTGAAAACATCGACATTATTTTGTAGAAATAAAATGATCATAACTTACTCCTTAAGACGAATCAAACGAGTATAAACGATATGTTTGGGTCGTTTCATTACAGAGTTACTGTGGCCATCTTACAGCTTCATTATCAGACCCTGGATACCATATAGAGACAAAGTACTCATCAAGACCAATCATACGAGCCCAAACTCGATGGAATTATGTCGTTTTATAACGTAGTTCCTATGGCCACCTTGTAGCTCCATCATAAGACCCTGTAAACCATCTAAAGACAAAGTACTCATCAAGACGAATCAAACAAGTCCAAACCCGATGAGGTTGCGTCGTTTCATTATACAGTTACTGAGGCCACCTTCCAGCTTCATCATCAGAACCTGGATACCATCTAGAGATAAAGTACTCGTCAAGACGAATCATACGAGCCCAAACTCGATGGGGTTGCGCCGTTTCATTATAGTTCCTATATCCACCTTCCGGCTCCATCATCAGATCAGCTCCATGTCATCATAATATTGCATTGTCACGCGATATACACATGTGTGTAAAATTTCAACACAATTGGAAGCCGGCAAGTGTGTCAAGTTTTACTTGCAAGATTTGAACGGGACATGTGAAATAAAAGCGTCGCCACGCTAACAGCTGATTTTACCCTCCCTCCACACTAGATCTTTCACATCAAAATGCACCTTACCCAAATGTGAGATATGTGATATGGTGGAGGACGTGCATCATTTGTTAGTGAAGTGTGATAAGAACCGGAGTCATAGGGAAGGGTTACTGAGAGAGTTTGGGCTGATTAGAAGCAATATGGGTATTTTCCAATCCATCCATCCATCCATCAGCCTTTCATCGTCCACTGCTGGACATAGGCCCCCCAAGAGAACGCCACAACGAGCGGTCTCGTCATGGGGAACTCGTCTCTGTCGTCTCTGAACAACCGGGTTGGGGAGTTTGCAAAATGTTTTATAGCTGTGGAGCAGATAGGGGAACTTATCACAATTCTGGGATAAATTGAGTAGTTTCTCTAATTAAGCAAGGACAGGGTGATTTGAATTTTGGACTGTTTTGAAAAGGAATCTATCTGCCAGGAACTGCCTGCGCAAGTTCAGAGGAGAATCACCACACTCCACCTGCATTGCTTTAATGGGCGATGATTTCATTGCTCCTAGAACAATGCGCAGACATTTGGATTATATTTTGTCAAATTTATTTAGGTGTGATTTGTTACAGGGACTGAGGAGGAATGAGCCATAGTCGAGATGGCTACGGACCAAGGCGTTGTACAGGAGCTTTTGGGTATAGGGGTGGGACCCCCACCAGACTCCTGATAGGGATCGCAGGACATTTATGTTTTTTTCACATTTCTGTGAAATCAAAATGGAGTGATGGAGTCCGGTCATTCTAGAGTCCAACATAAGACCCAGAAATTTTACAGAGTCAAATTCAATTAAAATTCAAAAATATCTTTATTTCATAGGCCTATTGAATAGCACTTAAAATCGTCAAGAATACACTAATACTTAACACGAGCGCCTGAGGCGAGTGCATCCGCAATAACAAAGTGGCGATTGCAATCACCATAAGCGGCCGGATTCCGAAGTAAAGCCTTTCATGAGAAGAACCCGGCAAGAAACTCATGGGCCACTTTTTTAAATTGCCAATTTATTACAATTTAATATAATGTTTATAACTAAAATGACATTATTTATCAAACAAAACAATATGAAAATTAATGAATGAGGAGCAGCTCAAGCCTATTTTGTTTTGTCCTCAAGATAATCCGAAACAGTGTAATAACCTTGATTACAAAGTCTAATTTTTATAGCTTTCTTAAACTTATTTAGTGGCATGTTTCGGACATTTTCAGGAATCTTATTGTAAAAGCATATACATTGCCCAGTGGGTTTGAGGGATGGATTCATTCTGAATGTGTAAATTAATGAGAGGGATAACTATTTTTTTAGTGAAGACAATTGAGGAGCTTTTAGAAGGGGGGAACGATAGGCCGTGGTCGGACAACCAATCTTGGAGATAGCTCAAGGCCATATTAACTCGGGAGGTGGCTTCTTCTATACATGATGATGAGACATACAGCACAAGGTCATCAGCATACTGCAGGACCTCACAAAAAAAATCCACAGTACACTCAAGATCGTGCGTGTAGAGGTTGTATAAAAGAGGACTTAGAACAGAGCTCTGGGATAAGCCCTTCCAAACCCTCCTAGTAGGGAGAAAACCAGAATTAGTCTTGATAAGGACAGATCTTTCCACCAGCTAAGGATAAAGCGAACTAACTTTTCAGAAATTCTCAGCTGTGAGAGCTTTCTCCTGAGAACTAGAAGTAGAACACTGTCATAAGCTGCCGTGATATCAAGAGAACCCCTACTAGATATTTTTTTTCTTTATAGGCAATTTGGATATCCGTAGTTAGGATACTGAGACTATCCATGGTAGACATTCCCTTCCTGAACCCGAATTGGAGGCCGGTAAGGAGGGCACCATTTCCAGCTAACCATTCCAGACGATGTTATATAAGGTGTTCGGTTATTTTACAGAGTGTATTTGGTGATTTTACTTTTAGTGCCTAATTGCTGATTTTCTCTGTTTTATACTTCAACTGCCTCTGTGGTGCAGAGGTAGTATAAGCGACTGCTGATCATGAGGTCTAGGGTTCTATTCCCGGGTCGGGCAGTGTTATTGAGCTTTTTTGTAAAAAGAAAAATTCTCAGTAGCCACCCGGAGTTTGTAAATGTGCCTGGTAGACGGCAATAGGCTCGCCCCATATTACGTGGGACTTAAACATAGTTGGTGAATCGTGGGTGTGTAATACACCTCTGCCTACCCCTTCGGGGAATACAGGCGTGTGCTATGTTTTTGTTTATATATCAATGTTTATAACACATAATAATAATAATAGGCTGTACGGCTTGATGGTGAGTAAGACGGTAAGTTTGCCACCCCCTGAGTATTTGGCGTGGTAGCCTATAGACCAAAGGCAACCTTCGCGAGTAATCTACCCCAATAAAAGCTATAGGACATGAAGAGGACTGATGATATAGAGGAGATGAGTAAGTGGTCAGTTAAAATAATAGGAAGGAAATGTGGGGGTGGTTTGTTAGGTTTCTGATTGGGAGATAGAAACACACATATATTTGACCTTTTTTGAATTAAGAATGTTAAATTTCATTTTATATTTGATATAGGATACACATACAAACCAATGGTTTTATAAAATCACGGGTAAAATAAGGGTCGAATTTAGAAAATAAATCTTTAACTCTGATGAAGTAGCGGGTATCAGCTAGTCTATATATATATAAGCGATTTACCACTCACTGACTCATCACGATATCTCCGAAACTGTACATCCGATTGTCTTGAAATTTTGCATAGATGTTCGTTTCACGACGTAGACGCTCACTAAGAATTTATGAAACTCCTATCCAAAATATATATTTTTATCAGCTATGGTATTCAAACTTCTACACTCATTATCACAATAACGTCAACTATCACATAATAACATGTCAACCGTTGCTATGGTAACCATTTATGTGGTTATAAAAGTAACATTATGCTAAAAGTTGTTTTTTAGCAAAATCATTTTAGTTATGTTTATGAGTTAAAGAGTTGGCATTCGCTTATTAGTTTTTTAAAGACTTATTTTAGATACTCTGATTTCTATAATATTTCAATTGGCATTAGTTTAATAGTTTTTTTAAAGATTTATAATTTAGGTTACAAACAAGAAGGAAAAAGAGAACTATAGTGCGAGCGGGATTCGAAATGCGTCCCTTCCAATCCGGGGAAGTGCTCTAAGTCGCTAAGCTATCGCACTGAACAACGGCCATACCTAATCTCCACATTACAATTGTCTTTACGATCCACTCCACCTATCGGACGCAACGTATATTGACTATATCGGAGACGTTCTTAAGTGAACCATAATTTCCAATGAACTGAATTTGTATGAAATGGTTGATAAAACTTTAGTTAATTATATAAATTAACTAAGTTTAATAAAATTTATATAGATATATGTATATAAACACCAAATAAATCTATCTTTTCTCAAAAGTAAAACACTTTTAATTCCATTAAATAACATTTTAACTTGGCATTTACACAAATAAAACTATTTGTTTATAATCACTAATTTGTTTATTAAACTAATAAAATATTCTTTTAAAAAAATCAACAAGAAACAAAGATTTTTCATAAATCGCCGAGAATTTATCGGTGAAACATCCATTACGTCACTTTTGGGCCAGTAACACCATGCAAAATATCTTAAAATTTACATCACATTAGAGTTAGCACAATTGGAGGGTAATACAAAATAAATTTTGGAGTAGTGAAACAATATTGTATTTCTAAGATAGCTCTAAGTTAATAGAATTTAAAGAAATATTGAATTTTAAATCACATTTTGATAGGACAGTTACTTAGGTGGAACATAAAGTAACTTAAGGGATAAAATTAGGCTACGTGTACAATTGTGCTTAATATTCATTAATCTTAGTCAATCATTAGAATCAGTCTTCGTTTTTCATTTACTTTTAAAGAAATCCTACATTATCTAATACACTTATACAGATTATAAGGGAAATGTATGCCATCGATTCGGGAACCAATTCTTGACAACGCGGGGACGTTGAAATTTCTTTCCGATTTGTTATTAAATTAGTGAAAATTAAAAAAAATTCGAATGAATGACAGCCGTAAGCGGGAATTGAACCCGTGTCCTCAGGAATCTGGCCCGAGTGCCTAACCATTCGGCCATTGCAACCTACGATTTCCTCTTCAAATATCTACTTCACTATTAATTAATCAACGTGTCTTTTTGTGTCATGCTTCAATTTTTCTCTAAACCGCTTTGCACGTTCTGCTCCCGTAAGAGGCATTTTATATTTACTTACTGACTAATATTATTATCTGAAACAAAAGAGTTATGACGTATTTATTAAACAAGAGTTACAACAATATAGTTTCCAACAACCCACGTTCTACAAAAAATTTAACTACCAAACTAAGCAAAGCTTCTATGATTGACACTTAATATTTCGCGTAATTTATAAAGTGAAGGAATAAAACAAACATAATAAATCTTTTTATTATAAAGATAACAACTGATATAATTAGTTATTAATTGAGACAATTCAAACTTAGACTTTGCAATCACTTCCCTTTTTTACAAATAAATAGGATCGTAAAAGCATAACCCCCTCGGCTTTCATCACTCGGGTAATTCATAAAAAAAAACTATGCAAACACGTCCTTATAATTCCATTAAGTAACGTTTTTGTGGTCCGCTTATACGTAACCTTACTTAATAGATGTTACGAATCATAACTATAACTATAGGGATTTGCTTTGAACGAGGGTGTTAACTAACTAACTAACTTCATTCATCATCACGCCATTTCACTTGCGGGGTAGGCAGACAGAACAGAGTGCCAAGAGGCTATATTCTTGCATACATCTCTTGCTTCCTCAACATTCATAATTCTCTTCATACACGCTTGCTGGTTTTGGAGACTCCTCCTTCCTTTATATACATGACCGATCCTGTCTTGGTAGGTGAGTCTCGATCTCTCCTTGTACCTACATCCTTCAACTTTCAAGCAGACCTTTTTTGTATAGAGCTAATGCTGCTTCAGGGATATTTATTATAATTAAAATTGGGCTGCTTTTACTCACCATGAAAAAATAGAGAAGGCACTGTTAGTGCATTTAACTATCTGTGACGTGTCTTTCACATATTCTCATCTTTTTATAATCAAAATATTTTTTTTATTGGCCACTTATAACTTGAAGCCAAGCATTGCTCAGGGAACTTGACTGGGTTTGGAAACACATGAAGTACATCCTCTGCAAAAATAAGTTTAGGTATAGGTTACCAGTCAGCTTAGCATTGTAAACAATTTAAGTTTTATTTTGTTGCTACCCACAACTTGCTCTACGTGAAATTTTGTTATTTTAAATGGCTTAATTTACTCCTTATAAGATGAGCTATCTGTCAGTGAGACCCATCCAAATCTAAAATATTTGGTATTTAGCTCTATGTATGTATATACTTTCATAAGTAATTAGTAAAAAGTTGTTATTTAACATTACGAACAGACACCTCTTATTTATTTGCTTAAATATATAGTATAGTAACTAGCTGTTGGCAAGTGCGCAGCGCTTTACCTAAAAAAATCTATTTTAATACGTAAAATATTTCATATCAATTCAACCTATGGTTCAAAAGATAAAAATCATTGTCACCAGCGCTACCAATCCGACACTGACGTTACTATATTTGTCATAGTGATAATTTCGCCCTTTATATGTATGCAGTTTTATATCGATTGGGCTAACAGTTTTCGAGTTTTAGTTGAACATACACACATACATTATCTTTTATATATATATAATCAAAACATAAACATAGCATCACGCCTGTATTTCCCGAAGGGGCAGGCAGGGGTGTATTACATACCCACGATTTGCCAGCTGATGATATGAAAAAGAAAAAAGGAAGAATATGGATTAATAAAGGAAAAAATAAACAATAATGGGAAACAGAATAATACCATCACCCCATTGCTTACAGAGTGACAGAATAATGATACCACCCCATTTCTCAGAAAAGTAAAGGACTAATGTCACCACTCCATTGCATGAACATGATTGATGTATTATGTTTTATCAAATCAATATAAAAAAATGTGAATACATACTTTCAGTATTATAAAAGATGCGTTTATGTTCCCTCTTTATTTATTGAATGTTTTAAGGAGTAGACTTCAGTTATGGATCGGAGCAGACACACACAATGTTTTTTTTTTTAGACTTTATATCTCACTGTCGGACATGCCATGAGCTTTTTACCCCAAAGGAGTCTTATTATTCTAATATTATAGTACAACTTTGGCTACATGATTTGGTAAAGGATATAGCATCGCATTTGCCGTGTGGGGCCGGCACCAAGAATAGCTCCACCCCGTCTCTTCCTATGGGAGTCGTAAAAGCCGACTAAAGGATTACCGGGGGACCGAGCAGCAACGTTCCCCTGTGTACTAAAAACATCCACTGCGATCGCCAACCCGCCTGCCAAGCGTGGCGATTATGGCAATACCCCCCCATATGAGTGCACACACACACACATCGGCCCCCAGTCACGGCAGCTCCGCTATTCCGTGTCCTAACGGTAGCGGGCCCGGTAACGGCGGAGCAGGGGGTGCTAAGAATCTCCGGTCGCGATCCGGCTACCAGAAACGACTTCTGGCCCTGGTAACACACAACGTCAGGACACTGAGGACTGACGAGAGGATCATCGCGCTGGAAGAGGAATTGAGCAAGATCCGATGGGACGTTGTAGGATTATCAGAAGTGCGAAGACAGGGTGAGGGCACGATAATCCTCCAGTCCGGAAACTTGCTCTTCCACCGGGAGGGCGACCAACAGTCCCAGGGTGGTGTCGGGTTTATCGTTCGCAAGTCTCTCGTAGGTAACGTGGAGAAGATTGAGACTGTGTCGAGTAGGGTAGCGTACCTTATACTCAGAATAACCAAAAGGTATTCGCTGAAGGTCATACAGGTTTACGCACCGACCTCGACACATTCCGACGACGAAATGGAGGTCCTTTACGAGGACATCTCGAAAGCTATTCACGCGTCTAAAAGTCACTTCACGGTGGTTATGGGAGATTTCAACGAAAACTAGGCATAAGGAGAGACGATGAGCTGAAGGTAGGGCAATATGGATTTGGGCAGAGGAACCACGGGGGCCAGATACTGTCTGATTTTCTGGAGAAGGAAGGCCTCTTTATGATGAATTCCTTCTTCAGGAAACAGCCCCAGCGAAAATGGACCTGGATTAGCCCTGATGGTTCAGTGAAAAATGAGATCGACTTCATCTTAACGGACAAACGACACATATTCAATGATGTCTCAGTGATCAGCAGGATTAAAACTGGGAGTGATCACCGCTTAGTTAGAGGCATATTGAATCTAAATATGAAAGTCAAGAGGTCACGCTTGATGAGGTCTACGCTCCGACCAACACGTGCTCAATACCAGAACCCCGAAAACTTTCAGCTCGAACTACAAA
This sequence comes from Leucoma salicis, assembly GCA_948253155.1. Lineage (NCBI taxonomy): Eukaryota > Metazoa > Arthropoda > Insecta > Lepidoptera > Erebidae > Leucoma > Leucoma salicis. The sequence continues at coordinate 23,235,131 of OX411818.1, read as the reverse complement.
ATCGCTTTCAATGCCTAGACGAGTGCGATTCAGTGAACGATATGAACAACAGGTTCGTGGAAACTGTCCAAGCGGTCGGGTCGACCCTTTTTAAGACCAGTCGCGTCAATAGGACTCAAAAGCTTTCGGACCAAACTCTTAAGCTCATAGCGACACGGACAGAAATGACGGTGCAGTCTTCGGCTGATTGGTCCAATCAGAGGCGACTAAACAGACAGATCTCCAAGTCGTTGCGACGAGACATTCGCCGATTTAATACCTTGCGTATTAAAGAGGCAATAGAGCGGAACCAAGGTTCCAAAGTGTTCGCAAGAGATCTGTCTGTTGGGAAAAGCCAGTTGACCAAGCTGAAGACCAATGATGGTACTGTTGTTTCTTCCAAAGATGAGATATTAAGAGAGGTTCACGAGTTCTATGGACAGTTATACAGATCCCAGAACCCTGTTGTCAGCTTGGTCCATGAGCCCAGATCCAAGCTAACTCGGCACTATAGCGAAGATATCCCGGACGTCAGCCTGTACGAGATCAGAATGGCTCTCAAACAACTAAAGGACGGAAAGGCACCGGGAGACGACGGAATTACTATAGAGCTTCTGAGGGCAGGCGGAAAGCCGGTCCTCAAAGCCCTTCAGAGGCTATTCAATTCCGTCGTTCTCGGGAGCGACGTTCCAGAATCGAGAACCAGGAGCTTGGTGGTGCTGTTCTTCAAGAAAGGTGACAGAACCCTCTTGAAGAATTACAGACCCATCTTGCTCTTGAGCCATGTCTATAAGTTGTTCTCGAGGGTCATTACAAATCGACTCACGCGCAGGCTCGACGACTTCCAGCCTCCCGAACAAGCCGGTTTCCGAAAAGGCTATAGTACCGTAGACCACATACATACGCTGCGCCAGATTATACAGAAGACCGAGGAGTATAATCGGCCTTTGTGTCTAGCGTTTGTGGACTACGAGAAAGCCTTCGATTCGATCGAAACTTGGGCGGTGCTGCAATCCCTTCAGCGGTGCCAAATTGACTATCGATACATCGAAGTGTTGAAGTGTTTGTATAGAAACGCCACTATGTCTGTCCGAGTTCAGGACGAAGAGCACGAAACCGATCCAACTGCAGAAAGGTGTTAGACAGGGAGACGTCATGTCCCCGAAACTCTTCACCACTGCATTGGAAGATGTTTTCAAGCTCTTGGACTGGACCGGATTAGGCATCAACATAAATGGCGAATACATCACTCACCTTCGATTTGCAGATGATATCGTGGTCATGGCAGAATCGCTGGAGGACCTTGGTACCATGCTCAACGACCTCAGCCGTGTCTCCCGACTAGTGGGTCTAAAAATGAACATGGACAAGACGAAAGTCATGTCTAATATCCATGTCATTTCAGCACCGGTTCTGGTCGGGAGCTCGCTTCTCGAAGTTGTCGACCACTATGTATACCTGGGACAAACTGTCCAGTTAGGTAGACACAACTTCGAGAAAGAGGTCGATCGACATCTCGGCTGGGCAGCGTTCAGGAAGCTGAGGGAGATCTTCTTGTCCAATATTCCACAGTGTCTGAAGACGAAGGTCTACGACCAGTGTGTGTTACCAGTGATGACTTACGGCAGAGGCGTGGTGTCTGAATGTTGGCCTTATGTCAAGGCTTAAAGTCGCTTAACGTGCTATGGAGCGGGCTATGCTTGGGATCTCTCTACGTGATAAGATCCGTAATACGGAAATCCGTAGGAGAACGGGAGTGACCGACATAGCCCGCCGGGTCAGCATGCTGAAGTGGCAATGGGCAGGCTACATCGCTCGACGAACCGACAACCGTTTGGGAAGAAAGGTTCTCGAGTGGCGACCACGTAACGGACGGCGCAGTGTAGGACGGCCTCCCACCAGGTGGACCGATGACCTGGTCAAAGTCGTAGGCAGCCGTTGGATGCAGGCGGCACAGGACCGTTCGCTGTGGCGTTCTCTTGGGGAGGCCTATGTCCAGCAGTGGACAATAAAAGGCTGATGGATGGATGGATAGCATCGAGTTTTCACATCTTCGTAAATCTTTACGCCTCGTGAGACACCCGCGTTAAAGAAAAGTGTGTGTTTTTAATTTGCTTTTTAGTCACTCATCATATATAGTAAATTTACATTGTAAAAGTAATAATTACAGTAGAACTAGAAAACGATACTTACCAGTTGGCTTACATATCTACTATAGCACAATGTATAGGTATCAAAGTAAAGAGCATATAACACTACGTTTAGTATTATAGTATAATTTATATAATATTGTATTGTAGCCATTTTGTGAAATTGCTTGTCACAATTATTTTTTATAGTAATGTCAGTTTTATTTTTTTTATGTTTTATTTTATAACTGATTATGAAGGATTGATGGTATGTCCTCCATTTATCAAACACACTACGTCCATAGTAAAAATGACACTTGTAAAATTTATAACAGTGACCTCTACCTGATGTTTAGGATACCAAATGCTCTTTTATTTACGTGCGTGTGGCGACGTTTTTTTTGTAATAAACAGGAACCATACGTCTAATTTGGCACTGTCCGGCCCCTGTATTCTTAGTCTGAGCCGTAGAGTGTTGTAGAAGGCTAAGTAGAAGGCAAAAAGTAATTCTTTTTTTAGATAATTCTACTCTTTGGAGTATATACTAAAGAGTAGAGGGGGGTTTTGGCGGGAACACGAAGAAGATCATGTCGTCGCTCTGCATTATTTTCCTAAACTAGTGTTATTTCAAGTATTAATGTGTAAAAGTGGTGGCCTTTTGATTATTAACTATTTGTGTATGTGCATAAGTGTTGGCAAGTGATGTAATGCGAAATAACGTGTTTTTTCCTGTTGTTTCCAAAACTCCATAGAAGCTTCAGTAAGACCGCCATTGTCTTACTGGAGTGGGACTTTGACTTGACTGACTAATTTTATATGACTGACTTCGACTTTGACTTGTTTTATGAACTAAACTTACGTATGATGAGAGAATAACGATATTTATAAGTTACTGTTAGGCTGATGGTTCTTCCAATGCCTTAAACAAACAAAAAAAAAACTAAAGATTAGAACACAGACTACTTGGAGTAGAAGGATAATCATGGTTTTTACTTGAAAAAACATTAAATACCTATCTTTATAATATTGATACTGTTATAAAATTTAAAGGGGCTAAACATTAAAACACAAAAATTTAGTATAATCTACAAAATGATCACGAATTATATTGTTGTATGTTGCAAAATGATTTTATTCGACATCTACGACTTATTGGTATGTACTCGCCTATCATTTTTACATTTTTATTATAATCTGCCTAACCTAATAGCTAAATCTTTTGCAGGGGGGTTGGGGGACTATGTTCGCTGGTCTACCTGTTATACTAACATTTTCCTACTTCTTGTTTGTCGAGAAAAAGACAAAAGACCTCGATCCTCTACGTAATGGGATTCCAGAAGACTGGAGTCCAATGCCCCTGGTAGAATACGATGTCAATGTGGAAGAACCTCCTATAATGGGCAAAATTAATGATAATGTGCTTAATGTTGGTGCTACAAGTTTCCTTTGCCTGGATAAAGAAGAGTCTATATTGAATGATTCCTTGAAATCTCTGGGGAAGTATGGTGTAGGTTCGTGTGGGCCTAGAGGATTTTACGGGACAATTGACGTGCATTTAGACTTAGAGGAACGTCTGGCCAACTTCTTGGAAGTAGAAGAGACTTGTGTATATTCCTATGGCTTCTCCACTATTGCCAGTGCTATACCAGCCTATGCTAAGAGGAGAGATATTGTATTTGCGTAAGTTGTAGTTTTTTTTATCTTTAATACACTAATAATGATTGTAAAGTATATTAGCAGCTGTTACTGCTCACTCACAAGCCTTAAGCAATAGAAAAAATATTGCAATGACCTATTAGCACATATATAATTTTACAGTGATGAGGGTGTCTGGTTTGCAATTCAAAAAGGCTTAGACGCTTCTAGAAGTACAATCCGATACTTTAAACATAATAATGCTGAGCATCTTGAGGAGTTGCTAGTTGAAGCTCATAAGAAAAAAGAGTTAAATCCTAAAAGACGAGCCTTCTTGATAGTAGAAGCTATTTACTTCAACACTGGTGAAATGTGTCCATTGAAAAGAATAATAGAACTAGCCAGGAAATACCAATTGAGGATTATTTTGGATGAAAGTATGACTATTGGGGTAAGATATCAAACCCATTATTATTCCACTTTGAGGCTCCTTTAGGAGTGCCCCTTGCACTCTTAGCCTCTTAGCCTAGCCTTGTTTAGGCCTAGGTACACCAAATAGCCTAGTAAAGGTTGGCATATTTCACAATCTGGCAAAAAAATCTCAGGCTTGCAGTTATCCTCATAATGTTGTCATTCAATGACAGTGTAAATTTGTAAAAAAAAAATACACTCCTCTCTGTCGCTTCATGCTGGTACATTGCCAGGCAGAGAGAGAAAGAGATACACATCATTTAAAAAAAATAAAGATAAATCTCTTTAACCCCTACACAGTGCTTGGGTCTCGGGCTGGGAATCAATCCCAATACCATGTCTGCAGCAGTGCTTGGTTTTATCATTAGATTACCTAGATAAGATTTAGTTATTTAAAAAAGTGTGCCATTTAATTTTTATGGCTTTTTAATAGCAGAGGAGCTAGTGTCACATGGTGGCGAATGGTAATGCTGCTTTTAGATCTTAAAAAAAACAAGCAGCACTGTCACACATGCTACTAATAGATAATTGATGTGAAAAGACAGAGGCATTATTAAGTAAAGTAGGAATATTTTTTAGGTTGGCATATTAACTCCACTACTGCTTTTGTCTCCCCCCTACTCCTTCCTCACGTGGTATAGTTGGATGCAATTTTATTATTTGTATAATAATGTAGGTTTTTTAAAAGTTGATTTGAGATTTTCGATTACAGTTTAACATTTGATGAGATTTTACTGGACGGTTTCGAGCTCGCGTAATTACTGAATGCCTCTTTAATTAGCGTACCTACTTAAATTTGTAAATATCGGTCAAGTATATCAATTTCATAAAACACTAATACAGTTAGTGCATGGTATATAATAGGCACCTAATTTTTGTTGGTACATCATGTAGATTTCAAAGAAATAATATTATATACATATAGACTAGAGATGAAACGGATAGATGTTTTGCCGGATATCCGGCCGAACATAACCGATTGGCTCGTCTCTTGTTCAAACCGAACAAACGATCGGGGGACACGTATGAGTCTTTTTTCGAAAGCTGGCCTTGAGAAATTGATATAGGTATAATCATTATAATTTATTTACCCTTCGAGTATTAATTTACTTTGTTCTGAAAAAAATAATGATTCTCTCTGTTAAGTGGATTAAGAAAAATGCCTCTCAAGTTTATGTCGTATACTTATTTTTTTTAAATTTGTGATCATGATGGCTCTTTCCTTCACGTAGCAATGATAAATTAGGAATGATAAATATGCAAATACCTACTTACCAAAGTCACTGACGCGTGGCTTGCGAAGTGTCGTACATTCTTAAAGTATTTTAGCAATAGACATGCTCAGCTATTTAATAAAAATTAAAAATAATAAATTATTTGGGAATGTGGAAAAAGATAATTTTACTTGTTTAGCAGTCTGGAGCGCTTCTCCGGATTAGAAGGGACATGGGTTCGTATCCCGCTCACAGTGAAATTCTCTTTTTACACACTCACAAATAATTTTGCTATTAGTTTACACCAGCTTTTTACACAGTGGTTTAGCGGTAGTATATGCGACTACGGATCATGAGGTCCCGGGGTGGAACCACAGGACGAGCCACACCATAATATTATTGATTTTTTTCCGGCAATAAATTCTCTATAGCAGGTCTGAATATTGAAGTTGGTGTTGAATCCACGTGCCTCGAAAGCACGTAAACCTACACCTGACCTCTCCCGTCCGTCTGAAAGCCTGTAAGAGTGAGCGAGAGCGCTGCGTTGCGAATACGCTCGTACACGTATATTATCACCTGCGATCCAGGCTAGGCTGTTGGCCGCCGTTTAGGGACCACTAATATTCAGGTTTATAAATTTAAAATCTGTCACCCGAATGGCGGCAATGTTGTTCGTCACCCGTAAAGTGTCGTTTCTACTGAGGCGAAAAGCGGACAACGGAAGGCCGTTTTATGACTAGTAACAAACCGCTATCTGCCTGCCCCTTTGAGAAACAAGCTTGAGTTTATGTTACGAAATAAATTCATGTTTATTTAAACAACAGATTATTTGTGAATTTGGGGGGCGAACCTGCGTCCCTTCCAATCCGGGGAAGTGCTCTAGACCGCTTAGCCATCGCAGTGACCGACGGCTATGCCCAATCTTCACATCACATTTGTCTTTAAGACCTCTCGCTCGCACTAAAGTTTGTCTTTTTACACATTCACAAATAATTGTTTGTTGTATAAAGTGGCTGAGCAAGTCAAGTGCTAAAATACAGTTTAAGATATTCTTGTTAATTTTTTACAGGTTGTTGGAAAGAATGGCCGTGGTATTACAGAACTGCTGGATATACCTCGTGATGAGATTGATTTAATTGTGGGATCGTTGGAGCACTCGTTCGCGACAATTGGTGGTTTCTGTGCTGGCTCGCACTTTATTGTTGAACACCAGAGACTTTCTGGACTGGGTGAGTTGGCAGGACTATTCTGACACTTATGTTTACATAGCATCGCTTGCTATGTAATCTCAGCTAGACTAGAGCTTATATTCCCGGATCCGATGTAAGGTGCAAATTCAAATCTTGCTCACGAACATACTTTTTTCAGAAAAATATGTTCCCATTGAAAGTGATTATAATATGGATGGTATGATATGGATTCTGCAGCGACATCGTCCGCGTGAACTAAATGATATAAATGCGTCTCTATAGCATATTAATATCTATGCAAGAATAGCTATCCAACAAGAACCATATTTTTTTTGGGATAAAATGTAGTGTATGTCCTTTTCTGTGGTCCAAATTATATGAATACAAAATTTCATGCTGATTTGTTCAGTAGTTACGGCGAAAGCGTAACAAACAAACCAAAGGCTAGTTTTTATGTTTTCTCAGGTTCCCGATGTAGTAGCGGGATAAAATGTATATCAGTTGTTAAGCCTAATCGAGATCTATCAAAGAAAAAAAGTTCCAGAAAGTATTATATAAAAAAAGTTGCGTCAAAATCCGTTCAGTAGTTTTTGCGTGATGCGCGAACAAGCAAACAGACAAAAAATCTAAAAAAAATCGTTTGGTGTTCAGACACGCCTATATAGCCTAAATCAGTTTTTTTTTTTCTTAAATATCTTAAATGTACAGGCGTAGCTCTGTTACAGCTTTATAATAGTATGGATTAGTAAGGACTACATTCTGCCCGTGACTCCGTCCGTGTGGGCTTCAGAATATCAATATACATACCAACACACATAATAAATAAATAAATAAACACTACAGCACTTTACATTATCTCTATGTAAAAATAGTTAACCCATGGGAACCATTCATTTTTCTGGGATGCCCATGTCCTCTAGGCTCTAGACAATATGCAAGTTTTCAAGATAATTAGTTCTGTAGTTACAGCAAACAAACTCACTTTCGCATTTATTAGTATACTAGCCTTTGCCCGCGGCTCCGTCGCATCCAAAAGCTAGTTTTTAGGTTATATCTCAGGTTCCCGATATAGTACCGGGATAAAATGTATACCAGTTGTTAAGTCTACTCAAGAGCTATCAAACAAAAAAAGTTGTATCAAAATCCGTTCAGTAGTTTTTGCGTGATGCGCGAACAAACAGATAAACAGACACACAAAAATTTAAAAGAAAAACCCTTTTTTGTTTAAACACGCCTATGTAGTCTAATACAGTATTTTTTTTTTCTCAAATATCTTAAATGTACAGACACAGCTCTGTTACAGCTTTATAATACGAGTAGTATAGATAAGAAAGGATTGACCCAAATTGTAAATCCGTGCGGCCATAGTTATTTTTTATTGCGTTTGGTGACAGGCGAGCCACGGCCCATCTGACGGTAAATGGTAACTGTCGCTCATGGACTCAACTATACCGAGAGTATTGTCAAGCCGCTGCTCACCATTTCATTTCACAGATATAAAATTAAAGAATAAATGGCTATCTCCTGCTACAACCAAAACTCACCGAAACTCGTGGTGGGTCACACGGGATATACGACACCTCGTGCTACACCTGTGGGAAAGAATGGGGTGGTGACACTTGTATTCTTAGTCCGTCACCACACGGATAAAATGGTTGGGTGCAGAATCTAGTTTACACAATATTTGTACTATATTCACCAGTATAGTCATAACACACAAAGTCTAGTGAAGAATATTTATCCACAGGCTACTGCTTCAGTGCTTCTCTGCCGCCAATGCTGACGCAAGCGGCCATATCTGCATTAGACCTGATTGAAGCTAAACCAGACATGATACGGGACCTCAATGACGTCTCAAAGAAACTAAACAAGTAAGAATTTATTTTTTTTCAAGTAAGAATGTATTATTTTTGAGACACGGCATTTTTTCAACCCCAAAACACGGCACCTAATTTTCTTTTTAATGGCCATCCTAGTAGTCGTGCTGATAGCACTTGTATGGCGAACTATTTAAAGTTCGCCATTTGGAAAACCTACACGTCGTATGAGACAGAAGATACGATACTTGGTCTAACTTAGGTATTACGGATAGGCCCTTCTCACTTCCACACTTCCTAATGTACCATGGCTACATCTATAGGATCTCAGCTAACCTTATCTATTGTAAGTCTAAGTAATGCGGAAGGAGGGTAAAATCGGCTGTTAGCGTGGCGACGCTTTTATTTTACTTGTCCCGTTCAAATCTTGCAAGTTAAATTTGACACACTTCCCGGTTTCCGATTAAACTGAAATTTTACACGCATGTGTATATCACGTGACAATGCAATATTATGATGACATGGAACTGATCTGATGATGGAGCTGGAAGGTGGACGTAGGAACTCTATAATGAAACGGCGCAACCCCATCGAGTTTGGGCTTGTATGATTCGTCTTGCCGAGTACTTTGTGTCTAGATGCTATCCAGGGGCTGATGATGAAGCTGGAAGGTGGCCACAGTAACTCTATAATGAAACGACGTAACCCCGTCGAGTTTGGACACGTTTGATTCGTCTTGATGAGTTCTTTGTTTTTATATGGTATCCAGGGTCTGATGATGGAGCAGAAAGGTGGCCATGCGAAACTCTGTAATTAAATGGTGCAACTCCATCGAATTAGGGCTTGTTCTTGACTCGAACTTCAGTCCTAGATGATATCCAGGTTCTGATGATGGAGCTGGAAGATGACCACAGTAACTCTGTAATGAAACGACGCAACCCCATCGAGTTTGTAATCATTTGATTCATCTTGACGAGTACTTTGTCTTTAGATGGTATCCAGGGTCTGATGATGGAGCTAGAAGGTGGCCATAGGAACTCTGTTATAAAACGTCATAACTCCATCGAGTTTGGGCTCGTATGAGTACTTTGTCTCTAGATGGTATCCAGGGTCTGACGATGGAGGTGGAAGGTAGCCACAGTAGCTCTATAATGAAACGACGCAACCCTATCGAGTTTATACTCGTTTGATTCGTCTTTATGTAAAATAAAATGATCACTTGACAAAGTACTCCACTTTGTCAAGTGATCATTTTATTTCTACAAAATAATTTCGATGTTTTCACATCTGCTAGACGTCCCGCGACGTCTAGTTTTTTTTATCTTTGATCTACGATAGACATCGTTTAAAGAGGTATAAATCAAAACTGACCGAGCATTATCCACTAAACTAAATATTAGAAAATATTATATCATTTCTGTAATTATATTATGACATCACAGCTGTACGGATGGATATAGGTACAGATTCTATGGATTCTCAGTTTTATTTTAGTAATTTATTTTAGTAGTAAAACGGCTAGGGAAGTTTCTCGATGGCTGCAAAGCTGCACATGGCATTGAATTTTGAATCATTGGCATTGTAATAAATAAATAATAAAATAAATAAATATTCACGGATATTTTCACAACGTCCTCTGGTCCCAAACTAAGCTTAACGCTTGTGCTATGGGTACCTACCAGATTACGGATATAATACATGTACTACTTTTTTTTGTAAATACATACATATAATAGATAGAAAACACCCAGACGCAGTACAAATATCTGTGTTCATCACACAAATATTTGTCCTGAGTGGGAATCGAACCCACGACCTCGTGCACGGAAGTCAGTTACACTACCGACTACGCCACGAGGCTTTTCAAGTAGTTGTACCATCAAGTTCAAGTACAACCGTCTCACAAAAGATCAGCGTGAAACAGCGTTAGGTACTCCTGCTCTTGTGTTGCGTATGGTGAGTGAGAGCGCTGGAGGCCCAAACCCCCTCGTTATCCTTTCCTTATTATCCTTCCTATCCACCTGCTATCCCTTTCCTTGGAGATGGCAACGCGCGAGTTATGCCTTTGGTGTTACTAGCGTCTAAAGGCTACGGTAACCGCTTACCATCAGGTGGGCCGTATTGCCTTTTTTGCCACCCACATAGTATTAACAAAAAAAAACTTATTTTGTGCGCAAGATCATGTGAGGTAGCAATGCGTATATAATTCTTAGCCTTAAATCTAAAATATTTTCAGATCTCTATCTCAGCTCAAGCACTTCAAATTCCGTGGTGACGAACTATCTCCAGTCAAACATATATACCTCAAAAAGGATGACCTTACAGACAGGCTGAAGCACTCATATCTCCGTAACATTGCCACCTATTGCTTAGAGAAAGGGGTCGCTATGGTAGTAGCCGCTTACTTACGGGATGTCGAAATTAAATGTCCAGAACCTTCTATACGTTTGGCCGCAAGCAGAATATTAACAGATGACAAAATTGATTTAATTTGTACACTGCTGGATGAAGCATACGAGAAAGTAGGTCCTAAGCCTGATATACTGGCAGTATAAAAAGTATAACTACAGTATAGTCTGTGGGTTTTTTGGCGGTAAATAATGTTTTGTTTTAAATTGTGTTTTAAATATTATGCAAATATCAGTTAAGTTTGCACTACTTATAATAATAATAATAAAATATAATCTGTTGTACTATTGTTAATTTTTTTTTGTATTTTGTGGCTACAACCGCCTTTATTTCTGGGAATGAAGATATATCAGATAGCTTATACTTGGAAAAATTTGGGTGCTTTTTCAGCAAACAGGTGCCACCTTGCTGAAAGTTATATATATTATATATATATACAAATAAAACTCCTTGATATTTCTAGATATTTTTATATTACTTTTTTACATGCTTACGCATATACATTAAACAAAAAGTAAAAAATGTAAAATCGAAAAATAATAGTCCTGCACGTGACTTATTTTTAGATTTCACATTTTTCACTTTGTGTTTAATCCTTGATATTTGTTGCATTAGAATATTATAAGTATTAAGATTATACTGTATATTTTATGTGAAATTCTCTACATTCCTTAATTGGACGATAATTGCTGTAATAGTTGATAAAAGCTAGGATTATTGTATTATAATATTATTGTATAAGCGGCAAGTAACTTGTGTTTTATAATCGTGAATATGTTGAACCGAGCTTCGAGCATTTCCGAAACTTATTGTATTACTTTTACCAAATACTTAGTTTTTTTATTGTAATTTCATGTATAATTGTTTATTTAAATGTTAATTTATGATGTTATACTAGACCATTTTAATAGAATTCCTTAATGCAATCCATATATTTTTTAGTTATACCTTAGGATGTCATTGGGAGACTAGTACTAGATAGACAAAACATTAATAGACTAAAAGGATTAATAAATTGGAAATAATAAGCCATTGCAGTTAATGATGACAGATATTTTTTATTGCAACCCACCTGATGTGACCTCTCTCTCCTCTGTCTGACCGCTGCTCAATGACTTTAACAGTATCAGGATCACTATCCAGTCGCTGCCCACCTTGAAAGCTTAATAATAATATATATTTAGTTAAAACTCAAATTGTTGGTATAAATTTCCATTGTAATAAGCGTCTTACAATGTTTGTCATTGTTCGTATAATTAATTTACATATAAACACTATTTTATATCAGCACAGTGCTTGTTATGTTATTAATTAAATATATTTTATTACTTGTATTGAGCATTCATTTCTTACACTAGAATTTTTAATTGTATTTGTATAACAATAAATACTTTGATCATCAATACTCACAAGATACAGTGTTTCAAACAAAATTAAGCTAAAAACTGTCCGTGTCAATATATACTTATACAGCTACAACTGCTTACTAACGAACTGAGGCAAAGAATTTAAAGCAGTTTTAAGTTCAACCTAATTACAATCATGGCACTTAGTAATAAAGTCACAAATCTTTATAATAATATTATCGTACATTTACGGTCATTCGTCACAAAAAACGAGCAAATCAATAATTTATTACTACCACTTAAAAGTGAAAAGACAAATAACATTTACAGTGAAATCAAGCTTAAATAGCAACGAATTAAGTACTTTTTGAACTAAACAAAATAAGAGCTCACTTCTCAAGTGCGCTCTCTCTCTCTACCGAGACGTGTTTTTCGGGTCGACGAGAAATCTATTGCATTTTTGATTGAAGATAATATACCTACATTTTGGTCCGTTTGTAGTTAAGTTCTTAGTGTGAGGTTTGTAGTATTAATTTGTTCAAAATGTCCGCCAGTGTTTTTTTTTTCCAGATTTTGACACATCTTGTTTTTAATGTCTATGATTGTTCCTTGTTACGATGTAACCGAACAAATTACTATATAAATTATAAAGTCGCATATTCAATTGATACCGGATACCATATCCGCAAATTTAAAATACGCGTGGTTGCCTAGACCCCCTACTCAATTAGATTATCGCCAATGGGTCGCATGAATCCACTCCCACAAAGGCCAGAATCAAATATTATTACCATATATGGCCAGCATGCGATCCCGGATGCGAGCAGAGTACGTCAGGGTTCGAGAACGTTCTATGGCTACTCCAATCGCAAGGTATGGATAGGAAAAGTTCTAGAACAAAAAACTATCCACCAATGAGTAAGTCGGGGGCAACAACGCTAAAATGAGATAGCAATAAGAGAAGGTATTATCAGGGAGAAAATATAAGGCTGAGAGTGGGTAGAACTTTTTTTTCTCTGACAGCTGAATTATCGTGTGTGTGTCAAGGCAGATAACACTGCTTAAATTAATACAGTAAATTAATATAATTATACACTTAAAAGATTATTTTTGCCCAGGGCATTTAAAAGTTAAAGTGTGTGACTTAGAAAACACCAAAGAACTGAGCTGAAGGGAGCGCCGGTCTTAAATATACCGCCCCCCATAATTAGTCACTAACACCCGAATAAAAGCTCCTGGGGTTTCAAGTCCCGAATTTCAAGTCAAGTTACAAGTACTGTTCCTGGCTGCGCTTGAGATCCGGGTTACGACCTACCGGGTTGCGGCTGCCCTACGGGTCCGGTTCCAGCGCCGGTTGCGCCGGCTTCACCCGCCTACTGGCAGTTGAAAACCCGTAGGCGACGGTATTGGGGACAATCCCCTGAGTTGCGAACCACCCCCCTGATTTCTCATTGCTCGCTTTCTTTTTTATTAAATTCGCAATCTTTATATTTTTTAAATAATTAATTAATTTTGTTATACATTTTTTTTTAAATGAAATTGTTCATTTTGATTTTTTTTATTTCATTGTTAGGGATTCCCCCGTAACATCCTTTTTGAAACTTAAGTGGTTAACGATAGCCACCCTTCGGTCTTACCATAGAAAAATTACTTATAGTATTACCCATACCCGGGGAGTGGGAAAATTAAACAAAGTTTAAAAGGTAATGCAAATTGTTTATTATTATTACAAGTAATATTACACTCAGGCCATTTAAGTATTGGGCGAAGTGTAATTACTATACAATATGAAGCTTACTACTAATGGTTAACATACAAATGGCCCAATAATGCAACGAGGTACTCTGGGTATATAAGGTGCGGACTTATCCTCTGCTAAAAGGATGTAAACGTGGTAACTATGATCGTCATATACTCCTAAATTCTCGAGGTCTACGAGTTTAAAACTATTTGATCAGAAGATAGAAATAAATTTGAAGGTCGTTTCACATACCACACGATCCCTTCGGTAACACGATCACACTTTTCGTAACGCTCACGTCACGCATTTACCAGCTTACTCCCCAAGTCAAGCGTGCGTAAAAAGTATTTACTTTAAAAAACCATGGCTGGGGTACCTTCTGTTAGTTCACGTTGATCTTCTGTGAGAGGATGGTACTCTCCTCTCCCGGTCGAGCCAACCCATTCATGCTGGAATAAGCAAGCTTCTACCACTAGTGAATGATGATTAATGGCAGGATATGATATTGATTTACCTACGTCTTTAAAGAAAGAAAGAAGTGCCAAATTCTCTTTCTCTATCAGTGCGATGTTTTTGCTTGGCTCGCCTACTCTATATATACAGGTTGTAAATGACATCGTACCGACAATAATTAATACTATGGGTTCACTCAGGGCCGGATTTAAACTTAATGCCGCTCCTGGGCACCGGAAAAAAATCCACCGCAATACTGGAATTTTACTTAAACTTAATAGTTTACTTATATATTTTATTTTTCATCAACATTTTTTTTTAAATTCATTGATTGATTAAAGTTTTGGAAAACGAAAAAAGTAATTCCGATTTTTTATTTAATTTTTCAAAAAAAAAATACGTTTCTTTAATTCTAGAAAATAGAAAAAAATATTATTATTTTAAATCTCCAAGGAAATAAATTGATTAAATTATTAATTTTTACTAAAAATGCCAAAATTATAAAACAACTT